>VZQC01011991.1:3635423-3675138 GCA_009823505.1 Rhizomys pruinosus
CTCCAGTTCCAGGGGAATCCGACGCCCTCTTCTGACCTCCGCGGCATTGCACGACACGGGTGCACAAACTTGCATGCAGACAGTACATTCATACACATACAGAAATAAATAAAATAAAATAAATAAAAAATAAAAAAATTAAAAAAAATAAAATAATAAAAGCAATGGCTGCTCTTGCAAAAGACCCAAGCTTGTGTCTCAGTACCAACATGACAGCTAAACGTTGTCTGTTAACTCCATTTCTTGGGTGTGGGATAAATGAATCTTCTTTGAAATGGACTTATCACTGAGCAAGTCAAGCCGGTACAGCACAGGTTCACCGGGTGCACAGGACTCTGGAACTCTGGGATGTGACTAAAGTCCACCACTCAAGGCTAGGCTCTCTCGCCATTTTGCCAGCATGGGTACCCAGCACGGAATTTATCCCAGGACTCCAGGCAGCCATGTTGAAAAGGAGAGGACCGGCTGGCCGCACCAGTGAATGTATGATTTCTGCCACCACCTTGTAGTCAAGCCCAGTAAATTCTCTTGTCTAAGATTGGGAGGTCTCTCCCTCCTTTGCCTTAGTAAACAGGGAACTGGAAACGTCAGAGGTGGAGCAGGCGCAGCAGAGTGCTGTGTGCATGGGTGTGTTGCTGTGGGCACCCCCACCTGGGGAGGAAAATTCTCTGTACACCATCTCTCCAGCCCCCTGATTATTTTTTTTAAGATTTCTTTTATTTGTGTGTGTGTGTGTGTGTGTGTGTGTGTGTGTGTGTGGTGCGTGTGTGTACACACTGTACAGTATGTATGGACACGTGTATGTAGGTACCCACAGAGGACAGAAGAGGGCATCAGATCTCCTGGAACTATAATTGCTCACAGTTGTGAGCTGCCCAGCTTAGGTACTGGGAACTGAATTTGGGTCCTCTGCAAGAGAAGTCTTTGCTCTTAACCGCTGAGCCATCTTTCCAGCCCTGTCGTGTATCATTCTTATTTTCATTTGCTGTGTCATAGCACTGTGACTTTTTTGGAATCTAAATATCACTCTTTTTTCTTTTCTTCTTTTTAGTAAGCAACATGAGGCTATAGAAAGGACAGTGACTATTCAAATAATGTGGATTCAGAGACTTAGTAGCTGATGTGTTTTGTCGCCTCATATTATTCATGATTAACTTCCCCAAACTTTTATTTTTTAGGTGTTTATATGCAAAATAGCTGCCCTCTCTATCTGGGCCACTTCAAGGAGTTCAGGAAATGAGTTGTGTGAAATAATAAGAATCAACTGTTCAGGGGTCTAGAGAGATGGCTCAGCAGTTAAGAGCACTGACTGCTCTTGCAGAGGACCCGGGTTCGATTCCCAACACCCACATGGCGGCATAATAACATCTTTTTTTTTTTTTTTTTTTTGTGTCTTTTTCGAACAGGGTCTCCTGTAGCAGCCCAGCTGTCCTGGAACTCAAACTCACTTTGTAGACCAGGCTGGCCTTGAACTCACAAGATCAGCCTTGCATCTTTAAGCTGGGTGTGGGTAGTGCAACCTTTTAATCTAGAATCAGGAGGCAAGAGGCAGGTGGATCTCCATGTGTTCTAGAGGCCAGCCTGGTTACAGAGTGAGTTCCAGAGCCAGCTGGGGCTATGCGGATACAGCTGTCTCAAAAGAAAAAGAAAAAAAAAAAAAAGAATCAACTGTTCACATAATATGTGCTACACGCTGTTGAGTGTGCTTTTTCTGAAGTATTGTATTTAATTGCTACAATGACGATGTAAGCTGTCTGTTTTTTTTAAGCAATGAGGTAGAAAGAAGCTAAGTAAACAAAAACAAAAACACCAGAGATTACAAACAAATGGACATCAGACAGGAAGTCAATACATAATGAAGAAAAACATTTTTTCTACTAATAATTTCCTAGAAATGTGATTCTTTTTCATCTGATGGAGAGTAGCTCCTCATATTTCTTCCTTGGGCATTTCTCTCACAGTTATTTTCTTCATCACTCTGTCCACTCATTCAGTAAATATTTATGGAGAGCATATTTGATGTCAGGTACTAGCTGAAATATTTGTAATGAAACACACATGGTACCCGTTGTTAAGCAGCAGACCATGAAGAAGACTATGAAATAAGAAATATCAATGGTTTAACCTGATTGAACATACAAACCCCTCACCCCCCGCTGGAAAGTGGGGCTGTGAGGGTTTCGGCACAAACTGCTCGCAAATTGGTTTACATGAAGGAGCTTGTACTCGGATATCACTTATAGTAAAAAATGAAAAAAAAAAACTGAGAAAATATGCAGGACAGTATAGTTATGGCAGAAGATGCTCTTGGTTGTGTTGGGGGTGGGGGGGAAAGGAAGAAAAGGGAAATATTGCCTGAAACCTGAAATTAGAAATGATGTATGAAATGCCAAAGCATCAATAAAAAATGTTAAAAAAAAATACTTAATAAATGCAATGCACATCCAAAAAAAAAAAATACAAAAGAAATATTCAATGGTTGAATTCAGGGGGACTGAGAGATGGTCAGCAGTTAAGAACCACTCTGCTCTTGCCCGGAGGACCTGGCTTCAGTTCCAGCACCCACATGCAGCTAACAAACCATCCATAACTCACTTCCAGGGGACTTGATGCCCTTTCCTGAACTCTGTGGGTATGAATCACGTCCATGAGGTTACTTACAACCCACATGCAGCCCAAAACACTCATACACATAAAATAATAGATAAATATTCAAAATTTCCAATACTTTATAATAAATAAGTCCTTTCTCAATAGTCTATGATTCCTTGTTCTCTTAGTCCAAAACTCAGGCAGATTAGTTGCTTTAGACTCCTATCTGATCAGAATGTCGCCTTCTGTTATTAATAATAATATAAATGACTAGTGAAAAAATGTTTTCTTTTTTATAAACTTATTCTTGCAGTTTCCTTTTTGACCACTAGATGGTACTTGTATGCTTAAGTGACAAAAATGCTGATTCAGTTGAGCTTCTAGGGGGACTAAGGAAATTAACCAGAGGATCCGGACATTAAGAAGAAAAAACCGTGAACTGGGCATGGTGGTGCAACGCCTTTCATCCCAGCACTCCGAGGCCGAGGCAGGTGGAATGGAATACTCTGTGAGTTCAAGGCCAGCCTGGTCTCCATATCAAGCTCCAGCCCAGCTGGGGACTAAACGGGAGAGGGACCCTGTCTCCAAAGACAAAAGAAGAAGGGAAGAGGAGGAGGAGGAGAGAAGGGGAGGAGGAGAGGCGGAGGAGGAGGGGAGGAGGAGGCGGAGAGGAGGCGGAGGAGAGAGGGGAGAGAGAGAGGGAGAGAGAGAGAGGGAGAAGAAGAAGAAAACTGGCTGGTCTGGTAACCCATGCAGAGGACCTGCGTTGGGTTCCCAGTACTCACATGGCAGCTAACAGCCATCCATCACTCCCGTTCCAAGAGCTCTGACTCCATCTTCTGACCTTTGTCCATTTGTATACACGTGATATGCACTTCCATATGCAGGCAAAAACTCATACACATAAAATAAAAATAAGGAAATCAAATATTTTTTAAAAAGAAACAAAATTAAAATACCTGCCCACCATACACCACCTTACCCCTACCCCCACTTTATTTTTATTTTTATTTTCTTTTAAAAAATGTTTTATTATTTGGGGGCTGGAGAGATGGCACAATGGTCTTGCAGAGGACCCGGGTTCGATCCCCGGCACCCATATGGAGGCTGAGAACCATCTATACTCCAGTTCCAGGGGAATCCGACGCCCTCTTCTGACCTCCATGGCATTTCATGACGCGGGTGCACAAATCTACATGCAGACAATACATTCATACACATAAAGAAATTTTTTTAATGTTTTATTATTTGTATATCTATATATATATTACCTCCATATATGTAAGTGCACCCATGCCATGCAATACACATAGAGGTCAGAAGAGGGTGTCAGATCCCCTAGAACTGGAATTACAGATGGTGGTTAGCCTGCATGTGGGTGCTGGGATTTGAACCTGGGTCCTCTGCAAGAGCAACAAGTACTCTTAGCCACTGAGCCATTTTCTTTTACTTTCCAATAATATTCTCCTTCTAAGATCTTAGCCTGGAAAATGGAGCTGACTTTCGCTGTCAGAAGCCTCTCACCTTCCCATTGCCTTCTCTAAGCTAATATTTCCCCTCTGCTTGACATGGCAAACCCTCTTCACCAGCCCTTCCCTTGTCTCTTAGTCATTCCAATCACTCTTGGGTTCATTTCAATTAATGTACTTATCCCTGTTATTTCACTACAGCTAAAGGAAGCCTTTATGATTCCTGTTTATTTTTTTATTTATTTTATTTTATTTTAAATTTTATTTATTTATTTATGTGTATGAATGTACTGTCTGCATTTAGGTTTGTGCACCCATGTCGTGCAATGCCGCGGAGGTCAAAAGAGGGTGTCAGATTCCCCTGGAACTGGAGTTCTCCTGGAATTGGAGTTACAGACGGTTCTCAGACGCCATGTGGGTGCTGGGGATCGAACCCAGGTCCTCTGCAAGAGCAGTCGGCGCTCTTAACCACTAGGCCATCTCTCCAGCCCCCTTTTTTATTTTATTTTATGTGTAAAGTATATTGCCTGAATGTGTGTAAGTGCACCCATGTTGCACGATGCCCAAGCAGTGAGAAGGCATCAGATTCCCCTGGAACTGGAGTTATGGACAGTTGTTAGCACCCTCGTGGGTTCTGGGAATGGAACCCAGGGCCTCTGCAAGAGCAGCTGGTGCTCTTAACACCTGAGCCATCTCTCCAGCCCCGGAACATTCATTGTTCTAAACAGCTTTGTACATCTCTGAACCACTTGAGGACTTTCTGCCTTGTGATTATTCATAAGCCTTCCTCAATCTCTACATAATGCTTGCCTCTTGTGTGCAGATACTATCTTAGTCATCAATATATGTTTAAATATTTAGCACAGTATTATTTATGGAACTTATTTTAATGATACCACCCATAACACTAGTACTCGAAATTCTAAGGATAAAAAAAACTGAGATTAGCAGGACTGGACAGATGGCTCAGCAGTTAAGGGCGCTGGCTGCTCTTCCATATAACTATATAACTCAAGGCACAAATGAATCTTAGTCAATAACGCATAATAAATAAATAAATAATAAATTGTGCATGCTACATAAACAATTCATCACAAGGCAATCTAAGCAGACACAACAAATAGAAGTAGCTGTGCTCCTTAAATCTGTCATACTAAGTCAATAAAATAACAGGAGGGAGAATACCAAAGGAAAAAAATCATAAAATGATTGAAAACATGTAAGAAGTAAAGTGAAAGTTAAATGGAAGAACAAGATTAGATTCAAAATGGAAACATTTGAAAAAGAATAGAAATTTGGGCTGGAGAGGTGGCTCAGCTGTTAAGAGCACTGACTGCTCTTGCAGAGGACCCAGGTTCAAATCTCAGCACCCACATAGTGGCTAATAGCCATCAGCACCTCCAGTTCCAGAGGATCTGACACACTCTTCTGACTTCCATGGGCATTGCATGACACGGGTGCACTTATCTACATGCAGGCAATATGTTCATACACACAAAAATAAATAAAATAGCTTTTAAAAATAGGAATTTATTGATTTTTACATGTGACATATGTTGAACATTTATTAAGTTCTGTTACTGTTCTTGGTGCTAGAGATTAAAATTCCCTATTATTGTTGAGCTTATATCTTATTGTAAATATTTCTTTTTTTGGTCTTTTTGAGACAGGGTCTCCCTGAAGCTCTGGCTGTCCTGGAAGACACTCTGTGGACCAGGCTGGCCTTGAACTCACAGAGATCTGCCTGCCTCTGCCTCCCAAGTGCTAGGATTAAAGGCATGCACCACCACGCCTGGCATCTTATTGTAAGTTTAAAAATAACTCAACAGACGGGTTTAACAGATGAGCTAGGTACAATGAAAACCATGATTATTAAGCTAGAAAATAAATATGAGAAAACTGATCACATGTTTTTAACAGAGTATAAATTTTCTTAAATAATTTCCCTAGTAAACTTCCTTCATAATAAAAGCTCTAAGACACAAGAAGAAATAACCGAGCAAAGAATTTTTTTTTAAACACTGGGGAAATATATAAATGACACATAATAAAAAATTCAGTGAGTAAGACATAAAAGAAATCAGAGTTCAAATATTCTGTTCCCATAGTCTGGGTTCTTATGGAATCTATAGTTATTCATTTTAGCTAGATTATGAAATCAAGCATTTCAAAAAATTTCAACAATGATAACTATATTGCTACATCATTTAAGAATATGTAATTTGGGCTGTAGAGGTGGTTAAGAGCATTTGCTGCTCTTTCAGAGGTCCAGAGTTCAGTTCCTAGCACCCACAGGATGGCTTAGCACCCACAGGATGGCTTAAAACTGTCTGTAATTCTGGCTCCTGGAGATCCAGTGATGTCTCTGGCTTTCATGGGCACTGTACTCACTTGCTCTTATAGACACACATACACAGAAATAAAAATAAAATAAATCTTTAAAGAAAAACTAAAGAGAATATGTAATTCTGGGACTAGAAAGATGGCTCAGAAGTTTAGAGCACTTGGTATTCTTCCAGAGGATCTGGACAAACACTCACATGGTGACTAACACCTGTTTGTAACTTCAGTTCCAGGGGATCCGATGCCCTCTTCTGGCCTCTATGGGCATTTCATGTCCGTGGTGCACTTAATATACATGTAGGCAAAACACTCATGCACATAAAATACAAAGGGGCTGGAGAGATGGCTCAGCAGTTAAGGGCACTGACTGCTCTTGCAGAGGACCCTGGGTTCGATTCCCAGCACCCACATGGCGGCTAAGAACCATCTTTAAGGGGGGTGTGGTGGCACACACCTTTAATCCTAGCACTTGGGAGGCAGAGGTAGGTGGATCTCTGTGAGTTCAAGGCCAACCTGATCTACAGAGTGAGTTCCAGGCCAGCTGGTGCTATAGGGAGACCCTGTCTCAAAAATAAAATAAAATAAAATAAAATACAAATACAAATACAAATACAAATTTAAAAAATAATACATAATTCTGGGCTGGGGATGAAGCCCCCATGGTGAAACCATTGCCTGGCATGCATATGACCTTGGATTCCACTGCTGAAAAATTTCACTTCTGGACCAGTAAGTGAAACAAAACAAAACAAAACAAGAGGTTTACAGGTATGTTAGATATAAACTAAAACCTTATGAGTGCTGAGTACATAGACAGATAAGGACTACATATTCATGAGACAGTTGATGCACTGAATACTCAGAGGACCTATTTTGGGTCCACGAGTCCTCTATTCAAAGCAGTTAGATAAAATTCATGACTGATTAGCAAGGTCTATGTGTTGCAAGGCATACCAGTACCTAAGTCTTTCTGGTAGAGAAATTAAGAACTGAGGCTGGAGAATGGCTCAGTGGTTAAGAACACTATCTGCTCTTGCAGAGGACTTGAGTTCCATTCCCAGAACCCACATGGTGACTAAAAACCATCCTAACTGCAGTTCCAGGGTTTCAGATGCCCTCTTCTGACCTCTGCAGGCATTTGCAGGACACTGGTACACTTACGCGCATGCAGGCAATATAAACATACACATAAAAATAAAAATAGATTTTTTTAAAGAGAGAGAGAGAAATTAAGAATTGGCTCTAGGCACTTTCTACCTGCCAGCCCTTCTTAGCTCACTCTGAACTCTGATCTTCATAAGCAAGGCTGGCAAGAGAAATTGATGTGGAAGAATAGAAGGGAGGACATGTGAAAATTTATGGTACAGAGTTCAGATAATTTTGATCATTCTGTATTAATTACACCCTTTCATTAATACATCGGTAACATAACTTGCCTCTTTGATCTGGGCTTTAGCTGTGTGCTTTAAAGTGCTTCAATAAAGTGTGATTTCAGCAGCTTACTTACTTTGGTCCATGAGCTTTCCTAGGTTACTACCCTGCACTGAAGTAATGTGTCACTGACAACCAATCAATAAATAACAAATCATATGCAAAGCAATCATTAAAATGGCAGGAAGATACGACTAAATGAAATTTTTTTTGTGTGTTTTTTTTTTTTTTGAGATAGGGTCTCCCTGTAGCTCCAGTGCTGTCCTGGAACTCACTAGGTAGACCAGGCTGGCCTTGAAATCACAGAGATCCACCTGCCTCTGCCTCCCAAGTACTGGGATTAAAGGCATATGCCACCATGCCTGGCTAATTTGATGCTTTTATACTTAATCATTTTCTTACATGGGAGAAAATTCACATATCAATAGTTTAAATAGGAAGATTTGCAGTTTTCACAAATGCATCAAAATCATAAGAATTTTTTTTTAGATAGGGTCTCCCTTTAGTCCCAGCTGGTCTGGAGCTCGCTATGTAGACCAAGCTTGCCTTGAACTCAGAGATCTGCCTGCCTCTGCCTCCCGAATGCTGGGATTAAAGGTGTGCACCACCATGCCTGGCACTAAAAATGGCTCTTAGCCACCATGTGGGTGCGGGAAATCGAACGTGGGATCTCTGCAAGAACAGTCAGCACTCTTAACTGCTGAGCCATTCTCTCCAGCCCCCATAAGAACATTTTTTTTTTTGGTCTTTTTGAGACAGGGTCTCCCTGTACCCCAGCTGTCCTGGAACTCACTCTGTAGACCAGGCTGGCCTTGAACTCAGAAAGATCCGCCTGCCTCTGCCTCCCAAGTGCTAGGATTAAAGGCATGTGCCACCACGCCCGGCAAGAATATTTTTAATAACACAGAAAGATAGTACAAGAATATACTTTTAACTAGCAAGACATTTCAGCTATTAGCCAAAAGAATACTCAAATGGTCATTGACTTTTTACTGTTACATGTACAAAGCATTCTAACAGAGAATGAAGACTTGAAAAACTCTCTCTGCCCTCAAGAAACTTAAAGGATAGTGTGGAATATCCATGTGCATTGGGTTTGAGGTCCATAGATACCACTCAAGCTGGGCAGCAGGGTCAACCAAAGAGCTTTCCTTGGCATATTATTTAGTGCTGATTGTTATAATTCATCCAAGGTGTGAAAAAGGTCAGGGTTATAGAAACTTTTTTAAATTAATTAATCAATTAATTTATTTATTTTCTTTTGTCTTTTTGAGACAGGGTCTCCCTATAGCACCAGCTGTCCTGGAACTCACTCTGTAGACCAGGCTGGCCTTGAACTCTCAAAGATCCGCCTTCCTCTGCCTCCCAAGTGCTAGGATTAAAGGTGTGTGCCACCACACCTGGCCTTTATTTTTATTTTTTATGTGTATGAATGTACTGTCTGCATGTAGGTTTGTGCACCTGTGTCGTGCAATGCCGCGGAGGTCAGAAGAGGGTGTCGGATTCCTCTGGAACTGAAGTTAAAGATGGTTCTCAGCCGCCATGTGGGTGCTGGGGATCAAACCTGGGTCCTCTGCAAGAGCAGTTGGTGCTATTAACTGCTAGGCCATCTCTCCAGCCCTAGAATCTTTTTTAAAAAATCTAATTTTACATTACATGTATGAGTGTTTGCTTTCATGTATGTATGTGCAACACATGCATGCAGGTGCCTGCAGAGGCCAGAAAAGGGCATATGATCCCTTTGGAACTGGAGTTACATGTAGTTATGAGCTGGCTGCTGTGATGGTTTGAAANGATTCCTCTGGAACTGAAGTTAAAGATGGTTCTCAGCCGCCATGTGGGTGCTGGGGATCAAACCTGGGTCCTCTGCAAGAGCAGTTGGTGCTATTAACTGCTAGGCCATCTCTCCAGCCCTAGAATCTTTTTTAAAAAATCTAATTTTACATTACATGTATGAGTGTTTGCTTTCATGTATGTATGTGCAACACATGCATGCAGGTGCCTGCAGAGGCCAGAAAAGGGCATATGATCCCTTTGGAACTGGAGTTACATGTAGTTATGAGCTGGCTGCTGTGATGGTTTGAAAGAGAGTATCTTCCATGGGTATAAGTATTTGAACACTTGGCCCTGGTGGGCAGCACTGTTTTGGAAAGGTCATGGACTCTGTAGGAGGTGTGGCCTTACTGGAAGAAGCACATCATTGGGAGCAGGCTTTGAGAGTTCCTGGCCACATTCTACTTCCAGTCTGTTTCTCTCTTTTTCCGAAGCCTGCTCTACTGGTTTGGCCATCTCCTCCCAGGGCTTCCTGACATGATGGGCTCTTATCCCCCTGGAACCATAAGCTAAATAAACTCAGTAAACTCTTCTTTCTATAAGTTGCCTTGGTCATGTTTTTTTGTCACAGCAACAGAAAAGTAACTCATACCACTTCAGTGCATGTACTGGGACTCAAACCCAGTTCTTCTGCAAAGTAATCTTAACCATTGATCTATCTCTCCAGTTAAAAAGGCAGCCACCTAATTCTGATTCTCAGCCAGATTTGAGGATTACCTTGATAAACACTATGGTATTAATAATTAGAAAAAAATATGGCTGATGTTACATTATAATATCTTTTCCATGTACCTAATTCTCAAAAAAAGGATTGTGCTAACAATTGCATTTTTTTGGGGGGGGTATTTTTGAGATAGGGTCTCCTTTTAGTCCCTGCTGACCTGGCACTCACTCTGTAAACCAGGCTGGCCTTGAACTCACAGAGATCCACCTGCATCTGCCTCTCAAATGCTAGGATTAAAGGTATGCGCCACCATACCGGGCATTGCACTTTTAGAGGATAAATTTACATGAATATTTACAAGAATGAATTGAGAAAATGGAATGACAGAGTGTAAATAATGACTCTTCTACTTGATGTTATAAAATACCTGACAAGAAACAAATTAAGGGAGTGTATTAGTCACTTTTCTGTTGATGTGATAAAACACCATGACCAAAGGAACTTATCAAAGGAAGAGTTTATTTGAGCTTATGATTGATGATTCCAGGGAATTAGAGTCCATTGTGGTGGGATGTGGGGGGAGTTCGCAGGAGAAGGCAGCAGAGAGTGTAGACTACCTTTTCCAGCTTCCCCTCCACCGAAAAGCTTCACTCCGCCGGCCCGCGGCGAAGTGGGACTGGAGAGAGTGGGCGCNGTTCAGGTGCCAAGATGCGGGGGGAGTTCGCAGGAGAAGGCAGCAGAGAGTGTAGACTACCTTTTCCTGCTTCCCCTCCTCCGAAAAGCTTCGCCCACGGCGAAGTGGGACTGGAGAGAGTGGGCACGCTGCCGAAAACAACCACGGCAGGGAGTCGAGTCAAGCAGGATCTCAACTTTATTGGGAGTGCACACACATTTTATAGGTTGGGGGGATTCTGTGTGAGGGGATGTCTACAGTATATGATTGGTGGGTAAATACAAGGTTGAGATGGAAAGGTTTATTGGGACCTATAGCTAACTTTGTACCATGCACACCTTATTAGCATACCATATCTCGAAGACATTTTTGAGATTCCACCTTCTACTCGAAGGGCGGGGGGACAGTCTGAAACTCGAGGCCAGGCCTGCGTCCTTTCAGTAGGCCCGTTTTTCCTTTTGTCTGCCCATACCAACAAGTGGCCAAGCCCTGATGTCCTTGGATAATTTGAAAGCCTTCTTTTGATTTCTTGGGCTGACCAGGGCAGTGTCTCAAGGCCATGAGACAGGTGGATCCATAAACAGACTGCCTCAGTCCTTGGAGTGACCAGCTGATAAGGCTTTAGCAAGGCCAGATGCCAATTTAGGGCCAGTCAGCCATTTCAAGGGGTTTATGACTCAGTGGCCTCCTTAATGAAGCTCATGTCTCTTCTGCCACTCACATATTCTATCAGAAACCTCATAGGTGGAATTAATGACCTTCTAAGGACATCAGGGAAGGACACAGTGGTTCACAGCCAACTGTAAACTAGGAACTGGGCCCTCCACAGACAGAACCTGCCAGGTCCTTGCCCTTGGCCTCTTCAGGACCCAGAGCTGTGAAATCAATTCTGCTTGTGAGCTACATAGTTTATGTTGGTTTGTTTTCAAAGCCAAGTCAGCCTCCTAAGAAGCATTCCAATAGGGTTCCTGGCTGACTGCCCTAGCCAGAAGTTCACCAAGCCAAAGACCAGGAACAAACAGACAGTGGAGCTAATTGTCAGTGGAAAACATGGCGAAGTTTCATGGATTGCAGCCTCTGTGAAGTCCAATTGTCAGTGGAAAACATGGCAAAGTTTCATGGATTGCAGCCTCTATGAATTCCAATTGTCAGTGGAAAACATGGCGAAGTTTCATGGATTGCAGCCTCTGTGAAGTCCAACACAATCAAAACTTAAACCAGAGGCCAGGTATGGTGGTGCACACCTTTAATCCTAGCACTTGGGAGGCAGAGGCAGGCGGATCTTTGTGAGTTCAAGGTCAGCCTGGTCTACAGAGTGAGTTCCAGGACAGCCAGAGCTACAGGGAGACCCTGTCTCAAATAGACAAAAAACAAACAACAACAAAAAACCTTAAACCAGAGACTTCCAGGGAAGACGTGGGACTAGAAAGTAACTCCATGGACCATGGCGATGGGTCAGGACAAGGAAAACGCAGATGCTACATAAGGAAAGGAGGAGAGAACGGCTTTAGAATTTCACTATGGGGTGACAGGACAGCCGTGGAGAAACAGGAAGACAGGAAGCACTAACAAGAAGAAAGCCAAGCACAGCTCCAGCCTCGTGGCTCCCAGAGTGGAGCCAGAGCCTCAGCATGAAGGGAACCCAGGCAGGCCTGGTGATAAGAGCCTGGCAGTCCTACCACAGAGCAAAGTCCGCAGTTCCCTGAAGCCTCAAATTCAGATGCAGATCTCGCTCAGTGAATTTTCTGGCTGAGGTGGAAAGCAGTGTCCCATCTTGTGGGGGTTCTTCTATTGTGGGGGTCCCACTCCTGGAGTGGTAATATTGGTGGCACAGGGCAAAGACCCTGAAGGCAAGTCACTTTGCAGAGAGTCACTTAATCTCCAGTGTTACAAGCTTATATGTACAGAGAGTTTGGGCTATGTGTGAAACGCTGTGTTAGTCGACATGCATGGTTTCAAGGTACGATCTGGTACCTCTAATACCACATCTAGTTTACGTTCAGGGTTCAGTCTGATAAACAGGTGAATCTTTTTGAAAGCTGAGGGTTGTAAATCAAGATGTTTACCTCAGAACAAGGAACTCTGAAAACTTTAACCGGGCCAATTTCCTCTCCCAGCCATTATGGTGCTGCACATGCAGGATCTTGAGACACTGCTTTCAGCTCATCTCCCACAAGCAAAAAGCAGCAGCCTGATCTTTAAAGTTTCAGGTTTGACTTGACTTAAGGTATGCCATCTTGATCTCCAACACCAGCTCAGGACTTTGGCCAGGTGCCATCTTGAGAGGGAAGCTATGTTTAAAATGTGGTTGGTTACCCAGGAAGCCAACAACAGGGAACCGTCATCAGTCAGGGAGCCTGAATTTAACATGAGACGCAGCTCTAGGAGGCTGCAGAGTGCAGGAGGCCTGGTACTGACAAGCCAGAGCGTGCAGCTGGCAGGAGCCCGGGCCCAGGGAGTAAAGTATGTATGGAAGGAAGGTCCCACCCTCGGTGCCCAGAACAGACCATGAGCTGGGAATCACTCTGGAGTTTGATCCCACTGAGCCCCAGAGTGTCTGGTAGATCAACTTCTAAAGGCAACTGCCTTACCTTGGGGTCACTGTGTGGAGTCTGAGAACCCTGAGAGTCCTGTGGACGTTGCGACATGCCCAGCCCCAGCCCTCCAGCAGGGGAATTCATGCTTAGTGGGTTTTGAAAGTAGGGAAACAAGGTTTTCTTCTCTGGACACCTCAGCCCTGTGGTTATCTGCCCCACTTTCAAGGCACTTGAGAGACACCCCTCTCCCCTAGCTAGAACATTGGCTTCCCTTGGGTGCAGGAACTGAGCAGTCTCTGGAGGGTGGGCAGACCTGCTCAGCCCTCAGACTCCAAAATCCAGTGGGACCCAGCACAGGCTCCTGGAAGCTACGAAGGGAAACCACAGAAGTGAAGACAGCTGACAGACAGACAGACACTTGTCCACAGTCCACTGTCAGCACCAGCCTGACCTGTAGGAGAGACAGGAGTCCACAGGTTTGGCTGCCCCCTTCCCCCCATGCGTATCTGAGTCTCTGTATGAATGTGTGTATATGTACAGGTCTTTGTGTATATCTGTGAATGTGTTTGTATGTGCCTATGTGCTTGTTTGTGCCTAAGTGAGCCTGTGTGCATGTGTGTGTGTGTGCGTGTGTGCATGTGTGTGTGTGTGTGTGTGTGTGTGTGGCCTGCATCACTTCTGCACCCAGCGGGAGACACCAATCCTTAATGGCATCTTTGTGCCTCTGTAGTTCAGGGAGTGTTTTCCCTGTGTTCTCGATGATACTGGCGATATCACAAAGGTGGCAACTGGATCCAGTCACAACGCTGTGAGAAGCACAGCTGAGTGGTCCCTGCTTTTCCACGTGGGAAGGGTCAGGACCAGGGACCAAAGGCAGGTCCAAGGGGAAGGGTGTGGTGTCTTTTCTTCCAGTGACAGGCAGGTGTACTGTGCTCTGCTGGATCTTGATTGCACAGAGTGTTTCCTAGACCTCTGGACCATCCATAGCCTGGAAGGGCCTGCAAAGGTGTCCGCAGTCTCGGGAAACTGACACACCTGGGTCCGGGTAAGGGGCTTTGGAGGTACACATGTCCATGCCCAGAGGGTTTAGAGTGAGGAAGATGGATGCGGGAGGTCACATAGAGAAGGACATTGTCCATACAGAGCTTTCTTGTACCTGTGTTTATATAAGGCTATCGGAGTGTGTGTGTTGGAGAGTGACTCTCATAGGAGACATTTAGTTTTTGACAAAGGAACAAAAGGCAGTTTCCAGAGAATAGGTCACCTTTCCAAGCCATGACATAGGAACAATAGCTGCCTGCAGGCAGGTCAGAAGACCTTAACGACAGACTAAGTTCCTCAGTCAGAGCGTACATGATTGCAGCTCTCAATTTCCTGTTCATTTCAAGGTAATTAGATGAAAACAGAAGATATGGACGCAATCTGGTTGGCAAGCGATGTGACATTCACCAGCCAAGAACGACTCCGCACAGGGAAGTTAGCGGATGGGCTTCGTCACATGGAGAATGGCTCCGCAGGGCGTGATGAGCTGAGGAAAAAACAAAGCTGTGCACGGAAAAGATATTTCAAACCCCATGACCAGAAGGAGCACCAGTCAGGACCTCGCTCTACTGAGCCACAAGGGAAGCTGCTCTTCCTCATGCCTGAGAGGACCAGGATGCACAGAGGTTTCGCATAAGTTGCTTGAAACATGCATAGCTAGGGCCTCACATTTGAGAGCCAGAGCTTGCTTCTGCAGCAAGCAGCTGCAAATGTTGGAGAGCTTACTCACAGCTGCTGGTACTGAATAAGGCCAGTCTGTCTGGCTGCTTGATTGGCAGTCCTTTGTTCAAAGCCAGGACACCAGGGAAGAGTCTAATAGTTGTCAGTTAGGGAGTCACATCACCCTTCCACCACCATTTTTGTATATTCCTAAGAAAATCAGCATCAGGAGAAGTGCTTATCTTTGTAACTTATCATTACCATTAAGAGTGATTGCAGGGGCTGGAGAGATGGCCTAGCGGTTAAGAGCGCCAACCGCTCTTGAGGAGGACCCAGGTTCGATCCCCAGCACCCACATGGCTGCTGAGAACCATCTGAAACTCCAATTCCAGGAGAACTCCAGTTCCAGGGGAATCCGACACCCTGACACCCTCTTCTGACTTCCGCAGCATTGCACAACACAGGTGCACAAACCTGTACGCAGACAGTACATTCATACACATACAGAAATAAATAAAATTTTAAAAAAGACCTTATTAAAAAAAAAAGAGTGATTGTAACAATGCCTATCAATGGTCCATACTTGCTGAGTGAGCATCCCCTGATCAAACTGAGTATCACAGATTCCAGTGTCTGTGCACCTTCGAAGACCTCAGGCTGGAGTCGGACAAGCTTCAGAGTGACTCCAGGGCTCTGTTGACCCAGAGAGAACATGTAGCACTCAGACCCTCAGTGGTCCAGGATGCAGCCCGTGGGTCCCACCCAGGGAGAGAAGAGTCCATGGAAGTGGTAAGGCTCTATGGTCCCCAACACTGGCTTCATCTCCAGCCTTGAAGCAGCCTGGCAGCCATAATCCAGGAGGAGACTCTGGACCCACCAGGGATGGCGGTGCTCCCTGCCCTCACCACTCTGACGGTCCTTCTGCTGGGGAAGCTGCAATCCCAGGTCCCACCCTCATCGCTCTGACGGTCCTTCTGCTGGGGAAGCTGCAATCCCAGGTCCCACCCTCACCGCTCTGACGGTCCTTCTGCTGGGGAAGCTGCAATCCCAGGTCTCACCCTCACCGCTCTGACGGTCCTTTTGCTGGGGAAGCTGCAATCCCAGGTCCCACCCTCATTGCTCTGACGGTCCTTCTGCTGTGGAAGCTGCAATCCCAGGTCCTTTCCCGACGTTAAGTGATGGGGATGTGAATAAAAGTGTCTGTGTCTTCCTAGCATCCATGTCTTCCCATGTGTGAGAGCAGTGTTGGGCCATCGCCTTTCCCTGGGACCTGCAAGGCCTGAATTCGAGCCTCCCTCTCCCTTGATCCCCTGGGCAGCAGACATGTGTGCCTCCTGGACTCCTCAGCTGTCCCTGAGTGTTCTAGCTCATGAGAGTGGGGTAGCAGGGCCTTGCAGGAGCTGGACGGTCCAGAGGACCAGAAGAGCACCCCACACAATCAAGATCTGGCAGGGAGCAGGGTGTGGGCCTGTCAGCAGGAGAAGGTCGCCCTGAGCCTTCCTACCTGGAAGGGCAGGGGCTGCTCACTTGCACTTCTGACAGGGTAATGACTGGGTCCAGTTGCCACCTTCTGTTCTGTCTCCCAGGGTCATTGAGGACAAGTGGAGAGCAAGCCCTGGGCCCAGAGGCACAAAGGCTCCATTGGGAGGATACTGGATCTGCTGCTGGCTGCTGGGTCAGCCGAGGGATGCACAAAAAGCAGCCAGATTAGAAGCCTCCCAAGGCCCAGTTAGGAGAGCACAGCCCCTCTTTCAGATTCAGAGCAAACGCCGAACGTGAGTGCCACCCAGCACAGGCCGTACTCCTGGGCTGAGGAATGAGGAGGAAGACTCTGGAGAACAGGAGTTGAAAGGTGCTGGGCTCCAGGAGGAGCAGCCCAAGGACCCTGCAGGACCCTCTGGGTGCAGTGCTGACGCTGGCCTGGGCCCCACATCTGAGTCTTATTCTACGTGGTGGTCCAAATAGACATGTGGCCAGTGACATGTGACTGTGAGCTCCTTTGGAGAAAGGAACCTTGCAGTAGTGATTAAGGATCTCAAGTGAGACCATCCAGGATGAGAGTAGCCTGAAAGCCACTGACAAAGGTTGTTGTCGCAGGCAGGCAGGCAGAGGGTGGTTGAGGCTGAGGAGACACCAGGTGGGGTCAGAGACAGATGCTGGAGTGAGGCTGCCACAGACTGAGGAGCCCAGGAGACACAAGATGGGGTCAGAGACAGATGCTGGAGTGAGGCTGCCACAGACTGAGGACTCCCGGAAGCTGGCAGTCTGAGAGGAGCTTGCCCAGAGGGTATGGCTCCACCCTTGTCTTCATGCCGACTGCTGGTCTCCATGGCTGAAGAGAACAAACAGACATCAGGTGTTGAAGACAGGGTCTGAGGTGGTTCACTACAGCAGCCTCAGGCCGCTCCTGCCAGAGCTCTGCAGAACAGAAACCAGAACATTCCATAGTCCATCCAGGAGGACACTTCCTAACCGGGCTGAGCCTTGAGTCCCAAATGGGCCCTGCAGGAGGGGCAAGGATGTGGCAGGGGCAGCAGGGGCAGGGCTCATGGTCCTGAGCTGGTGCACAGAGGGCAGAGCAGGACTGAAATCCTGCTCTCTCCCAATCCCAACTTCTCTGTCATCTTTGGGTGCCCCCTCAACTCCCCAAGAGGGACAGCAAGTCAGAGGTGATCCTATGGAAGGCACATGTGACCCTACTCACTGCCCACAGGAACCCGAAGCTCCCTGGAAGCTCTTCATGTGCCCTTGCCAATGTGACCCAAATCTCCCTCAGCTTCTTTGGACTCCAAGAAGCAGCTGCCACCTTGGAGGAGGCCCTGGCCTGTTGAGCTCTGAGGCCCTAACAACCTGTTATTTGAAACGCTGGCATTCATTTTGCCATCTGGCTATGGCGCAGAAGGACCTGCTCCTCTGTGCCAAGCTCCCCAAGGACCCTGCGCGGGACTGTATAAAGAGCAGCTGAGCGAGGGGCCGCACAGCCTCCTCAGCCCCACAGGTGAGCTGTCACTTGGCCGTGAGCACACACCTGGAGATGCAGACCCTGCTCCTGAGCCTCAGCCTCAGCCTGGTTGCTGCCCTGCCAGCCCAGGACTCCTTATCCCACACCTCAGAGGACCAGGAGGTGAGGCTCGGCCAGAGCAGAGGGTGGAGCCTGGGCCTCCCGGTTCAGGGAGACCAGGGTTCTGGGTTCAGGATCCAGCCTGATTCTCCCCAAGGCTGTGGCCCAAGAGGGCAAAAAGATTTGAGGCTAAGGAACCTCACTGTGTGTCTTCAGCCCTTCTTGGGCACAGGGGAGGAAGCTAAGAGAATATGCTAGAAAATGGCCCTGGTACCCTAGGAGTGAGCAGGCCTCCATCATGTGAGGCTTCTGCACGGGTGGGATGGCCAGGTATGGGTGGTGGTTGGTGGACGCATATGCCACAGGGAGGACGGGTGGGCATCAGCTGAAGAGGACATTTGCCTTTCAGTTTCCCAGGAAGTGGTTCATAAAGGCCTTTGCTGGAAAGGACAAGATCCCGACAGAGAAGGTCTTTCCCATAGTGATGTCAGTGCTGGACAGTGGTGACATTCAGGTTTCTACCTCGCATATGTGAGTCCTCAGCTCCACAGGGAGAGACTTCCCCATGGGTTGTTGGTCTCCTGCAAGGTTAGTTACCCCCAAGTGTGGAGTCTTCAAATCCTGATCTGGATTGAAGTGCCCCAGAGGTGGCTGGGCTGGGATGAGGTCCTCAGTCAGCCTAGGATTCTCTCGTCTCCTTCTGAGGGTGGGGTTGCGAGGGCTAGTGCAAAGCAGTTTCTAATTCTAGGATCATGGGCCAGTGTTTTGAAGTGACCACCACCTTGGAAACAACAGACGTGCCTGGCCGGTACAGTGCTTGTGAGTGCTGCTGTCTTGGGGATGGGTGGCTGGAAGCCCATGGTTGCAAGTGATCCCTGCAGATCCCCACCCACAGGAGGGCTCAAACATAGGGCTCTGTGTGTTGGAGACTCTAGTGCTTGAGATTCAGGCCAGGCAATTTGTCAAGAACTTGTGACTGGATGCTGGAGTCACAGTCAAAGGGAAACCAACCATTTGAAGGTTGGATCTGACCTGTCCTTCTCTGTGACCTTCACAGTCAATGGCAAGGTCCACCTGGAGGCAGAGGACTCTTCCTTACAGGACCATCAGATGCTCTACAGTGAAGGGGAGGTGAAAGGCATGAGCTTCAGAATGACCGAGCTCATAGGTAAGTCGCCAGCCACCCACCAAGCCCAACCCACTCTCTCCCTCTATTCCCTAGATCCACCGTTTACTGGGTACTAGTCCCACACCTGAAAGCCAAAGCAGTCTCTCTGGAGCAGAACATGGTGGGCCCAGTGCTGCTAGTTAGTTAACCAGACGCACACTGCTGAGCTCCACAGCCGGTGGGCCTGGCAGGGTCCATCCTGGACAGGGACAGGAGTGCCCTTTAGTGACACAGGTTCCCAAGTTCTGGTTGTGGATTCTCTGATGTCAGAGGTGTGACACAGGGACATTAGTGTCCTGACTAAGGCCCTTGGGAGCCAGGGAACTGCTCAGTGCCTCTGGGACATGGGCCCTTCCAGGCGAGGAGCAAGACTCTACAGCCTCCTCTGGAAGCCCCTGTTCTGAGGGCCGTCTGTTGGCTCAGATCTGGCCCCGAGTGCATTGTCAGCCTGGAGCCACCTCCCCTCCCGCCCCTGGCCGCCCCGTGATGAAGTCCCTGGTGCTAGGCAGTGCTCGTGTCCCTGCGTGCCTGGTTCCCTGCAGACTCCTGCAGCCAAGCCCCTGCTCACCTGCCTCCTTCCACAGGGACCGACCCCGAGGAAAACCTGGCTGCCTTGGAAGAGTTTAAGAAGTTCACACAGAGCAAGGGCCTTCTGCAGAAGGACGTGGTCATTCCAGAGCAGTCAGGTGAGAGCATGCACTGCCCCTGCCCCTCCATCTGTGCCCTGTGCCCCCGTGACTCTGTCGCTCCCTGTCCCCTGTCCCCTGACAGGGTCGCTGAGGCGCTCTAGGTCTTGGTCATGAGAGGATCTGGGCTGCAGTATCCTGGGGTCTGGGCCTTTATCCAGGGTCCATTCTCACCTCTGAGTTTTTCTGTTTCCACAGACAAATGTGTCTCCAACAGTGACTAGGGTAAGTGAGTTTTGAAGCCATGGGATACAACAGTGGCCTTAAACCCCATGTAGATGAACTCTGAACCCAGAAGTGACCCACCTTCTGGGCCCCAGAGCCCTGTGTCTAGACCTTCGTTCTGGGGGCCATACAGCCTCCCTTCCTTACTGACCATCAGTGGGGTGCACCACTGGGGAAATTTGGGGTGGTGCCGTGGCCCAGCTGTCACCTGTCCAAGTCCCCTGCCTCCCGGGCCCCATCTAGACCCCCATTGCTGGCGCACACACTTGCTCACCTGGGCCCAGGAGTGTGACATGTGTCACACTGACAATGGAGCAGGAAATCCCTGGCCCTCCAGAGGCCCCAGGGTTCTGAGAAAGACCAGGGGCAGGTGGAGTGGAGCTGTCCAGGTCCTCCATGTCCACCTGTTCATCACGCCCTGCCTGGCTGCTACTCCATGTTAGCGCAGGCCTGCTCTAGGCCCCAAGAGCCTGTGATGCCCACACTGCAGCCCAAGCCACCCATCCTCCTGTGCTACTGCAGACCCTCACCTACGTTCCCTCCTGGCTTCATGGGTCCTCTGTCCTTTCTAGATCATGGTGAAGCAAGGTTCCAAGGCAGCCCAGGGCAGCACCCCGGAACCTCTGTCCTGCAGGACATGGAATGAGTGCCCTGCTGGGCCATCCGACTTCTCTTCTCCTTCCCCAGCTCAGCCTTCACCCTCTTCCCCTGCTTCTCAATAAAGAGCTTCAGCAATTCCCTGTGACTCTCTTGTCTGTGGGTCCCCTGGGTGGGCTCACTTGTTCTCCCTTAGGCACATCATCTGGGAGGGGCAGGATGGGTGGAAGGACCCAACTTTGTCCCGATTCAAGGCTGGTGCTGCTGACCAGAGAGACGAAGGAGCAAATGAAGCCATGGACACTGGGCTCTGCACCTGGGGCCCCTGGATGCCTTCTGCAGCTGTGAGCCCCAAAGTCCAGGTTGTGGGTGGTGAACCTGATGGTAAGAGGCTGTGGCAGGGTGGGCTCCAGGGCAGAGGTGGGGACACGTGAGAGTTTGTGTGCAACTGGGGACTGCCTGGAGACTGAGGCAGAAGCAAGGCCACCCTTCAGGGTACAGGCATGGGAGCAGCTTCCCATGCCTACAGGACAGACAGCAGAACACTGGGACACCCCTCTGGCAGCTAGGAAAGTGTTATTGGCACTCTCTGCAGACTGTCTCCATGTGCAGAGGGAGCCAACTCCAGGAGCAGCTTGCTGCAGCATTCTGATGCCAGGAGTGCCCAGATCACCCTGCGGCTCTGCTCCGAGTGCTCAGAAGAGCCAGCTGGGGCCTCGGCTCCCTTCTCCTGGTACAAGGGTGCATCCAGCTCACGTTTCCTGAAAGCTAGGGTTCCTCTGTGCTCAAACCTCCCAGGCCCCAAGCACAGAGTCACTGGCTGGCTTAATGAGCGGCTCAGGGCCTTTGCAGGACACATCAGGCCTCCAATCCAGATGGCCGGCACCCATGTAGTCTGCATCACTTCTCCGAGGAAGGTGCTTGGTGTCATGCCAGTGGGTTTCCACTGCTGTGCAAGAAGTCGACATGTTATCTGAACCACCAGCTTTTTGGCAACTTATAAAAGAATTGATAGAAATGTGACCTTAGCGTCTAGACAAAGACTGGCATACATAGGCACACAAACTTGTGCTTAAAGACTCGCAAGGGCCTATATAAAGGCACACCAATATGCAGATAGTCACAGGAACACAGACACACATGCCCAGAAATACATGTGACAACACTGATAAATGTTTGAATATACATGAGTAAGACACACATATACACATACACATGAGCACATGTACACAAACACATGTGTGTATTCACATGTATATGTGTATGCACAGACACACGCATATACATTTATTATGAGCAGATGTGGAGAGATATGGGATGCTGTTGGGCATCAAGGGATGGGTCTGGAAAGGGACTGGATGCTTCTTGGAGTTGGAAGGTCTGTGAGGGATGGGGACCTGTGGGGAGTCCACTTTTGGTGTGAACTGGGCATGGGGTGGGCAGGAACAAAGGAGTCCTTGCTGTCCTGCTGGCCCCAGACTCCCTGGCAGCGCTTCCCACCCTGATAACAGTCTTCCTCTGACAAGGCTTCCTCAGAATGAGCCAAGGCAAACTCAGGTGGCTAATTATACAAATCATCCTTGTCCATTGTGAGGTCCCAGGAAGACGATGACGTCAGGCCTCCAGTTCAGATGGCTGAAACCTCTGTGTAGGTGAGGGAGGGTGAGATGCTGCCCCAGGGCCTGCTATGTAGTTTAAATGGGCCCAGGGGACCAGAGGGCACAGCAGCCATGTGGACCGTGCCTGGGTTCCTGCTGGTTATAGGGCTCAGCCTGCCTCTCCCTGCAGCACGCCCCCATGAGGGTCTGTGAGACAAGGAGCAGCTGATGATTCAGGCTACCTGGGAGGTGGTGAGGGCCTTGGGCTCCCTCTGCATAAGCAGCTCCTGTGTGGAGACTGTCCACAGAGAGTGGCCATAACACTGTCCTATCCCCCAGAGTAGCGGTCCCCAGTGTCCTGCTGTCTATCCTGCTGGGCAGGGGACCCTGGCCCCATGCCTGCACCCTGAAGGGTGGCCTCACTTCTGCCTCCATCTGGGCTCAGCCTTCCTGACCAGAGCTGCAGGCAGAGCTCAGCCAGGTCCCTCTCTTATGTTTGTAGTGACTTCTGCCTGGCAGAGGAGAAGGCACAGAGTGGTGCCCAGGCAGTTACTCACCATAGTACAGTGAAGCATTATCCTGCCCAGTACATTGAGGGAGTCTTAGTGAGAATTGCAACAGATTTATACTGACATTGATTGGGTCTGTCCAAACCTACACTCCTAGTGACATTATAGGCAAGTTATATCATTTTTCTAAAACTCTCAGAGGCCAAATCCACTGTTTGGTAGGAACTTCGGTGTTTTAATCTCCTCTACAAAAGGTAATGGGTAAAAGACTGGCCTCTCCATTGAGATAGGGAAAATGCAGGCCTGGCCACAGGACCATAATAATCTGCATCCCATTTTTTACAGTCATCTAGTGAAGGAATGGACTAACGGATGCCTCGATTCATGAATGAATGGGAGAAGGATGAGGGGATGGGTATTAGAGGGATGTACAGATGGTTGGGAAGACACGTGATGGATGGGGGTGAGAGTGGAGGGATGAGAGGGGAGTTTAATGTACTGAAGATGGAGTAGATGGAAGGATGGGTGGATGGATGGAAGAAAAGGTGAGTGACTAGTTAGATGGATGCATAAATTTGGATGAATGAATAGATGGATGGATGGATGGATGGATGGATGGACTGTAAGGTTGGTGGATGGATAAATAACTGGATTGGCGGATGGATGGCTGAACAGATATATAGAAAAATGGATGGAAGGATGGATGAATAGATTACAGGTTACTAGTTTGCTTTTTATTGCTGTGATAAAACACTCTGACCAAAACCAACTAGGGTATAAAGGGGTTTATTTGGCTTACAGATACCAATCACAGTTTGTCCTTAAGGAGAGCCAGAGCAAGAACTCAGGGCAGGAACCTGTCGGCAGCAACTAAGCACAGGCCATGGAGGAACGCTGCTTGCTGGCTTGGTCCTCTGGCCAGTGCTCAGCCTGCTTTCTTATATAAACCATGACCATCTGCCCTCCCATAGCACTCAACAATCCAGAAGACACCCCACAGGCATGCCCACAGGCCAGTCCAGTGGAAGCAATTCTTCAACTGAGGTTCCCTCTTCCCAGGGGTGTCAAGTTGACATCTGAAGCTCTCCAGCAGAGGTGACTAGATGGATGGGAGAATAGACACATGAGTGGGTGGGAGGGCGACTGGATAGACAGGTGCCCAGGACTGGTAAGACACCATGGACACCGAAGCAACACAGCTAAGCTCGCAGACCATTGCTCTGACCGCTCTTCTTTCCTATAGCTTTCTGCCCCCTTTTCCTGCTTCAGGCTCAGTGAGTGTCAAGTAATGACTAACTTTCAGAACATTTTCAGTTCTCTTGGTCAACTCATTAATCCCTCTGGGTACCAGGACTACATCTGGGTCTGAGAGAACAACACCTCACAGACATTTCCCAGCAGTGTTGCCTTCCTTTGCTGACCATGGGAAGGTGGAAAGGCTTGGAACAGCTTGCTGCAACCCATATTCACATGAAAACAAAATCCTTTCCTGACCCTGTTTGCTGTCCACGCTTTCTCTTAACTGTAGCTCATGATCTCTTCCCATAACTCATCCACAACTCCCCAGGCCATTTTCCTGGCTACAATCATCTGCTCATGGAGTGGTCGATTGTCTCACCTCTATTTACCTTTTCCCTTCCCTCCCCTCCCCTCCCCTCCCCTCCTTTCCCTTCCCTTCCCTCCCCTCGTGTCCTCTCTCCTCCCTCCCCATCTCTTCCCCCTCCCTTCCCTTCCTATCTTTATTTCTTCCTTTCTCTGCCCTGAGGCACTAATTATAGTCACCTTTTCCTCCACAGCTTTTAGGAAAATGGCGTACAAATAACTAGGCTGGGACCACCTCCTCCCTGGACAAAAGCAGTAGATCCCTTGCCTTCCTTGGCTTTGTGATAAGCTACGATGGGAAGCTAGGCTCCAGTTGCACACATGTGAGTGCGCTCATTCTCCTGAAATCCCTGTCACCCAACTTCCCAACTGGCTGCTGTACTCACACCCAATGTCCAGAGGTAGGCACAGGCCTTTGAGGCAAATTCTGTCTCCCAGTGTCATGGGTATGGCTTTTCCCAGCAGACTCTACCAATAGAGGGAGATGGTGAATACAACAGACACGTCACTGCCATGCACTTGAAGCTCAGTCACAGGGACTAGGAAAGCACTGAGGGCCTTGCTCCCTCATACTTTGCAAACCAAGCCCTGTTAAGTAGTTGGGGAGGGGGAAGCTCAAGGTTCTCAATTGAGCCAGACACAAGAATCAGCCAGGAGGCAGCAGAGCTGGCTTCTCCTTTGCCTTCTGAGGCTGACAAGGAACAGATGTCATTTCTGGAAGATGTGTAGTCCTGTGGGTCTAACCATGTCCTGTCAAGCCCAGCCACCCAAGTTGCAATGGGAAAGAGAAAAGTGTTGGTGGGTTGTGGTGGTTTGAATGAGTGTCCCCCATAGGCTTTAAGTATTCAGACATTTTGTCTCCAGTTGGTGGCACTGTTTTTGGAGGTCTTAGAAGGTGTGGCCATGCTAGAGGAAGTACGTTATTGGGGGCAGGCTTAGTGAGTTTAACAAGCCTCATGGTCTCCAGTCGCTCTCTGCTTCCTGTGCTCATTGTGAGATGCGACCCTCGGCTTGCTGCTCCAGCCACCATGCCTCCCGCCACAATGGACTCTAATTCCCTGGAACCGTCAATCGTAACCTCAAACTCTTCCTTTTATAAGTTCCTTTGGTCATGGTGTTTTATCACAGCAACAGAAAATGACTAATACATGGGTGTATTCCCCAGGGTAGCAGATGGCTTTAGCCTGGATCAATTATAGACTTGTGCAAGGTATGCATAGTGCGTTAATCTGTTTATTGTTTCAGTAGTAAACCATTAGATGCTGGGCACTTGATAAAGAAAGGAGGTTTATTTAACAGCTTACAGTCTGGTGTTCAGGGGCATGGTGAGTCACTGGCATGGTGAAGGTTTCTGGCGGAAACATGCAAGAGATGACTCTGGTCAGGGCAGCTCTCAGGGTTCAGACCCACTAAAGGGCCCCATGAAAACTACCTTTATCCCTTCTGGGATGACTCCCCTAGTTACCCAAGGGCCTTCCTTAAGACCATCTGGAAGGTTCCATGGCTCCAACCACCATCCCACTGGGATCCACATTTCCAGGACATGCACCCTTGGGGGATAAACCTGAGAAGACCGTGAGAACTTAACCAACCCTTTCTCAGGAGCTGCGTGTGAGACCTGAAAGCCAGCAAGTGCCTAGACTGCAGCATTAAAGCCTCCTCACAGAAGGCTTTTCATATATCTTTTCATAAATGAATTTTATTGTATGGTTGTCATGACTGGCTTCTCACTTAACATGTTTTAATTTTTATTGAGATGTAATGTTGGGTTTCATAGAAAGAATTTCTTCCAAGTACACCACGCCCACCCTCATGCCGTCTCATCCCCGACCCTGCCTTTCCCCCTCAGGCCAGTCTCTCCTGCCAGTCTCTCTGCTTTTATATCATATATATATATATATATACATATATATGTATACATGATGCATATGCTTTTATATATCTATAAGTAATTCTAGGATCCACAAATAAAAGAAAATGTGTGATATTTGTCTGAGCCTGGATTATTTCACTTAATACAAGAGCTCCAGTTGAATAAATTTTTCAGCAAATGACATAATTTCATTTTTCTTTGTGGCTGAATAAAACTCCACTATGTATATGAGCTACATTTTCCTTATCAGTTCACCTCTTGAGGGACGTCTAGGCTGATTCTTTTACTTGGTTGTGGATAGTTCTGCCATAAACATGGATATGTGAATATCTTTGTGATAAGCTGACTTCAGGAAAATATTCTAATAGGTCAGAAAATCAGATACATTTGCAGATACATATGACCTACCAAAATTAAACCATGATGGGACAAACAACTTAAACTGATGTGTAACAAGCCAAGGACCTGAAGCAGTAATAAGGAATCCCCCTCCAAAACAAGCCCAGGCCCAAATGGATTCACTGATAAACTCCTTTAAAGAAGAACTCACACTGTGCTCCTCAAACTAGAAATGAAATAGAAAAGGAAGAGATGTTGACAAATCATTCCACAAAACTAGTTCACGAAACCCAATACCCAAACTAGATACAGACACAATAGAAAAGAAAATTAGAGGACAATCTCCCTGATGAAAGTAAATGCAAAAATTCTCAAAGACATCAGTTGGCTGGAGAAGTGGCTTAGTGGCAAATTACAGAGGAGAGGCAGGTGCATAGCCAGACATTGTCAAATTGATGTTTATAACATGCAGCAGAAATCAACTAAAGAAACCCTGTTGAAACTGTGTTGCTGGATTTACCGACTGAAGAGTTTGGGGCACAGGGTCCTCTTTATGCTTCCCATGGATGGTAAACTGTTTTTTTTATTTATTTCTTTGTTCTATCTTGTTGGTTCATTTATTAAGTAGTTAAAAAAATCTTGGTATTCACTCTGCATTTGCCTTAGTCTGTGTCGGTTACTCTCCTCATTGCTGTGACAGAACAGAGCATCCCACTAGCTGTTTTTACTATAGACATATTTATATCATGAATTGAATAATAGTAACTTCTGTTAGAAATAGTTTATCTCAGGGGCTGAAGAGATGGCTCAGCAGTTAAGAACACTGGCTGTTCTTGCAGAAGACCCAGGTTGAATCCCAGCACCCGCATGGTGACTAACAACCATTCATAACTACAATTCCACGAGATATGATGCCCTCTTCTGTTCTCTGTGGGCATTGCACAACACAGGTGCACTTGCATGTAGTGCAGGCATACACATAAAAATACAAATAAAGCAAAAAGTTATTTTAAAAATAATAAAATTTTTTTAAAGAAATAGTGTATTTCTTAGCTCTTCTCAAGGTACAGTGCCTATACTCTTAGGCTGTTTTATTGTTCTTTTCCTTGTGCAGGGTCAGGGGGCCAGCCTGACCCAGAGCAACCAACGGTCCTGAAGAACACTTTGAGCTAAAGTGGGAGGGCCAATCCTGTCTCTAGACCCAGCTCCTCAATGAGTTCAAATAGCACCTGACAATTTACCAATATAATGTAGACATGCAAAGGCATTCATTTTCTGTAAAACTGAATCCAATGGTTTACACTGGACAGGAGAGTTGCTATTGATTCCAGTGACAACTGTCCAGACCTAAAGCATCTTTCCTCCTTAGAACCTGTATTCACTTGTCCGGGGGAGTCTTCTCATCTGATGGCCTTGGGAACAGAGATGGACAAGAAACAACATTTGATTTTAAGAGGTTATTTTCTGGTATTTCTGAACTTTATAAAGCCATGACACATGGTGGTGAGCAGTGACGATCAAGCAAGATCAAGGTGGCAGAAATATCTGTCTTTATTGGTGTCAGACCTGAGATCCTCCCTGGCTATACTTGAGGTGTCTAGATGCTTGAAAGCTTATATCCACAATTAATTAGCTTGTGTCTTCTGGGAATTTTATTTTTACCTTTTTGAGACAGGGTCTCCCTGTAATGCCAACTGACCTGGAACTCACTATATAGACCAGGCTGACTTTGAACTCACAGATATCCACATGCCTCTGCCTCCTAAGTGCTGTGATTAAAGGCATGTGTCACCACACTTAGCTTAACTTGTGTCTTTGATGTAGGCAGACAACATGAAAAATCTAATAAGTACCTTCCCTCCTAAAACAATTGAAAAATGGGGAAGTTAAGGTTCCACCTGTTGTGGAAAAATTATGAGACCAAAGCCAAAATCAGGTGAGGAGAGGGAGTTTAATTTTATACTAGGGGAACTGACCCACGGATCCTTCCATAAAGGAGTCAGCCCCCTGACTGAGTCTTTGGGGGCTTTTACATCTATGTGACAAATGCAAACAAAGAGCAAAAAACATATGTGGTAATTAAATAAGTGGTTTATAGGTAACACATGGTCACAAAGGCTACAGGAGTGTGGCAGCTTTGGGAGACCCAGAGTTTTATTCTGGGTAGCGGCAGGGGGAGACTCCTGCCTGCCTTCTCTGTTTTCATCTCCTGTCTCAGAGCTCTTCCCACTCCAAAGTTCTTAATTACCAAATGCTGGAAAGTCTTTTAGCGACCAACAATGCATTTTCCTATTTCCATTGTACACCCAGGCCAGAGATTCTTATTCTCTTGACCAGTTTTCACTTAAAAAAAAAATTATTATTATTATTATTATTATTGGGTTTTTTGAGACAGGGTCTCCCTTTAGTCCCAGGTGGCCTGGAGTTCACTATGTAGACCAGGCCTTGAACTCACAGAGATCTGTCCACCTCTGCCTCCCAAGTGCTGGGATTAAAGGCATGCACCACCACACCTGGCCTAAAACAGTTTTTAGCCACCATGTGGGTGCTGGGAATCAAACCACCATCTCTCCAGCTCCCCCCCCCCCCCAGTTTTCTCTTATGGGGCTTCTTTGCTCCTATGACGGCATTGCTAAGTGAAAGGTTGGGGTGCCTGGATATCACGTCCCCTCACATAAAACTGTACACGCTTCCATAAGACATCAATCATATTTTTGACCAGAGTACTTTATTCAGAAGTAGATAAATATGAGTAACCAGAAAAATTTGGATAAAGGAAATGCAACTTTTATTGAACTTGAGGGTCATAGCCTTTGTCCCAAGCCAGATTCAGCTACCTATCTTCAATAAGCCAATTAAAATAACCAAATTAATAATGGAAAGAAGATAAGGAGACTGATTTAGTGTGGCCATATTGGAGAGAGGCATAAGGACCAACAACTTTCTTATCCATCTTCAGCATCCCAAAGCGAGGTTAAAGTTAAAGAGGGCCAGGACATGGTGGTGGACGCCTTTAGTCCCAGCACACAGGAGGGAGAGGCAGACAGACCTCTGTGTGTTCAAGGCCAGCCTGGTCTACATAGGAAGTTCCAGGATATCTGGGGCTACAGGGAGAGACCTTGTCTCAAAAAGACTAAATGAATTAAATAAATGAAGGAAGGAAAGAAGGAAGGAAGGAAGGAAGGAAGGAAGGAAGGAAGGAAGGAAGGAAGGAAAGTTTCTTGGAGCTAGAGAGATGGCTCAGCAGTTAAGAGCACCGACTGCTCTTGCAGAGGACCCAGGTTCCATTCTCAGTCCTCACATGGCAGCTAACAACCATCCATAACTCTAGTTTCAGGGGATCCAATGCCTTCTTCTGACCTCCGCAAGCATTGTGTGACACGAGTATGCTTACACATATGCAGGCAATACACTCGTAAACATAGAATAAAAATAATAAATATTTTAAAGGTAAAGATGGCCAGGGATATGCATGTCCAAGCATTCCCAGTCAGGATGTGGCCTTCCCACCACTGACCCGTCATTGTCTGGGCTGCATCCTATGAGGTGGTCTGATGAGTTGTAAATCTCTTTCCTGGAGTCAAGAGTCTCCATGAGGCTGGTGCCATTTTCTTCCCCCAGCACGAGATTCCTGGAGAAATTTCCATTTGTTTGGAGTCCATCCTTTTGATAATCTGACTGTCAGATTAGAGATGCAAAGGGCTTCTTAGATTATGTTCATTTCTTCCAGGCCAGTTAGATAACCAAGGAATCACCTAAACCAGAGTTAAGAGGAAAGAAGATTCCAGAGTTGCTATGAGGGTGGGGTGTTACTGAGTGTTATGACCACTGAGAAAGACCATCAGAGCAAGGTTTTAATCTAATTAATGCAGCATGCAGGGATAACGGCCTCACTGGCCCAAACAGAGCCATAGCGTCTGGGAAGGCCAGAGCTTTGAGTTTTTAAAGGAGCAGGTTTTAAATACCTCATGTTTGTGGAATTTCTCCTACATGCAGGGGCTTCATGTGAGTGACCACAAGCACTTTAACAGAAGCAAAAAGAGCATCTAGTTAATCTCTAAGACAGTTACACAATTCTGGGGAAAGGGTTAATCATACAGTTCAGGGAACGAGGTCGAGGGACTCCAAGGTCATTTCTTCCCTTTCTGTGGGCTCCTGATAAAAAATGGGGCCCTTGCTTATTCAAACTTGACCTAAGAATAGAGTTTTACTTTTGAGTTTCTGAGACGCCTTAAGATGGTTACCTTGTACCAAATGAAGTTGTTCAGGCCTTCACATGGGGACAGCTGGGAAATATAATTTGAATCTTACAACTTTAAGCAGATGTCTTCCTGATCAAGTTAAAGATAAAATAATAAAAATGTGTGTATTCACCTTTCCGTTCTTATAGAAAGAAGACAGCCTGCTGATTTCGGGGTTTTCTTGGTTTTTAAGTCAGTGTGCAAAACCATGGGTTTTATTACAGCATTTTTCCATAGTTTCTTATTGAATTTTTGTATATTTCACACAGAACATTCTGTGGGCGTGTCTGATCTGAGCTTAGTGTGTGTGCAAGCTAACATTTCTGGCCAGCGTGTCCCAGAGGTGCAAGTAAGGCTCACAGGACCTCTCTATCTACACCTACAAATTGGGATGATGTGATGATGTGATAATAAAAAGGTCTGGGATTGGCCCCTGGGAGGTGATGTCACACTGCCTATATAAAGACACGTTGCATTTGAATAAACGGCCATCTGTATGTAGAAGTGCACCCTGCCGTGTGTCCTCATGTATGTGGAAGTGTGCCTTGCCGTGTGTCCTCCTGCTGTGCTTTCCCCATGGAATGTCCACCACGGAACTGACTGCTTACCACAACCAGCACACCCAAATGTGGGGTTTGAAGGAATCCTGGAGAAATTCGGGTATGTGAACACCACAATCCCATTCTTTGCTATTAACCTTTCTCTCTCCTTCTTAATTTCTATTTTGTGCAAACATGGGGCTGGTTCTCATGATTGGTTGGCCGGCTGGAGGGCTGGTGAACTGTGGCCACGTGGTTTTCCATGCGTGGAGGAAACTGGCAGTTTCCTGGCCCAGTTCAGGAAACCATCAGCTTACATGAGGGCCATAGAGGCTGGCAGTTTCTTTGCCTGGCTAGCCACAGGTTTATTCACGAAGCCATCAGTTTGTGTGCAGGCATGGAAATCAGTAATTTCCTGGCCTGGTGGGGCCCAGGAGTTACCACTTGCCCACCCATGAGCTTGCCCACAAAAAACTTCCCAGCTAAGTTTGACAGTGAAGCCCAGCAGCTTCTTGGTTGTGCGCTGGCTACAGGACTAATCAATCTCACAGTCTTCCTGGCTGTGTGCTGGCTGCAGGACTAATCAATCTCACAGTCTTCCTGGCTGTGTGCTGGCTGCAGGACTAATCAATCTCACAGTCTTCCTGGCTGTGTGCTGGCTGCAGGACTAATCAATCTCACAGTCTTCCTGGCTGAGTGCTGGCTGCAGGACTAATCAATCTCACAGTCACTGTCCTGCTCATATCTCCTTTAAATACAAATGGGAACTCTTCCAAAATTTTAAAAGAAACAAACTTTCTCCTTTGCCTTTTCTCCTAATTTTCTTTTCTTTTTCTTTTTGAGACAGGGTCTTCCTGTAGCCCCAGCTGTCCTGGAACTCACTCTGTAGACCAGGATGACCTTGAACTCACAGAGCTCCACCTGTCTCTGCTGCCCATGTGCTGGGATTAAAGCCATGCATAAAAGCGGTTCTTAGCTGTCATGTGGGTGCTAGGATTTGAACCTGGGTCCTCTGCAAGAGCAGTCGGCACTCTTAACTACTGAGCCATCTCTCTAGCCCCTCTCCTAATTTTCTAAAGTGACTTCGGCCAGGCCCTAGAGCCAGGGCTTTTTCACAACGATTTTGTCCCTGTGTTTTCGCCTAGGCCCTGTTTTTCGCCCATGTCCCCTGCCTGTGTGCATGCCCCATGTCCCCATGCTTAGCCACCTCCCTCCCTCCTATGACACACAAAAAATGGTTAAACTGCCAATAAAAGAGACTCCTTTCTGTAACTCTCAGAATTTCTATTAAAAGCAGCTATGCCATAAAGCCATGGCTTCCTAGGCCCTTTAATGCAAATTAATTTGCTAGGCAGCTCTGGAAGGCTGAAGCCCAGACTTTTTAAAGCAAATTAAAGTCTTTTCACAGCCTCCCCTCTGCAGCCACTTAAGCTAAAAGTTAAAAATGGTATCATAAACATTTATTTTTGATAACTTAGTACAACCACAAACAGTTGATCTAGTATGTTCTAATCTTTTTACAATTTGTCTTGATCTTCGTTTTAGGAAGTTTTACCATTTTAAGTTTTTACCAACATGTTTCTGGATAGAATTATTTTACATTACCTTATTATGGATCTCATAGGTGACCATCTTTGAATTTCAACTCTGTTCATGTAAGATTTGCTTCTTTTTAAAGGATTATTTTAGATGTTGACAACTTTTATATAGTATATTTTACATAATGTTTTCCAGTTCTCTCTATCCTTTAAAATTTAATTCATGTCTTTAAATTTTTTTCTATGTCATGTTCTTATAGGTTTCCAGGTATTAGAATTTAATATACTTCCATGCAAAGAAATAGCACATGGTTATGTTGTCTTTATTTTTTTTTTACTTTTGGTCTTTTCGAGACAGGGTGTCCCTGTAGCCCCAGCTGTCCTGGAACTCACTCTGTAGACCAGGCTGACCTTGAACTCACAAAGATCCGCCTGCCTCTGCCTCCCAAGTGCTAGGATTAAAGGCATGCGCCACCACACCCGGCTCAGGTTATGTTGTCTTTATGTGTTTCTTTGTCTTGAGATGATTTTAAGCTATGGCCACTTAAAAACTTTCTCTTAATTTTTGTGCACAAAATCTGTTAGTTTAAATTCTATCTTGGCATGCTTAATCAAAATATAATATTTTTTACTTATAAACCCCAGGTGCCCTAAGCATCCTTTAAGTACATGTACATAAGTGCTGAATTAATTAAAAGTCCTAGGCATTAAAATTTATTCTGGTCTTTTAAATTTGTTTCACCTTAAAGCCTTTACTCAGGAGTTAACCTTAATGCATTCCTAAATTTGTTGGGGGGGAACCCCCTGGAAAAAGGAAAGGTTTCTTTAATTCACAGGTTTCCTGGCCGCATCCCCTATTTGCCTGCTGTGTCAACTCCAGCAGGTGTGCACCTATGACTCTCAGCATCCTCGGGTAACAATTCATCTTGAATCTCATATTTAAATCTACTTTAACTGTCTTTTAAATTTAACTTGGTGTAACACAGGCTTTTAATTTCAGAATTCTAGAGGGAGAGGCAGGTGGGTTTCTATGGGAGTTTGAGCCCACCCCAGGCTACCTATGAAATTTCAAGACAACTGCTACAAGGAAACACAGGCTGGAATGAACTGCCTCTTGCTACCTATTAGTAAAAATTCTCATTTATGACATATCTTTGTTTAATTTAAATGGAGATTTTTAAAAAACCAGTTTTGTGCTTCTCTCTGAGTATCAAATAATAATCAATTTCCTCCCTGCAGGCCACCTCAAAAACTCTGTGTGTGTGTTTGTGTGTGTGTGTGAATGCATGTTTATATTTTAATCTCTTATGACTTCATAGGTTTCCATCTATTAAAGAGTCAACTATAAACACGTGTGGCTAAATCCAACTCATAAAAACTATCTGACCTCCACGGCATTGCACGACACGGGTGCACAAACCTACATGCAGACAGTACATTCATACACATTCAAAAATAAATAAAATAAAATAAAAAACTATTTGCTCCAGCTGGGTGTTGTGGCACACACCTTTAATCCTAGTGCTTGGAAGGCAGAGGCAGGTGGATCTCTGTGAGTTCTAGGCCAGCCTATTCTACAGAGCGAGTTCCAGGCCAGCTGGGGCTACAGGGAGACCCTGTTGCAAAAACACCAAAAAACTATTTGCTCCATAACTTTTGGTATTATCAATTTTAATTGACCTTATATGAGTTAATAATGTATATTTACATACTGTTTGGACTCATTAAAAGGCTGACTCTAGAATGGAACTGGACCTTCCATTCCAGACTCTGGTCTGTTAATATAATCAAAACAACTAACAGATAAATTAATTTTGACAAAAGTCATTGTGGTGGTGTGAATGAGTGTCCCCCATAACCTTTAAGTATTCATACATTGTCTCCAGTTGGTGGCACTGTTCTTGGAGGTCTTAGAAGGTGTGGCCATGCTAGAGGAAGTACGTTATTGGGGGCAGGCTTAGTGAGTTTAACAAGCCTCGTGGTCTCCAGTTGCTCTCTCTCTGCTTCCTGTGCTCATTGCGAGATGTGACCCTCGGCCTGCTGCTCCAGCTCCAGCCACCATGCCTCCCACCACAATGGACTCTAATTCCCTGGAACTGTCAATTGTAAGCTCAAATAAACTCTTCCTTTTATAAGTTCCTTTGGTCATGGTGTTTTATCACAGCCACAGAAAAGTGACTAATACAGTCATCTTTGTTTATCTATATTTTGTCTTTATTAAAGGTAACTAATGAAATTACAAATGTATAGTACCAATTAAATGCTTTACTGGGTATATACTGCCACCTACCGGTGGCACTCCTTCAACACCTGAGACAAAATTTTAGGTAACCTCTAACATGTTCTTGTATGAACTTAAGCTGTTAAAGCACAATAAAGTTTTTAGTCTTTAAGGATATGTTAATTTTAAGAAATAATTACTTCTATTCCAAATGACTTCTATTCTAGAATGCAATCCATGTCTATATTCAGATGTGTTTTTATCTGTAGGTCATTTAACCACTGGGTAAAGCATCTTTGGAGTAAAAAGAGTTTTGTGCCAAGCCTAGATAAAACATTTCCAAACATTTTAAAAAATTGGTCATTTAGAACCTGCTCCAAAACTTGCTAAAACATCTTAAAGTTTATAATTTAAAGTGATGTTTAAAATAACTGTTCCATCTTCATATATAAAAGTACTTTAGTAAAAATTAATATAGAAATAACAAAACAGTCTATACAACTAATAAAGGTCTAAAGGGGTTTGTTATAATAAATAAAAGTTGGAGCTATATAAATAAGCTTAACTTCTCTAAGCTCATGGTTCTGTCAAGTAGTTAAAAAATGTATATCTGGTCAAGGTTTGTTTAAAACTGTTCAGTTTTTACCCAAGCTTTATCTATACATTATATGATATTTAGAGATTTAGTTAAAATTAAAATTCCTGTATCAAATAAAATTGGCTAAACAGTTTCAATGTAAAAATGGTAACACGTTTAAGCTAATTGGAAATACAAAATTGTTCTTAATATTTGATTTGCTCCTAACTCATACTAGAATCCCAGTGACAGCTTTGGGATTAAATGTACATAAGTGTTCTCCATATTTTTCTCTATTGTACAAATTTTACCTGTGACATTTCTTTTGCCTACAAAGAATTTTGTTCAAGAAAAACTGGGTTTTACCTCCTTAAACCAACAGTATACAGTCCAATAGGAGACCGTTTGGATGGGCTTAGTGGACCTTTACAACTTGGTTCCTGTCTATGGGTATATAATGGAGCTCCTGCCTTTTAAAAAATTATAAATCAGAATATAAGAGTCTAAAAAATAAGAGAGACTGTTCTGTTAATGGCACAAATACAAAAAAGGGGGAGGGAATATGGCTCTCTCTGAGATGCCATTTACAGAGCACTCTCTACCCTAAACCTTTATTTTAAAATAAAAGTAACAACTCCAATCCATAAACATTGGAGCCCTCTGACAGGTCATTATTAATACCATTGGTGCTATGTCAGGCACAATGTTGGGACAAAGAAAATTCCCCAATCCACTACTAACTATGGGAAAAGGGTTTGCTTGTATATTCCCCCAGACAGAGCCATGACCAATCTGGGTGCCTGGGAGAAGCGTCTGTCCTTGGACTATAAAAGATGGACCAGGAGCCACTGGAAGAGAGATTGGTCCATCTGAATATCAAAGAGAAACAGAAGTCCAAGAAAGGGCCACTTTGCAGGGAACCGGCCCACAGGGTGACACATAGGGACCTCAGGCTACTTGAGTCATGGGCACACAAAACTCCTTCTGACATCTCTCTGGGTTAAGAATCAATCATTATGGCAATGATGCCTTATGGGACCTGCTTGGCTGCTTCCTTTAACTGACTAACAGGCATGAGATCTGTTGGAGGGATATTCTTCATCCCCCAAAGCAAAAATAAGAGGTGAAATTAATTAAACAAGGAACCAAAGCCAAATTGTCTGGAAGGCTTTCAGCCCTGAGGAACAGTTCACAAGAGGTAGACAAAGAATAGGAGCTGCTCAGGGGGTGGATAATGAACCCCCCAGGTTAAACAGAGTGCCTTTCTTTACTGAGAAAAATCTTGTTGAGGGTGGGAGCAGTTCACCTGGCTAGGGCCTCCCCCAGCAACCAGTTGGTGCCAAAAAGCAAGTGTTTTGACCACAGCCAGAAGTCAGGCCCAGGGCCTGCCTGACTCAGCTTATTGGCAAATAGAGCAGAGGCAAAAGAAGACACATCCCTCCTTGGCCCTGTGCAGGGCTAGGCAGCTTGAGCCAGGCCCAATGAGTCTATCATTGGGTTTCTAGAGACATACAGGGAGGCTGTAGGCAAAACCCCATACTGGATGGGTTCGAGAAAATGGCTACAGGTGGGGCTGGAGAGATGGCCTAGCGGTTGGGAGCGCCGACCGCTCTTGCAGAGGACCCAGGTTCAATCCCCAGCACCCACATGGCGGCCGAGAACCGTCTGAAACTCCAATTCCAGGAGAACTCCAGTTCCAGGGGAATCCAAGACCCTCTTCTGACCTCCGCAGCATTGCACGACACGGGTGCACAAACTTGCATGCAGACAGAACATTCATACACATACAGAAATAAAATTAATTAAAAATTAAAAAAAAAAAGAAAAAGAAAATGGCTACAGGTGCTGAAGAGCTAACTAAATTAATGCCTCTCATTCATGCACAACAATTGGCACAAATAGATGGAATCTTCCCATGCTATGTTAGACCTGGTTTATGTTTAATCTAATAACTTGTAATAATGCAGAGTGTTTTACATATGTGAAACTGGTTGGAGACATATCCCACACACCTAAAGGAACAAAGGTAGGAGGTGAATTTAGTAAGGAGGGGTACCAGGGCCAGGTATAATTATGAAATCTTTAAAAGGTTAATGGTTAAATAAAACATATTAGTAAAGGAGGACATTGGTACCAGTAGGGGAGCTGATTTGTCCAAACATCCAGAAAGTATGGCCATGTGGGTATTCGTGCCTGTCCCTTTGGATTAATGGTCTACCTCTAAATTTTGCTTTATGTCAGGTGAGACATATGGGTCAAAAAAAGCTTATGGTACCAGCTATGGGCTATTTTAACAAGGAGCTGTTGGCTAGGGTGCTCTAAATGCCACCCCAAAACAAAGGTTATTTGCCTGTAATGTTGGGGTACATGCAAAAATGGACAGTAAGACCCTACTGCCAAAGACAGCCTGGTGTTAGCATGAAAAGGAAAAATTATGTTGAGATCTTGTCCTGCAAATGGACAGTTGATCTTCATGGTGCCAGAGAACATTATGCAGGAAGGAAATGGTCTCCCAAGTCAAGCAGACTCATCAGCTACACCTCACTTGGACTCAGCTACACCTCACTTGGACTCATCACTACACCTGGAGATAGCACAATTAGTGGCAGCCTACTATTAGTACACCCCCCAAATCTAATTGGCTATATAGTCTACTCCGTGTGTGTGTGTGTGTGTGTGTGTGTGTGTGTGTGTGTGTGGTGGGAGGTGGAGTAGCACATGGCTAATATCATAAGCTTGTACCCTCTAATGGCTAAAGATGTTATAGGCCACAATACAAAGCTACCATCCCTTGATATAAAAGGCCACAGTTCCTAGACTAAAATACCATCTAAACATTTGTATCTGTGCCCATAATGTGACTTATCATGATAATTAGTGTTTGTTTAAGTTCCTGTACTTCTTGTTATTTGTGTTTTGTTAGTAGAATTAAGAAAGGGACCCCTGGATGAGCCACCAGCCTGTTGGAAGCAAATCCTGGACAAACCTGAGGGACTGATACATCACTTCAAAGGAAAATGAACTGTTTTACTTCTCACCCTCTCTCGCCCCCTTCTCTCAGAAGAGGGGGCATGCCAGATTGTAAGAGCTACAAGGGGGGGGGTAAATTGTGAGATCACAGCAAATATAGACTGGACTTCCATTTGGTCAGCATAATTGTATGTGTAGGCCTTTCTGGCCAGACTTGAGACTGGTGCACAACCAAATTCCCTGTGTAAAATGGGAAACAGATGTTTAGTAATTGGGTTTATGTGAATGTTGCTTGTATTTACTAGCTAGTTTTCTCTGTATTAAGTTTTTATTTGGGCAATAATTAGTCTTAGTGTTTTTATAGAGCAGTCATAGCCATTTGGGCCAGACGATCATTTCTATGATTCTCTCTGAGACTGTGGAAGCTAATATAAAAAACGTGGGGGGGGGGAGGTGTCTGATCTGTGTTTAGGTGTGTACATGAGCTAACCTTTCCAGCCAGCATGTCCCAGAGGCACAAGTGAGGGTTGCAGGACCTTTCTGTCTACATCCACAAATTGGGATGACATGGTGATGTGACAATACAAAGGTCTGAGATTGGCCTTTGGGAGGTGACACCATGCTGCCTATATAATGACATGTTGCATGTGAATAAATGGCCATTATGCACGTGAGAGTGCACCCTGTCATGGGTCCTCGTGCTGTGCTTTCACGGGTGTATTTTCCCC
>VZQC01011991.1:3676615-3714210 GCA_009823505.1 Rhizomys pruinosus
AAAAAAAAAAGAAAAAGAAAATGGCTACAGGTGCTGAAGAGCTAACTAAATTAATGCCTCTCATTCATGCACAACAATTGGCACAAATAGATGGAATCTTCCCATGCTATGTTAGACCTGGTTTATGTTTAATCTAATAACTTGTAATAATGCAGAGTGTTTTACATATGTGAAACTGGTTGGAGACATATCCCACACACCTAAAGGAACAAAGGTAGGAGGTGAATTTAGTAAGGAGGGGTACCAGGGCCAGGTATAATTATGAAATCTTTAAAAGGTTAATGGTTAAATAAAACATATTAGTAAAGGAGGACATTGGTACCAGTAGGGGAGCTGATTTGTCCAAACATCCAGAAAGTATGGCCATGTGGGTATTCGTGCCTGTCCCTTTGGATTAATGGTCTACCTCTAAATTTTGCTTTATGTCAGGTGAGACATATGGGTCAATAAAAGCTTATGGTACCAGCTATGGGCTATTTTAACAAGGAGCTGTTGGCTAGGGTGCTCTAAATGCCACCCCAAAACAAAGGTTATTTGCCTGTAATGTTGGGGTACATGCAAAAATGGACAGTAAGACCCTACTGCCAAAGACAGCCTGGTGTTAGCATGAAAAGGAAAAATTATGTTGAGATCTTGTCCTGCAAATGGACAGTTGATCTTCATGGTGCCAGAGAACATTATGCAGGAAGGAAATGGTCTCCCAAGTCAAGCAGACTCATCAGCTACACCTCACTTGGACTCAGCTACACCTCACTTGGACTCATCACTACACCTGGAGATAGCACAATTAGTGGCAGCCTACTATTAGTACACCCCCCAAATCTAATTGGCTATATAGTCTACTCCGTGTGTGTGTGTGTGTGTGTGTGTGTGTGTGTGTGTGTGTGTGTGTGGTGGGAGGTGGAGTAGCACATGGCTAATATCATAAGCTTGTACCCTCTAATGGCTAAAGATGTTATAGGCCACAATACAAAGCTACCATCCCTTGATATAAAAGGCCACAGTTCCTAGACTACAATACCATCTAAACATTTGTATCTGTGCCCATAATGTGACTTATCATGATAATTAATGTTTGTTTAAGTTCCTGTACTTCTTGTTATTTGTGTTTTGTTAGTAGAATTAAGAAAGGGACCCCTGGATGAGCCACCAGCCTGTTGGAAGCAAATCCTGGACAAACCTGAGGGACTGATACATCACTTCAAAGGAAAATGAACTGTTTTACTTCTCACCCTCTCTCGCCCCCTTCTCTCAGAAGAGGGGGCATGCCAGATTGTAAGAGCTACAAGGGGGGGGTAAATTGTGAGATCACAGCAAATATAGACTGGACTTCCATTTGGTCAGCATAATTGTATGTGTAGGCCTTTCTGGCCAGACTTGAGACTGGTGCACAACCAAATTCCCTGTGTAAAATGGGAAACAGATGTTTAGTAATTGGGTTTATGTGAATGTTGCTTGTATTTACTAGCTAGTTTTCTCTGTATTAAGTTTTTATTTGGGCAATAATTAGTCTTAGTGTTTTTATAGAGCAGTCATAGCCATTTGGGCCAGACGATCATTTCTATGATTCTCTCTGAGACTGTGGAAGCTAATATAAAAAACGTGGGGGGGGAGGTGTCTGATCTGCGTTTAGGTGTGTACATGAGCTAACCTTTCCAGCCAGCATGTCCCAGAGGCACAAGTGAGGGTTGCAGGACCTTTCTGTCTACATCCACAAATTGGGATGACATGGTGATGTGACAATACAAAGGTCTGAGATTGGCCTTTGGGAGGTGACACCATGCTGCCTATATAATGACATGTTGCATGTGAATAAATGGCCATTATGCACGTGAGAGTGCACCTTGTCATGGGTCCTCGTGCTGTGCTTTCACGGGTGTATTTTCCCCCATGGAATATTCCACCATGGAACTGAGCACCTCCCATAACATCCCAATCATCTCTGCACCTTCCTCCCCTATTGACACCTTCCCACAACCCCGACTGGAATTCATACATTCTGTCATCTGTGTCAAGGCCCATCATGTCAACCTAGTTTCCCCAGACATCCCTCAGTGCAAGTTCATCCACTGGGGGTCAAGCCAGCTCTTCTAGAATTCCTCCCCTTAAGATAATTTCTTCCTCACCCAGCAGTAATCGGCTACACTTACGGTAAACCTGACCTCCTAGGGGTGATCCTGTGACCAGATGACTAACCTGTAAAAACTGGAAAGTTGGGTCTTCATCCAGGCCAGAGATTCTTATTCTGTTGGGCAGAATAAGAATCTCTGGCCTGGATGAAGCTTTTTGCTTTTTGCTTCAGGAGCTTTTTGCTCCTGTAACTCGAGCGTTCAAATATTTGGGCCTCTGGGGGACATTCCTTATTCAAACTACCACAGGAAGGAAAATGGTGGAAACAACCAGATGTCTTCAGCAGGAGACAACTCGGGGACAGGAGGAAAAATCACACACACACACACACACACACACACACACACACACACAAACACATACACACACACAGCTCTGGAGTCACTGAGTGAAACAATGCCACTCCCCATTGGACTCTTCTATTCACCACCTTTGGATGATATCATGTAGATGTGGGCTGGATCAGCAGTTGCAGGAGCTGGGCAGAGGCAGGGCTTGGAACGAGTGAGCACAACTATCAAAGGGCTGCTTTTTTTGCAGTTCTTAGCCTCAGGGGCTGGAGAGATGGCCTAGCGGTTAGGAGCGCCGACGCTCTCGCAGAGGACTCGGGTTTGATCCCCAGCACCCACATGGCGGCCGAGAGCCGTCTGAAACTCCAATTCCAGGAGAACTCCAGTTCCAGGGGAATCTGACACCCTCTTCTGACCTCCGTGGCATTGCACGACACGGCTGCACAAACTTGCATGCAGACAGTACATTCATACACATACAGAAATAAATAAAATTAATAAAAAAAAATTAAAAAAAAATTTAATATCCACTAGAGTCTGTTTAGTGCTCCTTATATGGACACGAGTGTGGGGACATCTACTGGAGCATGGATACTCTCTCAGGGTCCAAAACCCCAAAGAAAAGTGACTCTTTGTTTCCCAGTAGCCATCAAAAGCCAACAGCTCTTCAGGTGGGGTGGTACTTCATGAGCCTCTTTTCCATCAATGCTATGATTTTGGCTGGGTTGATCTTATGCAACTCTTACACATTTATTTCCAGCCATTGTGAGTCCATGTGTGGAATGGTGTATTCCCAAAGTTTTAAGCTGTAGTGAGGAGCTACAGCATCATCACATCATACAGGATTTTGATAGATTTCCCATTTACAACTGACTATTCACTATGCTTTGCTCTATGAGGTTGGTTCTCCCAGGAATGTCGCAGTCCAGCCCATTCCTGCCCAGACATTAGGCAGGTTAAACGTCACTCCTCTGCCCCTCCAAATGCCTGCTAGAACTCTTGGGTCTTCCTTTGACTTGTTAGAACTACCCGTGTTATGGAGATGCACCAAAGCACTAGTTGCTTGGTATCTACGTTACTCTGGCTCTGTCTTACTTGTGGAAAATGACGAAAACCTTCAGGATGGCTCTGTGATGTTCCCTGTAGATATCTCTCAGGATTCTCTGAGGTGTGCATTCTTTTCTCTACTTTTTTTTTTTTGTTTTGTTTTTTTTTTTTTTTCTTTTCGACAGGGTCCCTCTGTAGCCCAGCGGTCCTGGAACTCACTCTGTAGACGCAGCTGGCCATTGACTCACAAGAGTCCGCTGCCTCTGCCGTCCTAAGGCTAGGAGTTAAATGTTTTGCGCCACCAACGCCCCGTACTTTCTTTTTCTACTTTTTAAATGGATTTCATAGAAATCATTTTGCATACTCTGAGACATTATTGCTTTCGCTCCTTTTGTGGACTGTGAGGCAAAAGTCACTATAAATTATGCACACCCATCTAGCCTCCTGCCACCAAGGAGCTAGTCCACAATTACACATATCTGCACAGACAGGCAGGTACTACAATTTTTATGCTGTTATTAATAGCATTAATTTAATTAGAGTTACACTGGAAACAACCAAAATTGCTGTATTCATAAAGATTTTTAATAATAAATTATTGGTGCTGTGCATATATATAGTTATATATATATAATCTATACTATAATTCATCTGTCCAGTGATTCAAACTAACAGGCGGATTCCTTTCCCCGATGCTGAGAAATAGGCAAAAATTTTTGTTGAATGAATGAATACATCACAGATAGAGTGTGAGAAAGTCAATCACAAAATACTGCACATAGTATGAATCTACTTATGCTAAAAATGATCTACATTCATAGACACGCAGTAAATACTCAGAAAGACAGGGGTAATGGTATGGAGGGGATTACTTTTTGGTTTTATGCCAATTTTCCGTCCTCCTCTTTTAAAACAAATAAAACCATAGGGTTCTCTAGCCGATTACTCACAAGACAATTAATAAATTAACATGTGAAAAGGGACATCTTAACAGCCTCAGTATTAGGCTGTGGAGTATGCATTAGGCTAGATCTAGCTCCTTAGAAAGGCCCCGATTTTGTCTCTGACTTTCCTTTTGTGTAGTGGAAAGAATGGGCTTAGAGGCATAAAACCTAGGATCTGGTTCATGCTCTGAAAAAACCCTGACCTGGTTAGCTTTATATGCATTTTTGGACTTCAGGACTTTTGCCTGAGCATAGGAATAATGTCTACCATTCAAGGTAAGTCTGAGTATAAATAAGATGAAGCAGGTAATAGCCTCTGATAAATTATAAAACACTATCCAAATGCAGTAGAGAATATTTTTTATCAGTGCAATTAATTATTTCATAAAGTAACTAGTATAGTGTCCTCACATAGATAAAGCATAGAAAATAAATTTACAGAAATGAATAAAGTTATAAGAATGTGTGAATTTAGTCTTCTGCATTCAATCAGCATTAGCTTCATTCAAAATGGTTTTAAAAATCTCTCAGAGAGATTTCATTGGGGAAAAATATGCTGATTCCTTAATTTCATGTGATAGAAGATGCACTAATTTTAAGACATGCATTAAGTTTGTGTACCACTAAGGTAAAAAAAAAGATGCTAAATAAACCAGAACACATATGATGGGTGCATTTTTGAAAATAACAAAAAGGGTACATTTGAGAAGCTATGAAATATAATAATTAAATGAAAGGATTCAGAAAAATTAGCTTAGCTATTATACTGGTGTCCTTTCAAAGAAATTACTAAGTTATAATAGTGTAATGTTTTCTCCTACCATTCATGGTCTATAATGCCTTTCTCCTCTTTGGATGGGTGCTTGCCACATCATTGTTGATTATTTGTTATGATTTTTAAAAATATAGAGCGGATAGACTAATTTACTCGTGACCGCTGCCCTTTTCCTTATTATGCGTATTATGCATATTAAAACATCATTTGGATTTTTAATTTTGATATATAAATTATCAATTACCTAGTCCCTACAATTTAAGGACTTTGATTACCACTAGTTTTTGGTGAAATCCAGGATAATCTGAGCATGGAAAACAATTATCATCTTGTTTTTCTGCTGCAGAATTTAATTGTGTCAAAATAGAATTAAATAGTACCTAAAACAATAATTCTATTTAAATGACTCATAACACCAAGTGTAACTGTTATATCATCACTGAATATTTCCAACAGGAATGGACCAGGGAACCTATAAAAATGCTTTTGCAAAAATACAACTAAAGTATGTCATTTTAAGATCTAGAGTTGAGCAGGGATAGCTCTTCCTTAAAAATGGTATTAGGGCTGGAGAGATGGCCTAGCGGTTGGAAGAGCGGACCAAGCTTCTTGAGAGGACCGGGTTCAATCCCCAGCACCCACATGGCGCAAGAAAACCGTCTGAATCTTCTAGACTCCAGTTCCAGGAGAGGGATGTAGTGGTCTAGATGTTGGTGCTGGTAAAGAAACAGTGATGAGCTTGGTCATGGTGATAGTATTGTGACATGAAAGCCAGGGTTGTGGTGAGTATGAAAGTATAGAGCCATTTATCCAGTACCTTCCACAAAAGAGAATGGCAGGCCTCTAAAGGAGTTTTATGGCCAAAACTTGTGATTCTTGGTTTCCTTATTTATAAGTTGTCTTATCTAGAAAATTGCTGCCTCAACTTCCTCATTAATAGAACATAAATAATACCAAACACCTTTCAGACTCTTAATAAAGATTTGTGGTCAGTCTCAAAATCCTGTCATATAGTTAAGTTTCAATAAATGGGAAAGGGGAGAAGAAAAGCAATTGTACTTATTTCCTATCTTTGCAATTAAAGTGCCCCAATGGAAACAAAATGATTATAATTTTTAAAAACTCTCTCTCTCTCTCTCTCAGCCTGATATGCATGACTTTTTTGTTTTAACAGCAATACTCAGTTAATATGTTTTCATAAAACATTAAGAGAAATGAATGGATATCCCATAGTACTCCTGACTGCCAGAGAATGGTAACTTTGGGTTCAATATTTGTGTATTATTATTGTGATGGTGATATGATGGTGATGATGATATATGGGTGTTGGTCTTTTTGAGGAGCAGGGTCTCCCTTTAGGCCCCAGCTGGACCTGGAACTTGCAATGTAGAACAGGCGCCCTTAAATCTACAGAGAGCCCCGTGGCTCGTCCTCTAGAGTGCTGGGGTTAAAGGCCATGTGCCACCAAGCAGTGTATGTGCTGATTTAGAACAGAAAAGTGGTTTGAGAAATTTTCACAAATTCCAATCTTCTACACAGCTACTGTCTTACTGTTGATTTTGAATGAAAAAAAAAAAATTACTTAAAAAACTATCAAAATTATCTATGCTAAAAAGATTGCTGGTTACTTCTTTTTTGACATAGTCTTAGTGTCTGCCTACATGCTAAGAGGCCAACCATTTCATCTCTCCATGGCTTCCAGTGAGGGTCAGTCTCTGGCTTCACTATACTATCAGGACATAAAACGGTGGGGACAGGGTGTCTTGTTCCCTGCCTGCTTCAAGGCTGGCTGCCTCTCAGTGTCTGTCATACTCTCCTCCCGCAGAGCTTCAGCTAGAAACTTCTTCACACAGTGCTCCCTGCCCTTGGATGGTCCTTCTCTACCCCATGTCCTTTGCCACCCCCTGTTGAATTTGATATAGTCCTTTTTCTGAACATTTAGTTTTCACAACTCTGCAGTCCAGTTTGTCGACTCTTCCTGGATCACTAACAGAGAACTGGAAGAATGTTCTCAGCACTCCTTTTGAACTTCGAGCACCTCGGGGACCCTAACGCTCCTTGTAAATGAGAGAACTCTAAGTCTTGAAGAGTATCTGGTGTTTTCTTAAGTTTTCATTTATTGANAAAAAAAATCTAAAGATCCATCTGGGCATGGTGGTGCATGCCTTTAGTCCCAGGACTTGAGAGACCAGGGCAGGCAGATCTAGCCTGGCTTACATAGCAAGTTCTACTCCAGCTAGGGCTATATGGAGGCCCTGTCAAAAAAAACTCAAAACAACAAACAAAACAAAACAAACAAACAAACAAAAACCCTGAAGATCCAGAAAGAGACAGATTGATCATGTCACAGACCAAGAATACCTGAGAACTAAAAGCAACAGAGAATCCTGTATCAGATCTTAGAACAGAAACAGAACAGACTTCCAGCTGATCCCAGGGAACTCTTGGTGACAATTTCTGGGCTATGCTCATGTAAGATGTGAACCCGAGGGACCTTGAAGAAAGGGCATACAGAACTCTGTGTTATTCACAAGTCTCCAATTTTATTTACTTATTTATTATTGGAGGGATATGTGTGTGCAGAGATCAGAGGACAACTTTGTGGAGTTGGATCTTTCCATCCACACTTATACAGGACCCAAGGATTGAACTCAGGTCAACAGGCTTTCTCAGCAAGCCCCTTCACCTGCTGAGCCATCTGGCCTCTCTTCTCTGATTTTTTTTTTGAGTCAGTGTCTCACTATGTATTCCTGGCTGGCCTCATACTCAGAGAGATCCACCTGCCTCTGCCTTGGAAGTGCTAGGACCAAAGGTGTGTGCCACCACATCCAGTTCTTTCCTCTGACTTAATATTATCTCAGGGCCAGTAAGTGGGTCAGTGGGTAAAGGTACTTGCCCTTGACTCTGATGACCTGAGTTTGGTCCCTGGGAGCTACATGGTGAAAGGACCTCTGACTTCCACACATATGCATACACACAGACAGACAGACAGACAGACAGACAGACACACACACACACACACACGCACACACACACACCAAAGAAATGTAAAAAAATGAAAATTTCAAGTTATCTCAAATCAAAGTCTGTTTTGGATCAATATTTAAACAGATCCTCACCAAACTAGTGAAATCAGTGGCAATTAGGAAGTACCAATTAAAACCTCAAGCCTAGGGGGCTGGAGAGATGGCCTAGTGGTTGGGAGCGCTGACGCTTTTTCAGAGGACCTGGGTTCGATCCCCAGCACCCACATGGCGGCCGAGAGCCGTCTGAAACTCCAATGCCAGGAGAACTCCAGTTCCAGGGGAATCTGACGCCCTCTTCTGACCTCCGCGGCATTGCACAACATGGGTGCACAAACTTGCATGCAGACAGTACATTCATACACATACAGAAATAAATAAAATTAATAAAAAAAATTTTAAACCTCAAGCCTATGAAAATAGTTACAATTTTTCCAATTTTGTCTCAGAAGTAGAGGGATGTTCTAACTCCCTCTGAAGTCCCTGAAAGAAAAGGGCATGGGTGACTCACAGGAAGCTGCTGAATATCCACAGGGAGGCAGAGACGCCAGGGAAGAACCCAGGGACTCATGAAGGGGGATCTCTGCTGCCAACTGAGGCAGAAGGATTTACCTAGAACACAGAGGCCCACCCTTGACAGGTTTCAAATATGATGGAAGACACTGGGACAGACATTGTTCCTTGAGACCACACAATTTATTTGATGCCAGAGACAGACAAACACAGAAGCATGGTGAGGGTTCTGATAAGAGTTCAGGCCCCCAAACTAGGGACAGACAGCCTGGAAGTACCTCTGAAGAGAAGAATCAGGGCCCGTGTGGTGGAGTGGGATCTCTGAAGGTGGGGAGGTTTCTCAGCACAGGGAAGCAGCCAGGTTCTCAGGTTCCCAGGGAGGAGACAGGGAAGGGGGTGGGGAGCAGGCTGTGTGGCCACAACACCCTCTTGGATGGAAACTCACTTCCCAGGCGAGAGATGCCTGCACTTGGAGGTTTGTAGCTATGGACTCAGTGTCTCAGCAGGTCCAGGTGTGTCTGTGGACTGGGAAGAGCTGGCGCAGGACTGTGGCCTGAGCAGCAGCTGGATTCCCTAAGCTTGTGTTGGGTCATGGGCCTGATCTCTTGTAAATCTGGAATGGCCACTTGGTGGATGGACCCTGACCCTTTCCTTACATGAAAAACCTGTTCTGACTTATAAAGGTACTGGTGGAGTGGCTAGAGATGGCTTAGTGGTTAAGAGCACTGGCTGCTCTTGCAGAGATCCTGGGTTTAGTCCATAGCACCCACATGGCGGCTAACAACCATCCATAACTCCGGTTCCAGGAGATCCAACACCCTCTTGTGACCTCCATGGGCATTGCATGACATGTGTGTACTTACATACAAGCAGGCAATACACCCATACACATAAAAAATAAAAATGATAAATAAAATATGTTTTTAAAGAGTACTGGGAGAGAGATGAACAGAGGCTCTGTCCAAGCTGGCCCACCCCTAACTTCCTGTGAGCCATAGCAGGAAGCAGCCCAGAAGGTGGCTATGGCACATCCCTGGGAGATTTGTCCTTTCTGCAAACCTCTTTATTGGTAATCTCATGCAAATGTCACACAAGTCTCTTGCAAGTCTCTTTCTGCAAGTCTCACTTTATTGCCCTTTGTTACAAGCTTATATAGTGAAAAAGTAGGGGTCTCAGAAAGTGAGCAAAAAGGGCCAGGATTCCAAGGAATGTGTTTCGTACAAAGAGGATGGGGGGATATAAAGCTTCATAGATAAACTTTGATTGAATTAACAACTTTGGGGGAAGACAGTTAACCATTAAGAGCATACATAAATCTTTGTAAAAGCAGGTAAGATAGGTAACAAGAACATAATGCACTTAGGTCCTAATTAAAGTATGCACTAACTAGGAGGAGATAGATATTAAATCAAATGGCGACTGCCCCAGGATGATTTTCCCATGGAACAAAGGAAGAATTCAGAGCTTGGCAGCTGTATCCCATTTGGTCTTCCAATAGACAGGGTCTGTGATGAGTTCATTGTTATCAGTGGGCCCATCTCCCCTCTGGGCCGAGCCGCTTCTCAGAAATTCCTGAGCTCTGTTTTATTCTAAATTAATTCATGCTGGTCTCCAGCAGTTCTCCATCCTACAGCCCTGGGAACTAAGGTAGAGTCCTCCCAGTTTGCCTTGGCCGTCACTGGGCCTTGTTGTTGGGTCCCCTAAGCTGCCACTGAAGGAAGCACAGCAGAGCTTTGTCATGTGAGCAGCAAGGGAAGCCAGCTCAGAAATGTTAAGAGATTAAGAACAGCTCTCAGCAGGTGTCCCCAGAGCACCTGTCTACCACACCTGTGTTGGGACAAGAATCCAGTCTCCTCAGACACAGGAACCCCAAGGAGCAAGAATAAGAACTCCACCTGAGCCCAAGCCCCAGAACCACCCCCATAGGAGGGTGTGCTCTGTGCTTGCAAGGCAGCGGGAGTTCTGGTGATACTCATTGAGCTGGGCCCAAGGCTAAGTTGTTCCAGGGAGCTGGGCTTGGCGTTCTCCATGGTAAGATCCAGATGAGACTTCATCCTCAGACACGGATGACGAAAACACGCATGATCAGCAGGCCACGTGGACTAACAGATGGATCTGGGCATCCCAGTTAACCTTAACAAACAAAGATGGCTCAGGGTGTGGTCTGGGAAGGCCCAGAACACCTCTCTGACTTGTATGCTAAGGACAACCAGACACAGGTAGAGGAAGAACCCCTGGGCACACCCTGGCCCCTGGATGGACGTCTCTATCCTGCCCTGGTTCCTCCACCCAGGCTGGCTCTAAGCTGAGCCCCGTGTGCTCTGCCTAGTGCTGCCTAGCAGGTCTCAGGATGCTCGGTCTTTTTGCCCATTTTCCTGCCCTTCTTCCCTGGGACAGACCTCTCTGTCCCTTGGGGACTCTGGCTGCTCCCTACCAGCCTTGCCTTGGTACAGCCTGGCCCCAAGGGGGCCACAGGTGTCCCCCACAGCCCTGACCCATCTCCCACATGTCAGCCCTTGGGTGAGGGCTCCTCTTTCAGAAGGTGGCTCTGCTCAGCCTGGACCCCTAGGCCACATCCAGCAGCAGCTCTGTTGGGACCCCCAATACTCAGATTTTATGGGGGACATATACAGGAAAGTGTCCAGAGCGTCTCAGTGTGGCTGTGGATGTTTCCATGACACTCCCAAAATCCTGGATTTCCTTTTGTGCAGAGAGACAAATAAGTGCATGCACGTGATTACAACCAAACAGAAATGTGCTTACATGTGTACACGTGTACACACAGACACACACATACACATACATGCTTGATCTCACAAGCAAGCACACTCCAGGCTCATAGGCTCATGGCATACTGCACGCATACATGCACTCTCCTGTATATACATATGCATGCATGCACATACATATAGAACACTTTGCCAAGTGACAGGAAGCCCAAGTTAAAGCAAGAACCCAGCTAGAGGCCCCAGGCTGCATCATGGGACACACTGAGCCTTCCAATAAGGTCTCTAGGGAACTGGAGAGATGACTCAGCTCTTAAGGGCACTGCCTTGCTCTTGCAGAAGACTTGGGTTCAAACCCCAGCACCCACACGGCAGCTAACAACCACCCATAACTCTGGCTCCAGGGGATTGCACAACACAGGTCCACTGATATACATGCAAGCAATGCGCACATATGCATAAATTTTTTAAATAAATAAATAAACCAATAATGTCCCTGGAATGTCCCTGGCCTAACCCAGCCTTCCCTCGTGCAGGGGGAAGGGTCTGGAGACTAGGAACTCGGATTCCTTCCTCAAGTATTCCCTCTGTATGTGATTCTTTCTCTGACCTTCAGAGCCATAATCCTTTTATCTCCGCTGATTGAACAGCTTAGCTTCTAGCTGGGCAGGACAGGAACTGAGACTGAGGGGGCAGGGCAGCCCCTCTAATGAGCACATGGGGAGCGCTCTGAGGACACCCCTGAGGGGCAAGGTCTCCATGGCTCAGCCTTCCCTGCGTCTGGTCCCCTGCCTCATGGGACCTCCTAGAGCCTGGAATGCCTGCAATGGAGGCAAGCTACAGCTTGAGGTTGGCAGCAAGGTGGCTGTGAAGACTCACCTCCTTCTATGCAAAGGGCACAGCCAGACTCAGCTGTCCATGTCCAGTACCATACCATAGGGTCATCTACAGGCCCAGCTCCCCCAGGGACCAATACACACAGATCCCAAAGCAACAGAAGCCACTGGGACTGAAAGAGCCAGGGTCCAAGACTCCACATGCAGGAATGCAGTCCTTGTGCCCCGTAGTGCTTCAGCTTAGGGGTGCAAGCCCCAACAATCTAGGGAAACTATGGCCTCTCCTCAGAATAGCAAGCACACCACACAGTCTTCACCTGCTGAGACTTCAGGGCTTGGCCTTCAGATCCCTCTCCAGCCCTGTGACATGCCACATTTAGAGTGCCCCAGGCTCATCTACAAAGGCCTCTCAGTCCAGAAGCCAAGCTCCACAGTGGCCCAGTCCTAGCCCGCACCTTGACCTTTTCCATGGAAGCAGCATGCCCCGGGGCTGACAGCAGCCTCTGAACTCCGTGCTGTGATAATCATGTTGGCTCCGAGACTCCTGTGGAGGGGCAGGGGTGGAGGGAGAGGCTACAGTGCTGTGTTCCTTGGGGCTTTCTGGTTCCCTGCAGTATATATGCAGCCAGCTGGGGCCTCTGTGCACCCACGTCCAGAGCATTACGTCCCAAGAAGCCACGGCAGGGGGTATGAAGCTGCTGCTGCTGTTCAGTGTGGGGCTGGGCCTGGCCTGGACCCTGCAGGACTGAAGCCAGGTTCCTGTGCAGCCAGGCTTCCGTCCCGAGCAGGTGATGCTCTGGGGTCCTGGGCTAGGGCAGGGAGGGCACCCCATAGCTCCAAATATTTTCCAAGCTCCTGTCCCCTCACAGTGTCCTGACAGTATCTCATAGCAATGGGAACCAGGGGAACAACACCTTTCTGAGGCCAGCAGCTCAGGGACGCTGGGCCAGGTTCCCTGAGAGTGGGGTCACCCGAGAGTCTCGCCACAGCTGGTCAGGAGGAGACTGAGCCTGAAGCCCACACAGAAGGGAGCAAGTGACCCTCTGCCATGTGTCATATTGCTTAGAGATCCTGAGGCCCCCATGTGGTAGAGGATGCTGCCTCTGTCGGGGGTGGGGGGGAGGGAACAGAGAATCATCCCATCCAATCAGCACTGTCCATGCCCAATGGACACACCACACTGGGCCACCCAGCAAGGTAAGGAGTAGAGTTGGCAGCCCCTAAGGATCCTGCTCAGCAGGTGGTAAGCAACGTCTTCAAGGCACGCCTGGGCCCTCCCTGCTGTGGCTCAATGTATAGGGAGATGGGTCCCCAGGACTCTGTGGTCAGGACAGGCCTGACTCTGTAGGTGGAGGGGCCCTGGAGCACCTTCAAGCTTGGCTCCACCAATCGGTCCGTCATTGAGGAAGGAGGTGCCTACCAGTGTTTCATGACCGACATCACTCTCCTGGAAAACGGCAACCTGAACGTCACCTACTTCCACAGGTGGGGATGTGGTGGCCCACCAGGCACAGTCTCAGGCTCCTCCTCACCCCTTGGGTTTCCAGCTGCCCAGGGCTCAGCCCCTGAGAGGATCCTGGCGGCACTGGTTCCCTGGAAACTGGATGGCCTCTGGGGCTCGACCTGGGTGAGCCAGGTGACCCCTGGGGACCCAGCTCCAGTAGGCATGACTCAGAAAGGCTTCTTTTGCTCTTAGAAAAGATGAGAAGTGCGTGAAGGAATTCTACATTGCACAGAAGACCGACACCCCTGGCTGCTACACCTTTGACTGTGAGTGGAGGCGGCCGGCACTTCTTCCCTGGGTGGTGTGGTGGCTCGGGCAGGGATGCCATGAGCCCCTGCACAGCTAATGTGACTGGGTGAGAAGGTTCCAGAAGAGTCAACCGAGAGCAGGAAGGGGAAGATGACCCACAGACCTGCTGGCCACGCCCTCAGAAATTCAAAACCCAAGAGAAGTAGCCCCAATCTGTTCCCTGGGGTCCCAGGGCTCCCCACAATCTTTCTCCAAAACCCCCTCCCTAAGGACCCCATCCAGAGCTGCCATCTTCAGTGTCTGCGGGGGGTGGGGCACAGGAGAAGGGGCTTCGGTGTCCTTGCCCAGCTGAGCACTGGATACTGTTTAGAATTTCTCTTTGGAAACAGAGGTTTCTTACAGCAAAGGAATACATGTAAGGCAGTGCTGGGGATCAGGGACAGAGGGGTCCCGGAAGGATGCAGAGAAGGAGCAGCTGTGCCCAGGGCAGGGTGGGAGACCCTCGGGCCCTTCCTTCTCACAGGACCTGCCCTCCCTCCTTCTGCACCAGAGAGACCTAGAGAGACAGGGAGAGGCAGAGAGAAAGACACACAGGAGGGTGGGGGGGATGGCGGGGAGAGAGAGAGGGGCAGAGAGGCAGAGAGACAGAGACAGAGACAGAGAGAGGCAGAGAGACAGAAACTGGAGGAGCAGTGATAGAGAAGCAGAGGCAGCCGGAGAGCCCGTCTAGTGGGCTTTGCACCCCTGGCCTCTGCTGGCCACTGTGAGCTAACATGGGAGGTAGGGGCAGGCTACACTGAATGGGGAAGTGCAGGGTATTTGGGGACACATGGACCCCAATGGGCTTCATGGTCCATTGTGTTTCTGTCACAGACCAAGGTAAAATCTATCTGACGTTCGTGGTTGTTACTAAGGATATCACCATCATGGACCTGGAAAACCACAGTGGCAGAGGCACCGTCATTGTAGCTGAGCTCCATGGTGGGTGTTGATCCTGTCCACGAGACTGCAGGGAGAGACAGGACCTGTCCATGAGACTGCAGGGAGAGACGGGACCTTGAGCTGGAGAGGCAGTGGGGAGGGCAGAGACTAGGGGTTGGAACCTCTCTCCCTGCCCCAGGCACCCTCCCCATGCCGAGAGTCTTTACATGTTTAACTCTGTGTTCAATCCTTCTTGCTACAGGCAGGACTCTGTCCCTGGCTGAACTTGGGCTGGAGTCCTACACGAAGCACACATCCAGAAGAGGCATCCCACAGGGCAATATTGTGGACTTGTCCTTGCATCGTAAGCCTCCCTCCCGACAGCCTCACTTGTCCTGGGACCCCAGCCACAATGGCTGTGACATCCCAGCCCCCTCAGGAAATCTACCCTGGAGGCCACAGGATTGAGGGTGTGGCCAGACAGGCAGGATGAGGAGTCTTTCTGGGGCTTAGCAGAGCTGGAGGTAGTCCAGGAAGGGAGGAAGGGGAAGGGGGCTCAAGTGGTGATCTCTGCTTCTTTTTTGGTCCACAGCAAGATGCACTTCTTGAGGGCCCTAGGTAAGTAGACACCTTCACGTCTCTGGCTGCGCTGTTCTGGCAGGTGCGCTTCTCTGGGGACCATGCTGCCAAGAGCAGTTTCTAGTATACTGGCCTGATTCTGGCCTGGGCTTCCTAAGGGCCCAGCCTGAATAAGAACATCAGGTGGAGCCAAGAAGACTCAGGTTCTCCCCAGGGTACTCACACACACATGCACACACACACACACACACACACACACACACACACACACACACAAACACAACCACACAAACACACACGCATGCACACACACTGTACTCACCCAGTGCTTTGTTCAGAACCTTCTGCTCTATGAATATCCTTGCATGGCTCTATTGAACAAACCAGTTTTCCCTTTCCCAGGAGCTTCCTGGGTTCCGCACTGTGCCTCAGGCAGGCTGTGCCCTCAATCCTCTTCCAGGCTTCCTATGCAGCCTCTCCTCCCAGGGCAGCAGGGTTAGGACTATGAACTATTGTCTATCATTGAAGCTAAAGGATGTAGAGAGACCCCCCCCCCTCCACCAAGTCCCTTAAAACTTCCACCCCATGGCCGGGCTTGGTGGCACATGCCTTTAATCCCAGCACTCAGGAGGCAGAGGCAGGTAGATCTCTGTGAGTTCAAGGCCAGCCTGGTCTACATAGTGAGCTCCAAGCCAGCTAGGACTAAAGGGAGACCCTGTCTCCAAAAAAAAAAAAAAAAAAAAAAAACAACCCTCCCACCGCAGGAGGCACAGCCCACTGTGAGGACCAGGGATCAGGGCCTAGAGAACTTGGTGGCCGTGGCCCTGGAGGAGAGCCTGGCCACGTTGCCCCAGTTGCTCAGCTCCTGGGGTGTCAGGCATAGGGGATGGGGAGAGCACAATGATGGAAGGAGGCCTGGCTCTGAGAGGTGGGGACAAGGGACACTGGGTGCCTAGAACACAGGGATTCCTGTTGACTGGAGATCTGCCACAGAGCATCTGGCTTCCCCAGGTCTCTGCCTGTGCAACTCTGGAGCCAGCATTTCTATAGCCATCACTTCTGGACACAACTGACCTGTAACTCCCTACCCCCTCTCCCCAACCCCCTTGTCCCCAGTCCCACCCCCCTCCTCCCCAACTTCCTACCCCCTATCTCCCCACCCCTCCCTTGCAATAAACCAGCTCAGCATTTGCTTATGGGCTCCAGTGCCTGCTTGTCTGTACCCTGAGGTCACAAAGCTCCTCTGCTCAGAGGGACATCCCCTGGGAAGGAGGTGGTATCCATCCAGCCCTCGAGAGGGTAAGGGGTCAGGGGAGGTACCTCCAGGTAGAAATCCCACACCTAAGGCAGTATCTAGGCACCAAGGGCCCTCAGAGTGCCGGGCTCCTGAGGCTGAATTTATCCAGGGCAGACATAGGGAGGACACACTAGCACACGCGTGACCTGCCTTGAGTTTGAATGGCCCAAGGAGGGGGAAGCCGTGGGCTCTGCCCCCCTCCCAGGACCCCAGCCTGGATCAGCCGTTGCAGCGGCCGCAAGCTCAGCTCAGCCATGGCCGGGCTTCTCTGGCCTCTAAGACATGAGGGACAGGCCCTGAGTCTCCCAGGGCCCAATTCACTGGGTCTGTGGCCAGGAATGAGGGCAGGACCCACCAGAGGGAGCTACCCAGGGACAGAAGACCTTACAGGTGAGGCCAGGCCCTTCCTGGCTGGGCTTCTGACCTCCCCAACAAGTGCCCATTTTCTGCCGTAGGGATCACTGGTTAGAAGTCAACTTGACTATAAATTTAAGGGACAGACAAGTGCCTGGCTAGTGTCAGCCCATTCCTTCCCAGAGACCCACATGAGGTCTGTCATTCCAACAGCTGACTGCTCAGCCCCAGTGGGAAGCTGGACCTCTGGTCGTACCAGGACCTATACCTGTACCAAGCAAGCCCAAGGCTGGAGATGGCCCCCACTGGGCACCTCTCTAGAGGGTCCCCAACAAGGTCCCTCAGAACAAAGGAAGCCAGGGCCTGCAAAAGGGGCCAGAGAAGGAGACAGTACAGAGGACAGAATCACAATTGGCAACAGCCAGGCCGATGTGCCACGGAGGAGGAGGGAGGAAAACCCCAAAGCAGCGGGGACCCTAGAAAAGCCGTTAAGCCCGTTAATGTGATCTGAAAACAACTGTGCTCTTATATTGTAGAATCCCTTAAAAAGTAAATAAATTGACAAATAAAGAAAAAAAAAAAAGAAAGAAAGAAAAGAAAAGCCGGTAAGCCATGCTGTCCTGAACACACAGGAGAGGGTGGCCGTGAGGCCAGAAGATGGGGCTGGTGAGGGACATTGCTAATAAACAGGAGCGGGAGCAGCCCACACTAGGGGCCGCCAGCATGGCCGCCGCCAGCCCCAGCCATTGTCCAGAGGATTTATCTGAGTGTGCCTATGACAAGGCCCCCACCCCCCATACATACGAGTCACCTGGGGCAAAGTGACCAAGGACATGGGACAGACATGCATTCGTGCTCTGGAGGCTGGTGGAGGCAGGGGACAGCTGGCTTGAGGAGAAGGAGCTCCACCCCAAGGGACAGCAGACGCCTGTGGCCTCACAGCCTGGGCCTCCTCCCTCCACCCACCAGCCTCACCCTGGGCTTCCAGGGCAGACTTGCAATGTGGTTCGGCTGCCCTGACCGGCTTACCACATCTCGCCTCACTTAGACTTGGGTGGTGCTGGCTTTGTCCCTCCTGAGGGAGACTGGGAAGACAGCACGGCTAGCTGGCAGCAGCTCGGGAGAAGTCACCATCGAGGATGTTCCCAGAGATACCCATCCGCTGGGCGCTGCTGCCCTTGGTTCCAGGCGCCATGAGGCTGGCAAGGGGATGGCTGCTGCTGGCCCTGGATCTGGGCCTGGCTGCTGCCCAGAAGTCTCTGGAAGAGGTTCCGGTCCAGCCAGGCTTTGATGTACACAAAGTGAGTGTCATGACCAGGCCCAGACTCAGTGCCAGGATGAGGACGTGGGGTGTGCGGGCAGTGCTCCAGGCAGAGGCAGGGGTTTAGGTCTAACCTTGCAGGAGCTCTGGTGGGCATGGGGACCATTAACTCCAGAGTCCTTCAGGCCCTTTCCTAAGACATTGAGGCTAGCGCTCCAACAGCACTCTTTGAGACTACAAAGCTTCTGAAAGAGCCAGAGCTGGGGTGATGGGTCCCCTCTGGGCATCCTGTTCCCCTCCCTGTTTGCCCCGCCCATTCATCCCTGGGGTCTTGGTGCCCACAGTCAGGTGTGGGGACCATGGATGGTACCAGGCCGGGAGGGTCAGCAGGAGCACTTCTAGCACATGGTGACTCTGGAAAACAGAGCTCAGACTAGAGATGCAAGGACCTAGGGGAAGGGCAGTGAAGAAGATGGTGGGACGGGCAGGGCAGGCTGGGAGGAGAGGGAGGTGAATGTTTGCCAGGAAGGAAGTCATGGCTTATCCCCCTGCCTGGGACCCCCTAGAAGTTCATCAGTATGGGGGGTTGGCTAGTTTACTCTCTGAGACCCTGTGCCTACCTATTGATCAGGATTAGAGCTGCTGACATAATTAAGCATGGAGGCCCAGGACTAGCCTCCTCCTGTCCTCCTGCCTACACCCCTGCAGGTGGAAGGACGTTGGCTTACCCTCCAGCTGGCCACCAGCCACAGGGACCTGGTCTTGCCCACCGACCCCCTGAAGCTCTCCCTCTACTCTATTCAGACCAGAAACAGTGGGGATGTGGACTTTGTGCTGTTTGAGAAGTGAGTCCCTGCAATAACTCTTACCTCAGGCTCGGGGCCTTGACTGGCAGCACCAGGGGCCAGAGGAGCCATGGCACAGTGCTGGACTGGAGGCTGTGCCTGGCAAGGTGCATGCCCCAAGGCTTAGGAGGAGGGGCAGGAAGAAAAGAGACCTAGGATTTTAGCCAAGACAACTGCCAAGCCTTGCTGACATGGTCCCTGGGATATAGGTGGTGTGGTCTGGCCTCCAGAAGCGGGGGGGGGGGGGGGGGGGGGGACTCCAGTCTGGTTCTTTGATATACAATACAGTCCCCAGTATTTAAAAGGGACAAACTTACCTGGGTTTGGTGGCACACATCTTGAATCCCAGCACTTTGTGAAGTAGAGGTACAAGGATCGTGAGTTCAAGACCAATCCTTAGCTATAATGAGTTCAAGGCCAGGTTGCGCTATGTCTATACATGGGCTTCATCTATACAGAGGAAGAACAGTCAGAGACAGCCAGGGCAGAGCCCTGACTCTGAGACCCAATTCTCAGAGGATAGCCTGGTTCTAACTCCTTCTGGGGGTCTGGTTTCATACAGCTGTGAGGAAGACCCCACCCAACTCCTGCTGTGACCCCAACACCTGTGGCCTCCAACTTCTGCCCACAACTACCTCACCCCAGTGTAGGGTGTTCCCAAATGCTAGGAGCTGAGACTCTGGGGGAGGATGCCCGGGCTCTCAGCCAGGGGCACCGCCAGTGTGTTTCTGTGCCTGAGCCCTGAGCCAGCCAGACATAGGGCGGACATGTAAATGCCTCCTCCTCCTAGAGGAGACGGGGTGTGCGCAGGAGTAAACATCACTGTCCATCCAACTGGACGCCAAGGCCAGTACCAAGGCACCCGTGAGTACCCATGGGAGTCCTGGCCCTACACTGAAGGGGGAGGTTCGGAGGGGCATCCACACGTCCTTCGTGGAGCCCAATGCTGGAGAGCCGTCGCCGGCTCTGGGGAGGCCACATGGCTTCTCGGTGGCCTTGTGCTGTCTGTGGGGAAGTGTCACCCTGGGGGCAGAGGGAAGATGGATTATGTGTCACCTGGCCCGGACTCTCTGCAGTCGAAGAGAGCAGCATACACATCCACTTCGTCAGCACTGACTACAACAACCTCATCCTTTATGTACGTTTTAAGGACAATGAAGTCACCAACCTGTGGGCACTTCTGGGTAGGTGATGGCTATCCCAGTGCTGGCTGCTGTGCCCAGGTCCTGGAGGCTGTACAGGTCACTCCCTGGTCTGACCATAGACTTCCTGTCCAGGAAGGGTCTCTCATGTTGGCTGTACTGAAGGGTGTGGGCAGCTCAGAGCTGCAACCGGGCAGCTCTCCATTCACTCATTCAGTCACAAAAATGAGAAGCATCAGTGTCTGCTCTGGCCTGGTACCGTCCTGGGAGCTGGGGCTTTGGTATTGGGAGAGAAGGGCTCACAGGAGGAAGGAGTTGTCAAGATGCTGCTGAAGATGGGTGGTAGATGTGACTGGAGTGCCTGAGGACAGGGGAGGTCAGCTGGAGCCAGAACCCTGGGTGACAGTGACGGTAGCCAAGAGCTCTGGGCAGTGAGGACGGTGGAGCAGTGCAGGTGTCCAGTTGGGCTCCCTGGGGTCTTCGCCTGGTGGGCACAGGCCAGGCTGACCTGTTGTGTTGGAATCAGACCTGCTGACTCCGCCCCTACCTTTTCTTTCTTTTTCGGGGGCTGGTGATGGAACCCAGGGCCTCTGCATGTTGGGCAAGTGCTCACCCGACTCAACTGAGACTCCCTAGCAGCTCCAGACCTGCTTTAGAAGAGATGAAGAGGGGCTGTTGTGACAGTGAGGGAGGGCAGGGCAGTGCTGGACCTGGAGGGGACGTGGCTCTGAGCTCTGACCAGCCCCAGCCTCTATCCCTGTGGCTCAGGAAAAGGAGACAGGCAGAGTCAGGGAGCCAACGACCAGGGTCTCTGCCTCCTGCCTGGACTCAGCCACCCCGAGGGGGAGCAGAGAGTTCACAGGCTCTGAGCTCGGCTCTCACTACCAGCCCTGTGATTTCAGCAAGAAGAATGTGTGAGGACCCCGCATGGCTAGGGAAATACCTAGCATTTGTGGAGAAATTCCACTTGCAGAAGGCTCCAGTCTTCAACACAGCTGGTAAGTGCTGCCCTCCAGCCACTCCACAGTCTGGCTACGGGGCCCCTTGCCCCTTCCCGATCCACTTCTTACAGAATAACAAGAGCAGTCTCCATAGTACGGCTCATGCAGACCTATGGTAGGTACTTCCTCACCTGTACCTCACATGGCCTCCTGGGACACGGTAACAGTGGCATGTGCTGCTTCCATGCCATGGACAAGACTCAGAGACAGTCCAGAGAATCCGGGAAGCAGGACCAGGAGCAGAGGCTGGGGCAGTGCAGATGTCAAGCCTCCTGACCAGCACCCAGACCTCCTGACCAGCACCCAGCCCTCCTGACCAGCACCCAGCCCTCCTGCACCAACACCCAGGGTGTTGACTTCATTGGTTAACACATCATATACCTGTCTGGGGAGTCTGGGAATTGGGAGCACACGAGCCACGAGGCTCATTTCCTGTTCTGCTCATAGACAACAGCAGAGGGTGGAGGGTGAAAGGCAAGGTATGACTATTAGTCAGAGACGAAGCCATGGGGGCAGGTAACAGAGTTTGGGCAGTAAAGCCCGGGCACCATGCATGCGCAGAGGTCAGAAAGAGGGTCCTGAGAGGAAGCTCCAGGCTGCCTGGAAGAGGGAACAGGTGGAGGGATGTGCGAAGAGGGACTTGCACCGGAGCACAGGGCCACAGCACAGTGTGGTGTCAGGACGGTCTCAGGGACTGAACAGTTTGGCGTTGTGATTCATTGGCTGCCTGATTCTGAAGCTATCAAGTGAAGACCTGGAAACCACCCTTTCTCTGCCTCTCCGCAGGCCAATGTCCCCCAGATCTGGACCAAGGCGAGGTTGCTGCCTGAGGTTTCCTGCCGGGTCCCCTTCACGCTCCACTGCCTCAGCCTCCCTCCCTCCTCCTCACCTTGGCCTACAGTTCAGGAAGCCCCTCTCTCTCCCAGGGGCCAAAGAAGCCCCTCTAGCCTGGAGCCAACCCCTGCCTGTCTGTCCTCCCATCCCCTTCCTCGCTGTGGACACTAGGTCCCATCAAACGACAATGAAGAGACCACAAGGCTCCCAGCCCAACCTCTGACTGGGAGAACATTTGGATACTGAGGAAGGCCGTGTGGCCCCCCGGGCTGGTGGTCCACATGTCTCAGCCTCCACGGTCCCTGGCACTCACCCCAGGGCTGCCTCTCCATCGTCGCCCCATGCGTGCTTCACGAAGGCAACCCCATGAGGAGCCTCAGACTCATACCTCTGACCTGCCCCTGGTCTGACCCATGTGTCCCACAGAAGTGAGAGACCCTAGGGCTGGAGACATGGCTCAGCAGTTAAGAGCACTGACTGCTCTTGCAGAGGACCTGGGTTCGATTCCTGGCATCCACATGGTGGCTAAGAACCATCTTTAACTCCAGTTCCAGGGGAACTCCACACCCTCTTCTGACCTCCACAGCATCGCATGACACGGGTGTACCTACCTACATGCAGACAGAACACTCATACACATAAAATAACAAATAAAATTAAAAAAAAAAGTGAGAGGCCCTGAGTGATCATGGCTGCTGACCAGCAAGAAACCCCACCACCAACGTATTCACAGAATTGTGCACCTGTGCACAGGGGAACTGAGGCTGTCAGTGCTGTACTTGGTGAGGCTCCCATGGGACATTGCATTGCCCATTCTGCTCTATCTACCTGCCAGTCAGGCAAGTCTGAGGAAACTGGGTTAGGGACTTTGATAGCTGCCCTCTGGATGTGCCCAAGATAAGTCTAGCCAGATGCCTGGCCTAGAAAATAAGCTCCACAATTAAGGAGAGGCCACTCTTCAGCCAGGCTCTTTAGTTATCCACTCCAAGACAAACTCAACCTAAACCCAACCAATGGCCACTGAATGAAATTTTAATGCTGGAGCACACGCACTGGCAATGAACACAATCACGACACACACAGGGTGGGATGGTGTCCCTTCAACCAGCAGCCCTCAGAAAAATACAGCAGAAGAAGCCGTGACCATGAAGGCCGTGCCCAGAGCCACCAGGAAGGCAAACGAATCAAGGTGTTGCTAATGGAAAACGTTCTTGGGGGCACGGCCCAAGGCAGAGTGTCGGCCCAGTGTTCTCAAGACCCAGGTTCTGTCCATTCTTGGCACCAGAAAAAAAAAATGGCTTGAATAAATTGAGATGTGGCGTTCCTGTGAATTCTTCAATGTGACATTTAATAACCTTTACATTAATCCACATTAAGCAATTAACTGTTTCTGCTGCAAGAATTCCTCCCTGGGAGACACAGCAAGGCCTAGCCCCCCTCCAGGGGGGCACAGTGCCCTCCCGTGGGCTTCCGTCTGTGCGGGTCTGTGTGCTAGCTAATCTCTCCTTATAAAGTAAACAGGCACATTGGAATAGCTCTGCCATGGCCCGAGCCTAACTTGAACTTTATAAACTTGGTAAGGACACTGTCTCCCAGTATGGTTGCATTTTCAGGAGCTGGGGATCAGGGTTCAGTATGTGAGTGGAGGGGACCCCACAGATTCCTAGGCTTTTCTGTGTGACTACACTGCTCATTAGGGAAGCAATGGCTGCCCGGCCTCTCGGGCTGTGGCTGCCCATGTCACACTCTTCTTCGCCACTCTCACACTCTTGAACATGTAAGATCATCTGCTGTCAGAGCACAGGCTGTTAAGGACACATGCTGTTCCCTTGTCATCCTGGTAGTGTCCTGGCTGAGGAGCTCAGGAAACATAATCAAGCCAAGTGCAGTGGTGCACATCTGTAATTCCAGCTCTTGGGAGGCTGAGGGCGAGTTTAAAGTCAGATTTGGCTAAATAGTGAGAACTTGTCTCAAAAAAAAATTCAAAGCAAAACAGAATGAGAAAATGTAAAACATAGCTTTAAGACTGTGAACTCAGGGCTAGGGAGATGGCTCAGTTGGTTAAATACTGGCCACATAAGTGTGAGGATCTGAATTTAACCCCTAAGGCCCACATAAGAAAGCAGGGCATGGGGAGTGCACACATGTGATCCCAGCACCAAGAAAGCCGAGACGGGTGGATCCCCGGGGGCGCAAAGGCAGTTGCCAGGCATAGCCTTTAATCCCAGCGCTCCAGAGGGAGGCAGTCATGCAGGTCTATATGAGATGGAGGCCAACTTGGTCTACATAACAAGTTCTAGGCCAACTGGGCTACCGGGAGACCCTGTCTCACCAAAGCAAACCAAAACAAAAACCAAGGCAGAAAGCTCTTGAAGAGTGACACCAAGGTTTCCCTCTGGCCTTCACCTGCATGCATGCAGATATGCATGCACATGTGCCCACATACAGGAACATGCATGCACATACACACATCCACCACAAATGAGTTTAATCCCTTTCTCTATAATAATATGTGTTCGGCATGCCTCCAGTTCCTGTAGGTCCCACCACATTCAGGATAGACTGGAACCACAGGAAGACCCTGGTCACGTGGTGACATCTCAACATGCTGTGTATTTGACAACTGAGCTGACTAATTTTTTTTCCTCCTACATAGTAAATTAAATACGTGTTTTCACTTTGTCAATAGATTTTTTCTTAATTAATAAAGTCTTTCTCCATTTACGTAAAACGTGCTCTTTGAACAACATAGAGATAGCGGCATTAAGTGTATGGGCAAGAAATGCCATCTTTTATTCATACTGGTTTAGTCAAATTGAATGGTTCAAAATTTCAAGAAAGAACAACTGCTTTGGAAGGAGAAGCCATTGCTAATCCTCTGTTTTCAAGATGTCTCGTGTCATGGGAACTGTTATGATTCCTTCTTTGGTTCATAAACAAAGGTACATCACCAGCTGCCTATGGGATGCTCAGCAATCTTCACAAACCACACCTGCCGAGGGGTTCCGAACGTAGGGTTCCAGCTGTACTCTGGGGATGGCAGCTTTGTGGGTTTATTGAGGAAAAAATACTTGTTTAGGTACTTTTCGTATGTGCTGTTAAGTCCCTTTTCTATGTCCCAAATAAAGGATCTTTTATACTCCTTGATAATATTCAAAACCTGAAGGGGTGTGCCACCAAATATGGAACTAGAATAATAGAAATCTCCTAATTCAAAGGGGATATAGGCTGTTGACTCAGATCTCCTCTCACAGGGGTAGTCCTTGGTATTCTTAAAATACCACCAAGCATGGAGCTTAGCGACAGAGGTACTCAGAGTCTCTACCCCAAACTCAGTCTAGAATACTAGGTTGGCAGTCATGCTGAAGAGAAAGTCCACCTCAAAAAAAAAATAATAAAATAAAAAATTAAAAAAAAAGAGAAAGTCCACCTCATGCTTAATGAGTTGGTAGATGTGATCACCCAAGATCTTCATTTGAACCAGCTCATAGTTGTTCCACCACCTCTCCTCCTTCATCACAAGGATTTTGAAGGACTGCAGAGGGCTGACCTGTATGTTAGGTAGTTGCACATTCCTGTCCACCATAATGTAGATGATCACCCTGTGGCCAGGCATGAAGAACTTGCTGGCCGATTGCAAGAACTGGTCAAGATACTCATCAACAAGCCTGGAAACACACAGAGCAAGAATCTTATGTTTCTAAGTGGAATGGATGCCATTGAGGAACTAGAGAGATCGCTCAACAGTTAAGAGCACTGGCTGCTCTTGCAGAGGAACTGGGTTCGATTCCCATCACCCACCTGGTAGCTAACAACCATCCTAACTCCAGTTCCAGGGGATCTGATGCCCTTTTCTGACCTCTGGGGGCACTGTATGACACAGGTGCACTTATATATGTGCAAGCAATACACTCATACACATAAAATAAAAATATTTTTTCAAGGTGTTAGGAAAGGAAAATTTTTTTTATTTTTTATTTATTTTTCTCTATGTGTCTGAATCTACTGTCTGCATGCAGGTCTGTGCACCCGTGTCTTGCAATGCCTCAGAGGTCAGAAGAGGGCATCAGATTCCCCTGGGACTGGAGTTCTCCTGGAATTGGAGTTTCAGATGGTTCTCAGCCACCATGTGGGTGCTGGGGATCGAACCCGGGTCCTCTGCAAGAGCAGTCGGCGCTCTTAACTGCTAGGCCATCTCTCCAGCCCCAGGAAAAAATTTTTTACAAACAAGCAGAGTCCTTGATATAAATTATCCAGATAGCTCAGCATAGAGATGCTGGGTCAGAAAAGCCACTAAATTGATTAGTGGGCAAAGCTACAGTAACACAGGCCTTCTGTATTAGTTACTGTTCTGCTGCTGTGATAAAACACCATGACCAAGGCAACTTATAGGAGGAAGAGTTTATTTGGGCTTATGGATCCAGAGGGTAGGAGTCTATCATGTCAGGGAGGAGGCATGGTAGGGGGGCAGCCAGAGTAGAATGCAGAGAGCTCACATCTTCAACAGCAACAGGAATCTGAGAGTGAAACTGGAAATGGGTGAGACTAGGAACTCTCTTTTTTTAATTTTTTTTAATTTTTTTATTGATGCTTTGTGTATTTCATACATCATTTTCCAATTCAGTTCAGGCACATTTCCCTTTCCCTTTCCCCCACCCCACCCCACCCCATCCCAGATCATGCATTCTGCCATAACTGTCCTGCATCTTTCTCTCAGTTTTTTCATTTTTTAACAATAAGTGATAATTTATGAGTACAAGATCCTTCATGTAAAACGCATTACAAGCAGTGGGCGCAAACCCAACACAGCCCAGGGTCCCACATCCGCGGGGGGGGGCATGTATGCGTTCAATGAAGTTGATCAAATGAGTGTCCAGACTAGATGTGCGGTAGTTTTCACCATTCACCCCTAATCACAGCCCTTTACATTTCTACCACTGCCCCCTCTTCCGGCAATTGCTGCCCTAGGCTTAAAAGAAAAGGGTGCACGGTGAGATTAGAAGCAAACAGTCTAACTTTGTTCTGGCTCTTGTTGTCGTGGACTGCGGTTCAGTCTCGGGCTGTTTTTCCTTTCATGGGACTGACAGTTTGTCCATGAATAACCTTTCGATCCTACTAATGAAGCACAAGCAATTAGATATATAGGTATTTAAACAGTACTAATTGTTATGGTAGGTTACTTTGGTATAGACACAGATGTTTGGATGGTATGTTAATCCATGAATTACATTTTTTTCTGTTAAATATGACAGGGTCTTACTGTGGCTTATAACATCTCCTAACGGTTAGAGGATGTAAGCTTGTGGCATCAGCTGTGGGTTATTCCTCCAAGGAGAGAGCTAATAGCCACTCTCAATGCCCATCCCCAGTGCCGAGCTTCCTCCAGCAAGGCCATGCCCCTTGAAGGTTCCAGGACCTTTCCCAAACAGCACCATGAACTGGGAGCCATATACCAAGTGTTCACATACTTGAGCCAATGAGGGACAGTGCTTATTCAAACCACTATGCCTGAAAGTGCTGTTTTAGAACAACTGAGAGGGAAGTGGAATGTTAGCCAAGAATTTCCATTTGCCCTTATAGACAGACTGGGTGTTGGTGATGGAACTAACCCTGCAAACCATAAGCAGCAGTCAGACTGAGGGACAAGCAGCTCTTTTGGGATAGGATACCCACGAATGCTCAACCCCATTTCCCGGAATAAAAGGGGCAATGCTTTGCAGTATCTACCTCCCAAAAGCAAACACAGCCAGACCCACAGTGATGTTCTGCTCTCTGTAATAGCTCTTCAGGGCCTCTCTGTTGAAGGTCCCTTCCCATATGACTGGGGCCAGCCATTCTGTGGTTGTGTTGACATCCAGGGGATTCCTGTGGGACACACAAAGGTGGGATTAAGATTTCCCAGGATGCCTCAACAGTTGAAATCAAACACAAGCCACTACATCAAAGCTAAGGATAGCCACACGTGGGTGCTAGGACAGGGTGCAGCATAGACTGGGTGTCAATCAGCCACAATAAACTCCAGTTCCTTCACTTGACCCTGACAATACCCGGCCCCCCACCCCCACCCCTCCTCAGGTAGGCTGGTTGGTTTTGTCAACTTTACACCAATTAGAATCACCTGGAGAATGGAACCACAACTGATGAATTTTCTCTATCTGATTGGCCTGTGTCTGTTTCTTGATTGCTGGTTGCTGTAGGCAGGCCTGGGTTGTATAAGAAACGTAGCTGAGCGAGGCAGGAGAAGCCAGCCAGTGAGCAGTGGTCTCTGCTTCAGTTCCTGCCTTGAGTTTTTGCCTTTATGATGGACTGTGACCATTAAGCCAAAGAAACCCAGGCCCGCCTACAGCAACCAGCAATCAAGAAACAGACACAGGCCAATCAGATAGAGAAAATTCATCAGTTATGGTTCTGTCTGCTCTTGCAGAGGACCTAGGTTTAGTTCCCAGGACCCATATGGTGGCTCACAACCATCTCTAACTCCAATCCCGGGGATCTGACCTTCTCTTCTAGACTCTGTGGGCATAAGATGCCTATGGTTCATACATACATGTGCAGGCAGAACACTCATACACATTAAATAGAAACAAATCTTTAAATAAATAAGAAAGAAACTATGCCTGGAGTGGTGTTGCAAAGCTTTAATCCCAGTGCTTGGGAGGCAGAGGCAGGCAGATCTCTGTGGGTTCAAGGGCAGCCTGGTCTACATAGCAAGTTCCAGGCTAGCTGGGGCTACAGGGAGACCCTGTCTCAAAAAGACCAAAATTAAAAAAAAAAGAAACTTCTAGAAAAAAAGCAGAGAATCACCATCTTGATCTTTAAACATCTGCAGAAGTCCTATGGCTAACACATTTAATAATGAAAATGTGACTGCTTTCTCCCTAAGATCAGGAACATGGCAAGGATATTCTCCGTACTCTCCTTCAGCACAGTGACAGAATCTGTGGCCATTACAGTAAAGCAGCAAAAGGAAATAAAGGCATCATATTAGAAAGAGAAAATAATGCTGTCCATAAAACAATCTGTCTACATGGGAAAGCCCAAGAATCAAAGAAGAAAAACCTCCTGGAACTGGTTGGTGAATTCAGCAGGGGTTCAAATTTCCAGATTAGTCCCCACACATTAATCTCACATTTGCATACTAGCATTTAGTGTGTATAAACTAGAATTAGAAACAGGGCTGGATTAGCTGGCTCAGCAGTTAAGAGCACTTACTGCTCCTGCAGAGAACCCAAGTTTGTTTCCCAGCACTCATGTTGCATAGCTTATAACTGCCTGTAACTCCATTCCAAAGGATCTGACACCCTCTTCTGGACTATGTGAACTCTACACTCATATGCACACACCCACTCACAAACACACACTTATACATAATTTTTTTTGTCTTTTTGAGACAGGATCTCCCTGTAGCCCCAGCTGGCCTAGAACTCCCCATGTAGACCAGGCTGGCCTTGAATTCACAGAAATCAGCCCGTCTCTGCCTCCTGAGTGCTGGGATTAAAGGTGTGCACCACCAGGCCTGGTGCACATATACATAATTTAAAAAATGTTTTTAAAAGCTACAGTGCTATTAACAGTTGTTATAAAGAAAATTAAATAGAATGGCATATCTCTATACCAAGCAGCAGCCAGCCACACCCTCCTTGTAACCTCTGACAACGACTGATATACTTTTGTCTCATCTATTTATATACTCTTGAAATATAGCTGAGTGTTATTCCATCCTGTCACTAGACCACATTTGCTTGCCCATCTTCAGTGGCTGGAAATCAAGTTAATTTCCTTCTAACCACACTATGAATGATGCCCCCTTGGACATCTATAGATGGATTTTTTTCTGTGAACATGTTTTAATTCTTTTGGAGCATTAAAATAAAATTTTGAGGAGCTGATAAGCCATAGTTGTACATGAAAATTAGAATTTCTCTATGTCTTGGCAGCCGGTGCTGGGTGGGTTTGGTTTTGTGCCATTGTGTCTTTGTGCAGGGGGGGAGGGGCTCCTGAAGCACAGGAACCCAGATGTCGCTCCAGACAGGTACCGGGGCATGGGCTAAGTCAGGCATATCCCCCCTCCCCAACTGGATTGATCGAGAGAGAGAGTATACCAAGTGGACTTTTTTGGAGACCTTCAGAACAGGAAGGGAAAGGTGACTTAGACTTCCAATATCAATAATATAAACAAAATTGAAAGCCTGAAACCTAGAACAGTCAATACTCCATAAACAAGGAGGGAAAGAAATAAAAAGCATCAGAAGAGGCAGCAAAACAGTTCTAACATAGTGAAAAGACTTTTGTGGGGGCTGGAGAGATAGCCTAGCAGTTAAGAGCACTGACTGCTCTTGCAGAGGACCGGGTTCTATCCCCAGCACCATATGGTGGCTGGAACCACCTGTAACTCCAATCCAGGAGAACTCCACTTCCAGGGAATCTGAGACCCTCTTCTGACCTCCGCAGCCATTGCATGACACGGGTGCAAACCTACATGCAGACATTACATTCATACGCATCAAAAATAAATAAATTAAAAAAAAAAAAACAATAAAATCTTTTTAAAAGACATTTGTGATTTGAATCACAAAAGGGAAACCCACATCCAAAGAACAGGAAGGGACAACATGGGAAAAGGTGCTCAGGATAAATTCCACACAATCTCTACCAAACCTGTAGGAGATAGCTACAATGGGGTCCCCCTGGAGGTGAACCAAGAAACAGATCTTAGGAATAATTGCAGACCTATGCAGAGAAATTAAAGAAAATAAAGAAGAATTCAAGGAACTAGAGAAAGAATGAAAAACTCAAAAAGGACCTAGAGGGATACAATGACAAACTTCGGAAAGAACTAAAGGAAGAGATTGACAAACTCCAGAAAGAAGCTAGGGAGAAAAAACAAACTCCGAAAGGAAGTAGAAACACTGAAAAAGGAAGCCAACAACAGATGAATACGGCGCAGCCAAGAAGAGATTGAGAGCTCAAAAAGGAAATGGAAATCTAAAGAAATCACAGGAGAAAATGAAAAGGAAATAGAACACCATCAATCAAGAGGAAAGGAAAGGAAAAAGCCTCAGAATGAAATGGAGGAAGCAGAACAAAGAATATCAGATCTGGAAGATAACACAGAGCAACTAAAAAGTAAAATAAAGAATATGAAAAATTTAAAATACACAAAAGTGGAACAACCAGGAAATATGGGACACTATGAAAGATCAAACTACTAATCATAGGAATAGAAGAGGAGAAGAATCTCAGGAGAATAGTATTGATCAGATTTCGAACAGAATAATAGAAAAAAAAAATTTCCCCAAACTAAAAAGACAACCCAAAACAAATACAAGAAGCACAATAGGATTCCAAATAGACAAGATCAGTAAAGAAACTCCCCATGCCATATCATAGTTAAAATGCTAGACACCCAAACAAAGACAAAATTCTGAAGGCTACAAAAAGAAAAACAATCACATAAAAAGAGAAACCCATCAGAATACATCTGACTTTCGGCGCAAACCATGAAAGCAAGAAAGAACATGGAGCAAAGCATTCCAGTGTTAAGGACTATGGATGCCAACCCAGAATCTTTACCAGCAAAAATGTTGATTATAGTTGAAGGAGAGAGAAAAATCTTCCATGACATAAACAAGATGATAGAATACATGTCCAGAAAACCAACTTTCAAGAATACTTGAAACATTCAAAGGGCAGAAGAGAAGGAGCAACTATCCTCAAGCACCTAGGGAAAAGAAAACTAATAAAACATAACGTAGGAGTAAATCAGAGACAAAAGTCCAAATGGATAATAAGGTGAAAGGAAGCAACATCCCATTTCAATTATAACCTTAATATTAATGGGCTAACCCCCAATCAAAAGGCCATAGACTGGGAGAAATGGATTAGGAAACAAAACCCATCTATATGCTGTCTACAAGAAACCCATCTCAATTTTCAAGGATAGGCACCAATTAAGGTGAAGGAATGGAGAAAGTATTCCAAGCAAATGTTACCAAAAAGAAAGCAGGTGTTGCTATTCTAATATCAGACAAAATAGACTTCAAAGCAAAAGAAATCAAAGAGAGACAAAGAGGGCCATTACATCTTTATTAAAGGAACATATTGATGATGAGATCATCACAATCATGAATATGATACGCACACAAACGCCAGTGCACCAAACTTATAAAGACCAATTCCTTCAAGGATCTCAAGGACAGATTTACCCCAGCACACTATAAGTTAGGAGACTTCAATACCCCCATTAAGTCCTTTATGACAGACAACAGGACAAAGGATAAACCAGAGTAGACATTCTGAACTGAATGATAACAATATATCGAATGGACGCTCACAGACATCTATCTGAATATTTCACCAACACCAGAGAAATTACACTTTCTACTCGTCACCCACGGAACATTCTCAAATCGACCAATACTGGGGAACAAAGAAAAAAACTTCAAAAATACAAAAAGATTTGAAATAATCTTGTGCCATTTATCAGACCACGGTGCCACATAAACTCAATGTCAACACCAGGATAAACCCTACAACCTACAAGACACATGGAGACCTAAACAACACTCTTCCCTGAATAACGAAATGGGTCCAGGAAAAGAATAAAGGAAAGAAAGAGAAAAAAAAACTTTCCTGGAACTGAATGGACAATGATAATACAACACAGCCAAAAACCCTATGGGACACCTTTAAAAAGCAGTCCTAAGAGGAAACTTTATAGTTCTAAGGCCTACATTAAAAAAAAAAAAAAAAAAACAGAGCTGGGCGTGGTGGGCGCACGCTTTAACCTAGACTTGGAGCAGAGGCAGGCGGATCTCTGTGAAGTTCAAGCCGAGCCTGCCCTAACAGAGTGGAGTTTCAAGGACAGCTGGGGCTACACCGGGAGACCTGTCTCAAAAAGAACCAAAAAAAAAAAAAAAAAAAAAAAACAGAAAACGAGCACCAAGTAAATGATCTAACACTGCAGCTAAAAATACGTTGAGAAGACAACAACAAATGAACTCCTAATGCAGTCGACAAGAAAAATAACAATCAGAGGCAGAGATCATGAAATAGAAACAAAGAAAACCATACAAAAAATTCAATGATCAAACGTTGGTCTTTGAGAGAATAACAAGATAAAAGCTCTAGCCCAGTTAACAAAAGAAAGAAGGAACAACTCCAAATCACTAGAATCTGTGATGAAAAGGGAAACATCACAACAGACAATGAAACGATCCAGAAATCATACAGGAATACTTCAAAAAACCTATACTCTACTCAAGTTTGAAAACTAGAAGAAATGGATGAAATCTGAAAATCCTGGGAATCAACCAGAATGCTAACAAGAAGAGATTGAACAGCTTCAAAAGACCCAATAATACATGAAGAAAATTAAGATGTAATTAGACTTCCCAACCAAAAATGTCCAGGCCCAGGATGGTTTCACGCAGATTCTTAAAAATATTTCAAGAAGACTTACAAACCACTTACTACTTGAGTTTTTTAGAAGGATACAAACTGATGGAGTTCTCCCAGATTCCCTCTATAAAGCCGCTTTTCCAACAGTCTCTTTGTCGACTTCAGCAGAAACCAGGTAAAGATACAACCAAAAAGGAAGAACTATACACCCATCTCCCTTAATGATCACAGGCCGCAAAATTCTAAACAGGATACTGGCAAATCACATACAGACCCACACAAGGAAGATCACCATCATGAACAAGTTGGATTCAATACCAGAACGAGATTCAGGGAATGGTTCCAACATACAAAAAATCAACAATAAATATCCATCAAGCATATAAATGTAATGAAAGACAAAAAACACAACCATCATCTCAATTGATGCGGAGAAAGCCTTTGACAAATCCAGCACCCCTTCATGTTTTAAAGTCCAGAGGGAATTGGATTGGAGGGATCATTCCTCAATCCAATCAAAGCCATATAACAGGAAACCCAATGGGCCAATATCACCTGAAATGGGGAAATGACAGAGCATTTGCCTTAAAGGTAGAAATTCAGCAAGCCTGTCCCCTGTCACCACTCCTCATGAATATAATGCCTGAAACCCTTGCTAGGGCATAAGGCAAGAAAAGAAACTAGGAGTTCATTGGATAAAATGAGGAAGTCAAGCTGTCCCTGTTTGCTGATGATTATGATTTGTCTACCTAAGGGGATGCTAAGAACTCCACCAGAAAAACTCCAATAAGAATGATTAAGAACTTCAGTAAAAAATGGCAGGATACAAATAATCTAGAAAAATCAGTAGCCTTTCCTTCCACCAAACAACAGCAACTGAAGAAAGGAATACAAGGAGAACCTTCTCCTCACAGTAGCCTCAAAAACAATAAATACCTAGGAACAACCTAACCAAAGAACACCAATTGGATCTCTACAACAAAAATTTTAAACCCCTGAAGAAAGGAAATTGAGGAAAGACATCAGAAGATGGACAAACCTCCCATGCTCATGGATTGGGGACAAATAAATATAGTAAAAATGTCCATCTAACTCCAAAACTCGTTGTTTTAATGCAATAGATTTAATGCATCCCAATCAAAATCCCCAAGAGCTTAAATTCCAGGCTTGGAAAAAAAAAATCCTCAATTTCATTTGGAAAAGCAAAAGACCCCGAATGCCAAGCAACCCTAGGCGAAAAGAGCAATAACGGGGGGATCACTCTATACCAAGACATCAAACTATACTACAGGGCTATAGTCGCAAAAACAGCTTGGTACTGGCACAAAAACAGACCAGTTGACCAATGGAAAAAAACTGAAGATCCAAACCTGAGCACATACAATTTCAGCCACCTCATATTTGACGAGGGGGCCAAGAAGGCACTTTGGAGGAAAGACAGCATCTTCAACAAGTGGTGTTGGCAAAACTGGATCACCACCTGTAGAAGAATGAAATTGAACCCCTACCTTTCGCCGTGTACAAAGGTCAATTCCAGATGGATCAAAGACCTCAATGTGAAATCCAAAACTCTGGAGGTGATAGAAGAGAAACTTGGCAGCAGACTACAGGACATAGGAGTAGGAAAAGACTTCCTAAATCAGACAGCAGCTGCACGGGAAATAGGATCGACAATTGACAAATGGGACCTCATTAAACTCAAAAGCTTCTGTACATCAAAGGAAACAATAAAGGAAGTGAAGAGAAAACCCACGGAGTGGGAGGAGACCTTCACAGCAGATACATCTGACAAAGCATTAATTTCCAGAGTATACAAGCTACTCAAAAAACAAAGAAGAAAGAAAACAAATGAATCACTCAAAACATGCCAGGCTTTTACAGAGGTCCTGGGGAGGGAATCCAGGTTCTCATGATTATGTGGCAAACATTTTACCCATTGAAACATCTCCCCAGCCAGCCCTTATTTGCTATTTTCCTCTCACCCTGACAAAACAAAAACAGAAACAAGAGAAGAAAATTCAGGCAAACCAGACTTCATCAAAACTAAGGACTTTTGGACTTTAATCCCAGCACTCAGGAGGCAGAGGCAGGTGGATCTCTGTGAGATTGAGACCAGCCTGGTCTTCATGGTAAGTTCCAGGTCAGCTGGGGCTAAAAAAATCAAAAACAAACAAATGAAACTAAAACCTTTTTCTTTTTGCCTCTTTATTTTTAATTTTTAATCAAAAATAAAAATCCTTATGGACATAATCAAGGAAGTCAAGACAACCCACAAGAAAGTGAAGAAACAACCACAGAATAGGAAAAATATTTGCAAATTACATATATATGATAAGAGCCTGATATTCAGACTATATAAACAACATTTAAAATTAACAACAAAAAAGCAATGAAATAAATAGGGGCCAGAGGTCTAAGGGGACTTTTCTCTGAAGACAATATACCAACACCCAAGAAAAACAAAATATGCTCAATGGCAATAGTTAAAAATACACTCATGAGAGGCGTGGTGGCACAAGCCTTTAATCCCAGCACTCTGGAGGCAGTGGATCTCTGAGTTCAAAGCCAGCATCCTGGTCTACATAGTGAGTTCCAGGATACCTGGAGCTACAGGGAGACCCTGTCTCAAAAAGACAATAATAGTAATAATAATAATAATACACTCACTGGCATTTATTATCTGGAAATCCAAATCGAAACCACAATGGGACACCATGTCGACAGTCGGCACTTTACTGTATATTTTTTATATTTTCTTATCAGTTGTTCAAAGGGTTGGAGTTAGCACCTCAACTGATAGCACTCTAGTCAGATGAATACCACCTAGGTTCCATGGTATACAAAAATAGCTCCTCAATCTCTCCACACACCCCCCCACTGTTTTTTCATGGGGATTACATCTTTATACACATTATGCCATCCATAGATTAATGACTACTGCTTTATGCAGCTGTCTTTTAACAAGATAGAAGATAACCATGTGTGTAAAGGGGTCCTTCTGCCTCCCACACCAGCTCCCCATGTGTCCTCACACAGCCTCTGCTCTCTGGCTTCTCATTTCAATCCAAGATCCCTGTACTGTTTCTGACAGGTCTATTGGAGGTGATTTTCCTCCGTCTTTGCTTTTCTGGGAATGTCTGGATTTCTTCATTATCTGTTTTCTTAATGTTTTCTGAAGGGTAGTTGTGCAGGGCATAGCATTCTGGGATGGCAGGTATTTTTTTAAGTACTTTGAATATTTTATTTTCATTTCTGACCTTCATAATATCTGACAAAACTGCAGCTGTGAATCTCAGTGAGGACCCGTCACTTCCAACAGTTCCCTTGCTGCTTTGACCAAGTTGCATCTAGTGGTAGAGAACTCTGGGGTCCATTTCACTTGGAGTTGGTCATTCTCCTGAGACCACTGGTTTTGTCTGTTTAACTACTGGAGTTTTTTTTTTTAAATGGTTTTCTTTTTTTTCATTTTATTTATTTTTTATGTGTATGAGTGTACTGTCTGCATGTAGATTGGTGCACCCCACCAGCGGAGGTCAGAAGAGGGTGTCAAATTCCCCTGGAACTGGAGTTAAAGTCGGTTCTTAAACCCCATGTGGGTGCTGGGAATCAAACCTGGGTCCTCCGCGAGAGCAGTCGGAGCTCTTAACCGCTGAGCCATCTCTCCAGCCCCAAGGACGCAAAGTTTAATTCAGAGTAGCCGGGGCTAGGCTCAGGGGAGAGAGAGAGAGCCAAGCCCAGAATGGCGTCTGGCTTGGGAATTTAAGGGAGAAGGTGGGGGCCGGATTCAATGGGAGTGGGGGTGGGTCAGAATCTGGAATCTGGCTTCCGAAGGGTGAGGGGCAAGGGTGAGGGGCTAGGTGGAAGATTCCTGAGTAATCAGGGGTGGCCTGCTTTAGCATAACCAAAGGCCATGCCTGGTAGAGG
>VZQC01011991.1:3714253-3777228 GCA_009823505.1 Rhizomys pruinosus
GAGTGGGAGGAGACCTTCACAGCAGATACATCTGACAAAGCATTAATTTCCAGAGTATACAAGCTACTCAAAAAACAAAGAAGAAAGAAAACAAATGAATCACTCAAAACATGCCAGGCTTTTACAGAGGTCCTGGGGAGGGAATCCAGGTTCTCATGATTATGTGGCAAACATTTTACCCATTGAAACATCTCCCCAGCCAGCCCTTATTTGCTATTTTCCTCTCACCCTGACAAAACAAAAACAGAAACAAGAGAAGAAAATTCAGGCAAACCAGACTTCATCAAAACTAAAGACTTTTGGACTTTAATCCCAGCACTCAGGAGGCAGAGGCAGGTGGATCTCTGTGAGATTGAGACCAGCCTGGTCTACATGGTAAGTTCCAGGTCAGCTGGGGCTAAAAACATCAAAAACAAACAAATGAAACTAAAACCTTTTTCTTTTTTCCTCTTTATTTTTAATTTGTAATCAAAACTAAAAATCCTTATGGACATAATCAAGGAAGTCAAGACAACACACAAGAAAGTGAAGAAACAACCACAGAATAGGAAAAATATTTGCAAATTATATATATATATATATATATATATATGATAAGAGCATGATATTCAGACTATATAAACAACATTTAAAATTAACAACAAAAAAAGCAATGAAATAAATAGGGGCCAGAGGTCTAAGGGGACTTTTCTCCAAAGACAATATACCAACACCCAAGAAGAACAAAATATGCTCAATGGCAATAGTTAAAAGTACACTCATGAGAGGTGTGGTGGCACAAGCCTTTAATCCCAGCACTCTGGAGGCAGTGGATCTCTGAGTTCAAAGCCAGCCTCCTGGTCTACATAGTGAGTTCCAGGATAGCTGGAGCTACAGGGAGACCCTGTCTCAAAAAGACAATAATAGTAATAATAATAATAATAATAATAATAATAATACACTCACTGGCATTTATTATCTGGGAATCCAAATCAAAACCACAATGGGACACCATGTCGACAGTTGGCACTTTACTATATATTTTTTATATTTTCTTATCAGTTGTTCAAAGGGTTGGAGTTAGCACCTCAACTGATAGCAGTCTAGTCAGATGAATACCACCTAGGTTCCATGGTATACAAAAATAGTTCCTCAATCTCTCCACACACACCCCCCCACTGTTTTTTCATGGGGATTACATCTTTATACACAGTATGCCATCCATAGGTTAATGACGACTGCTTTATGCAGCTGTCTTTTAACAAGATAGAAGATAACCATGTAAAGGGGTCCTTCTGCCTCCCACACCAGCCCCCCATGTGTCCTCACACAGCCTCTGCTCTCTGGCTTCTTGTTTCAATCCGAGATCCCTGTACTGTTTTTGACAGGTCTGTTGGAGGTGATTTTCCTCGGTCTTTGCTTTTCTGGGAATGTCTGGATTTCTTCATTATCTGTTTCCTTAATGTTTTCTGAAGGGTAGTTGTGCAGGGCATAGCATTCTGGGATGGCAGGTATTTTTTTAAGCACTTTGAATATTTTATTTTCATTTCTGACCTTCATGATGACGAAACTGCAGCTGTGAATCTCAGTGAGGACCCGTCACTTCCAACAGTTCCCTTGCTGCTTTGACCATGTTGCATCTAATGGTAGAGCTCTGGGTCCCATTTCACTTGGAGTTGGCCAGTCTCCTGAGACCACTGGTTTTGTCTGTTTAACTACTGGAGTTTTTTTTTTTTTAATGGTTTTCTTTTTTTTTTCATTTTATTTATTTTTTATGTGTATGAGTGTACTGTCTGCATGTAGGTTGGTACGCCCCACCCGCGGAGGTCAGAAGAGGGTGTCAAATTCCCCTGGAACTGGAGTTAAAGTCGGTTCTTAAACCCTATGTGGGTGCTGGGAATCAAACCTGTGTCCTCTGCAAGAACAGTTGGAGCTCTTAACCGCTGAGCCATCTCTCCAGCCCCAAGGAAAATTGTTAACCACAATGTGGGTGCTGCGAATCCAACCAGGATCTTCTGTAAGAGCAACCAGTGCTCTTAAATGCTGAGCCATCTCTCCAGTCCCTCCAAGGATAATTTTTATTGATTTCTCCCCTTCTTCCATATGGGACAACAGGATAATTTCTTTGTATTTTTTGTGTGTGTGTATGAGTGTACTGTCTGCATGTAGGTTGGTGCACCCGTGTCATGCAATGCCACGGAGGTCAGAAGAGGGTGTTGGATTCTCCTGGAACTGGAGTTAAAGATGGTTCTTAACCGCCATGTGGGTGCTGGGGATCGAACCCGGGTCCTCTGCAAGAGCAGTCGGTGCTCTTAACCACTGAGCCATCTCTCCAGCCCCAAATTCTGCATTTTTCATTACTTCTGATCACCCAAGTCTCTGCCTATTAGCTGGGGGTTATCAACTGATGGGGCAAATTCCCATAAATGCTTGGAATCAGTAAGTCACCTATTCTGCTTCGATGTCTTGTATACAGGCTGAGTTGTGCCATTTTCACGGAGCCAGGAGGCTGGCAATCTTGGGTCTCGCTTCCTGCTTCCACAGAGCCTCCAGGCTAGCAGAGGCAAGTGCTCAGAGCCTTCTCGGGACTTTTCTGAGCACTCAACCTTCCACATGCAACGTTTTCTATCTTCAGTGTTGAGTATTTGCTAGAGCTTTCCAAAGCCTCTGTGGCTATCTCTTGCCACCAAATTTTCCTCTTAAACTCTTTAGCTCAACTTATCATTTGTCCCCATTATCGCCTGGTAGTGGTGGAGTCACATGAATGCCTGACCTTGATTTCAATAGATGTTCCAGAAGAGATCCTGGTTAGGTCAACATAGGCGGTCATTTGATGAGTTCTTTGACCTTGAGGCTTAGAAGGCTTCCAGTCTTACTATCCTCTCACCAAGGCCTTCTGCTCAAGGACCATCATCTACCAAGGCTGTGGTGAACTGGAGGTTGGCACGTCACTAGGGTAGGATGAAGACCCCAAATCTCTTTGTCCTCCTGAGATTCAGCTGTTTCCCAGATTGCAGCTATAGCCTTTGACCAGTCTCCACAGGACCAGAAAAGTCCATTTGATTCTCTTTCTCCTTGGTTTCATGTGGAGTACAGATCCCATGGTAGTTTGAATGAGAAACATCACTTGGTTCTCTGTTGGTGGTGCTGTCTGTGGAGATTATGGAACCTTGAGTCTTGCTGGAAGAGCTACATCACTTGGGGGGGGAGACTATAAACTTTGAGAGTTTATAGTCTCACCCTACTTCAGGTTTGCCCCGTCTGCCCCCTGCATGTGGATGGAGAAGAGCTCTCTTGACTTTCTGCTTTGGCCACCTGTTACCAAGCCTCCCCAGCATGCTGGACTCTCCGCTGGAATTGTAAGGCAGGATAAACTCCTTCTTCTATAAATCACTTTAAGTCATGGTATTTGATCACAGCAACAAAAAGTAACTAATACAGATTTTTTTTTTTAGGCCCATTCTATTGACACTGTCAAAGGTCAGGAAGATCTTTGGGAATTTATACTCAGTGCCTTGGAACATTCTTCTCTGTTATACAGATGGCTTGTATCCCCCAAATATGTATGCTGAAACCCTAATCCTACAGGTGATGGTATTTGGAGATAAGAGCTTACAATCATGAAGTCACAAGGGTGGGTCCCTCCTGGTGGGGTTTGTGCCTTTGTGGAAAAAGGCAGGAGAGAGCTGGCTTGCTCTGCTTCCTCTCTTTGCCTTGCCAGGGCAGTGGGAGGGTCATCTGCAAGCCAAGAAAGAAAGCCACATATGGACCATGCTGTTGCCTGACCATGGACTCACAGCCTCCAGAACTGTGGGGAGTGACTCTCTCTGTCTAAACCACCCAGTTTGAGAATTCTGTTATTGTGTTAAGAACCCTCTAAGAAAAAGGAATGCAGTGTTTGTGCCTGAGTGCATGTACCCAGTGCTGCCTGTCATGATCTGGTAGCACAGAACACCCAATCAGAATATGCCTGTTGCCCTATATGGGAGACAAAGAAACTAGACTGTGGTAAAAGGCTGGGTCCCTCTTTGTTCAAGGCCCTGCTATTTTGAGAACTGTCTCACTGAACCAGGGACTAACTTCCTGGAGAAAAGAAATACCATGGTGTCTCATCTCTCTACACCATAGATCTGCAGCACCATGGCAACCAGAGTGGCCCATCAGCAGCCCTACCTGCCTCCAATTTTATCCAACACTCTACCCAGGAGGCTAGTGAAGAAGACACAGCAGCACTGGTCCCAACAGCATGACCAACACAGTGCAAGGAACAGGATGGCAAGGAGCTAGGCTGCCTCCATACCAGATGGTCAGAAGGTGTCAAAATGTGTTACGCTGGTAAGAAAATTTGGGGGGACTCTTGACATGGCATTGAGGAAGTGAGCCCCTAAACACTGTAAGTGTGATGTCCTCTTTATAGAGCCATAAACCAGAGCTACAGAAATGTCTGTGGTTAACAGCATGTGCTACTCTTGCACGGGACCCGAGTTTCATTCCCGGTATCCACCAGCTTTCTCCTTGGCACCAGGACTGCCTGTCTTGGGCCGTTCTTCTGGAATCTAGGTGCCGCAGCAGAGACATAGTCGGTGGTTGGGCAGAAACCTGTCACCTCACAGTGCCATGTGCTATTTTCTGAAGGGTTATCTTTGTTCTTACCTGGGTTTAAACCAGTTTTCGAGCCGAAGTCCTTCTTCCTGGTGGTTCCTGATACAAAGAGCAACAGGTTATTGCAGATTCTGTTTGCTCAGCCTTACCCACTGAGCCCCAAATGGGCAGGCGCTGCCCTGCACACTTCACCTGTCCACACTGCCCAGCCTCAGCCTCTGATGACTTTCAGACAGCACCAGGTAGTGATGGAGCTCTACGGAAGAAACTGGGGACAGAGGAAGATGCTGGGATAGGAGGTGTCTCTCCCAAGCCCGGAAGGAGGCAAGCTGGACCCAGGAACAGGCATAGAGAGAAGGGGTCACGACCAACAGCGGAGTGGACAGTACAGTTGCTGGGAAGAGGGTTACATAAAAATAACCAGGTCAGATCCAAGAATGTAAACTCAGACAAAATACAGAGCTCATTTATTTACATGGCTTAGAGAGGTTGGGGAGAAGAGCCCAGATATTGGCCTTTCATCTTTTCCATGCAGATGTTTCTGTCTTGAGACAGGGCGATGTCCTGATGAGCACATTGTGAGTGGAGATACTGTCAGTTGGAAAAGCAATTTAACATGACAACCCTAGCTTGGCCTAACACATCTTCAATGAGCTCAGAACAGTCAGATGCCCCCAGCTGAGCAAAGTCACTGTGTGAAAAAGTGATGAAGGCTCATGGGACTTCCTGAGTCTGTGCCCACAGTGGGACAGAGAATGGCAGTATGGGAGGACCTTCCAACCATAGGTGAAGCAGAGTCCATGTGGTCCAGCAAGTCCATCTTGAGTGCTCTGGGACTCTATTCCATTTAATCACCTCCTGGGAGGTTTCCTGTTCACCACCTGGGCCATTCAGTAACAGAAATCCCTTCCAGAGCTTGTCCCTTTTAGGTCTGACATAATGTGGCCACTGTCCATCATTGCACACCTCAGGACAGACCAAAACCTCACGGCCCAGGACAACCCTCGTCAGTAGCACGTGACAAGCAGGGCACTTGCCAAGAAGCCAGCATGTGTCAACAAGCTGGTCTTATTAAGTTTTGGATCCAGAGCAAAAATCATGGCTGCCTGAAGACAGAGGCCTGACCTAAAGAACACTGCTCTCCACAAAGACACCCCAAAACAGCTGGATCTGGGGGAGTCCCACTGGTGCTGAGCCAGTGAGTCCTGGATATCACCCAGCTGGGTCTGGGCTCCTGCCTGTCAGCTTCTTTGTAGCAGCTGGGCACCAAATCATATCTTTACATATCTGGGGCAGGAGCTTATTACATACTAAAAAAAACATGTCTAAATCTGCTGACCCTGCAGCTGAGACAGACCCCAACCACTGCAGCCCTCAGGACTCTGACCTGGAGCCTCCAAGGACTGGGACCCACATGGGTTAGACAGGTAGCCAACCTCCCCTACACAGGTAAGCCTGTCCCTTTTGGTCCCCAGTCTACTCTGGGAGACTGCCCATGTGCAGAAGGCAACCTGCTGGGAGGAAGAGGCATTCCTCATGAAATCCTGTCTCAAGAGCTCCAGGAATCTCAGGCCCTATGTGTCCTCAAGTAACCGACCACACACACACACACACACACACACGCACACACACACACCTGACACATAGGAAGGAGTGGCTCCCTCTAGGGACTTGATTTGCTTTTCAGTCTCTCTGCCTCTGTCACCATTAGTTCACCAGCTTACAGAATGTTATACAGCAGAGTGCTGTCTGAGAAGGCGCCTTTTCTGATAAAGGGATTGTCACACAAAATGCAAGGCATCATAGAATTTGAATTTTAGAGAAGCAGAGGATCCGTTTGCAGTGTTATATGATTCAAATACTGTGTGACATGTACTTCCAGAAAAATGGTGCCCCTTTCTTTAAATGGGGACAAAGCCTATAACAGTTTGAAACAGATCTGGGTAAGATCCTCTTAGCTAAGTCCCCACCAGCTACATGGCACTGGCTCTGCGTGCATTTCCAGCAGCAGTGCATCACTTCAAGGCACCGGCTCTGCGTGCACTTCCAGCAGCAGTGCACCACTCTATGGCGCCAGCTCTGCGTGCACTTCCAGCAGTGGTGCACCACTCTATGGCGCTGGCTCTGCGTGCACTTCCAGCAGTGGTGCACCACTCTATGGCGCTGGCTCTGCGGGCACTTCCAGCAGCAGTGCACCACTCTATGGCGCTGGTTCTGTATGCATTTCCAGCAGCAGTGCACCACTCTATGGAGCTGGCTCTGTGTGCATTTCCAGCAGCAGTGCACCACTCCATGGCACCGGCTCTGCGTGCACTTCCAGCAGCAGTGCACCACTCTATGGCGCTGGCTCTGTATGCATTTCCAGCAGCAGTGCACCACTCTATGGCACTGGCTCTGCGTGCACTTCCAGCAGCAGTGCACCACTCTATGGCGCTGGCTCTGTATGCATTTCCAGCAGCAGTGCATCACTCTATGGCGCTGGCTCTGCGTGCACTTCCAGCAGCAGTGCATCACTCCACGGCACCAGCTCTTCGTGCACTTTCAGCAGCAGTGCACCACTCTGCTTGGTCTGCACCCTTCCTAGGACTTGAATAGCATTGAGATGCCGGCCCTGCTCAGTAGTGTGTGTCTCACCAATGCAACCTGCAGTTCCTGAATGACAAAGGATACCACGCATCTTTTTTTTTTCTTGCATTTGTATGTGCGTGCGTGTGCGAGTGTGTGTAATAGTGTATGTAATGTGTGTGTATCACAAAAACCTGCATGCTATTGTGGCATAGAACTGGTGTGTGTGCCAGAGGTCCAACTGACTCCTCCATGACTCGTGGATGGTTTGAATAAGATAGTAGTCTCCCATGGATTTAGGAGTATCCAGACTTTTGTATCTCCGTTGGTAGCGACTGATTTAATGGAGTGTCTTAAAGCGTGGCCGATGCTGGGGAAGTCGTCTATTGGGAACAGCCTAGTGAGTTTAACAAGCTTGGCGGCCTGCATTCCTGCACTCGTCGTTTTTCCTCCTGTGCATTCAATGAATTGACAAACCTGGTTTGTGCATGCTCCTGGCTCCGCAGGGTCGCATGCCTCAAGCGCACAAATGGATCGCTAATTCCGGCGTGGAACCAGCAATCGTAAGCTCAAATAACTCCTTCCTTTTTTAAAGATTCCCTTTGGTCATAGTGGCTGATAATTAATCACAGCAACCAGAAAGTGAACTAAACAGTTATTTGGTACCGAGAGAAAGGTGGAACTTGTAAACTGGTGTGAAGAACCTGACCGAGGTGGAATGTTGGATAAAGGTGGAAGACTATTGGAACTTTGGGTCATAAAAGACTGTTGACTAACTGAAGCAGAGCTTAAAGGGGCCATTCTAGTAGAAGCCTGAAGAAAGCATTGCGCAAAAAATGTATGTTCCAGAGGAAAATAAAGACTTAGGCAGCAACCGGGATATTTTGATAAAGAATCTAGCTCCATAAGGTGTGCCCAAGCCCAAATGCTTGGGCCTGATGAACTAAAAAGTTTGAAAAGCAATGGACTAATGGGTACTTGTGGCAGAATATAAAAAAATTGAAAAGGAAAGCAAGATCCTAATGTAGAAATTGGTGGCTGTGCTATTATGGTGAATATTTTAGCGTATCTGCAACAGTAAGAATAGGCAGATGTGGGCAAAAGAAATTTCAGAATTGTACAGTTGGTAGGATCTGAAAGTGCACTAGAAGATTAAAGGATGGGGCCAAGGCATGTGAAGGAGAGAGCTCCCTTTTCATAAGGAGATTAAAATTTTTTTTATTTATTTTTTGGAAGATGGAAAAGCCTAGATATTACAAGCAACAATGGAAAAAGTGGTAATTAAGGAGTGAGCTTAAGCAAGTCCTTCAAGTTAAACAACAGAATAGATCCATTGCAGGACAAAGAACCACAACCCAGCTAAATCCGCCAACTTTAAAAGGAAAAATATGAAAGTATTTCTGCTCAAACGAATCCAGGCAGAGAAAAGGTTGGAATAAGTGGTTAAATAGCCCAGGGTCCATCCCAAACTTGCAGCCAACTCGGCAGTTTCATTCACTGTGGTTTGCTTTAGAGGCATGATGTTTGCAAGAGTGAAGGGGTCATCATGCTGTTCTTCCATCCACGTTTCAAAGAGCCCAGAGGCCAGGCAGAGTGCAACAGGGGTGTCCCTGCATAAAGAAGGCCCTGATAGGCCATTTCGTGAAGCTGTGAATGTGAAGCCTGGTTGGCAGGGAGACCACCAAGAAGAACTTCGAGATGCCAGAGCTGTGAGAATTTTTGCCAAGGAGAGCTGCATACAGGGAAAGTGGTACAGCTTATGAAGATATCCATGTTGCATGCAATCTGGGAAAGCTGAGACCATCTAAGCCCTTTGGAAAGTAAAGTCCAGAAGTCCGCAGCATGGAGCTACTGGACGTTGGTGTTCTGCCCTGCTTGGTTTTTTGGTTGTGTTTTGGTCACAAGTGTTTTCTCAGCTATGATCTATTCCTCCCTTTTGGATGGGAATGTGTTGTCATTCCAACTCTTGTTGGGAGTATTAATTTGCCTTTTGGATTTTTTTTTTTTTGTTGGTTTTACATTTTTTTGGTATTTTTGAGACAGGGTCTCCCTTTTGTACCAGGTGGTCCTAGAGCCTCCCGCTCAGTAAGACCAGGCCGGCCTTGAACCACAGAGATCCAACTATTCTGCTCCCAAGTGCGGGATATAAAGACGTGGAACACATGGCCCATGCCTTTTGATTTTACAGGAGCTTACAGTTAAGAGATTGGCCTGTGTCTCAGAAGAGATTTTGGACTATAGACTTTTGAATAAAATTGAGACTGGTAAAGACTATGGGGACTTTAAAAATTTTTTATTTATTTATTTAGTTAGTTATGTGTATGAGTGTACCGTCTGCATGTAGGTTTGTGCACCCATGTCGTGCAATGCCGTGGAGGTCAGAAGAGGGTGTCGGATTCCCCTGAAGCTGGAGTTCTCCTGGAATTGGAGTTACAGACGGTTCTGAGCCGCCATGTGGGTGCTGGGGATCGAACCCGGGTCCTCTGCAAGAGTGGTCGGTGCTCTTAACCACTAGGCCATCTCTCCAGCCCGACTATGGGGACTTTTAAGGTTGGACTAATTGCATTTTGCATTTTATATGGTAAGGAGCCTATGGGGGCCAGGGAGTGGAATGTGGTGGTTTGAATGATAGTGTCCCCCACAGGCCTTAAGTATTCAGACATTTTGTCTCCAGTTGGTGGCACTGTTCTTGGAGGTCTTAGAAGGTGTGGCTGTGCTGGAGGAAGTACGTTATTGGGGGCAGGCTTAGTGAGTTTAACAAGCCTCGTGGTCTCCAGTCTCTCTCTCTGCTTCCTGTGCTCATTGCAAGATGTGACCCTCGGCTTGCTGCTCCAGCCCCGGCCGCCATGCCTCCCACCACAATGGACTCTAATTCCCTGGAACCATCAATCGTAAGCTCAAATAACTCTTCCTTTTATAAGTTCCCTTGGTCATCGTGGTTTTATCACAGCAATAGGAAAGTGACTAATACAATCACCTTTCCCTGGATTTTGTTAAGATTTTATTTATCGTTTTTATTTTATGTGTATGAGGGTTTTGTATGTAAGTGCACCACATGCATGCAGTGCCCAAGGAGGCCAGAAGAGAGCATCAAATCCCATGGAACTGGAGTTAAAGATGGTTGTGAAGTATCCTGTGGGTCCTGGAAACCAAGCCCAAGTCCTAAATGGGAACTGCAGTTGCTTTCAACCACTGAGTCATTTCTCTGGGTTTTCGCCTTTTTTATTTTGAGACAGGGCTTCTCACCTAACCTGACACTCACCGATTCAGCTAGACTGCTGACCAGAGAGCCCCCAGGGCCTGCTTTTCTGGCCTCCCTCAGCACCAGGCTTCCGAGCAGGTGCAACCACACCAGGTTTCTGCATGTGTGGGGGTCCAAATTTAGGTCTTCATGCTTACAAAGCATTGATGACCACTGAGCCATCTTCCCCTCTGAGTTCTACTTGGATTCTGTCTGTACATCTGTTCTGATGCAATCTGTGCTTGGTTCTTTTGCTTATTTTTGAAACCATGTTTCTGTTCCTTACTGTCATGCATTTTGGGTACAAATCTTTGTACCCAGCACATATGTGCTATGCAGAGGCTCAGGACATTCTCTTATGATATGACTGCTTTTCTGGGGGCACTCAGAAACACTGTGTTGGTTATAAAGAGGACCAGGAATCATACAGGAAATAGGAGAATAATAGGAGAATTCTCTAGAAAAAATGGGAAGCTGGAGAGAGGGCTCAGCAGTTAAGAATACTGGTTGCTCTTCCAGAGAACCTAGATTCGATTCTCAGCACCCACATGGTGGCTAACAACCATCCATAATTAACTCTATTTCCAGGGGATCCAACACTCTCTTCTGACCTCTGCAGACATTTCACAACATGGCACACTCACATATATGCAGGCAAGACACTTGTACACATTAAATTTTATTTTATTTTTATTTTATCCCCATGAATGTAGTGCCTACAAGTTTGTAAGTGCACCCATGTCATGCAATGCCCACTGAGGTCAGAAGAGGGCATCAGATCCCCTGGAACTAGAGTTATGGACAGTTGTTAGCCACCACCATGTGGGTGCTATGAATTAAATTTGGGTCTTCTACAAGAGCAGTAAGTGCTCTTAACTACTAAGACATCTCTCCAGCCCATACACATTAAATTAAATTTTTTTTCAGGTTAACAAATGTTTCTCTAGCAGGTCAGTTTTAGTATTATTTATATTAGACACAAATTTGTAGCTTTGAAGTAGTTTATAATGATCTAATTATTGCTTAATTGTGGCTCAATGATCAAGCTTGCCTAGCTTAAGGAGGCCCTGGGTTTCATTCCAAGAACTGCAATAATAATAATAATAATAATAATAATAATCAGCTAGCACTTCCTCATGCCTGGCTCTATTTTCATGACATCATTTTATAAAGTATAAATCCCATTGTATATTACATACCCTGAGGGCAGGTTGCTGCTTCCCAGACCTGGAATAGAACCCAGGACCCAGAAGAGGCCCAACAGGTGTCAGAAAATGAAAAATTAAAATGTGTACACTAGTCTAGCAGAAAGGAGACAACTTGTGGCTCACTGGGTATTACTGACATCTCTGGATGAGATTCTTGTTTGGACAACCTCTCCCCCTTCCTGAAGGTCATGATTCAGCCACATGGTAGTTGGAAGGAGAGATGTCCGGTAGGTAAAGACACTTGAACACTGGTCCCCAGCTGGGGCGCTATTTGGGTAAGCCACAGAATCTGTAGGAAGCGTGTCACTGGGATGGGCTTGGGGAGCTCAGGGTGGCCTTGCCCCACTTCCCGTCACTCTTTCTGCTTCCTGCCTGTGGACTGAGATGTGACCCTCAGCTTCCTGCTCCAGGCACCATGCCTGCTGCTGCTGTGCCACTCCCGCCATCCCGATCTCAATCCCTGGAACTGTAAGTCAAAATAAACTCTTCCTTCTATAAGCCGCTTCTACTTGTGGCGTTTTATCACAGCAACAGAAAAGGAACTAAAACACTGTTTACCTGAAGCAGATATTAACCATCATCACCAAGAGAAAGGAGGAAATCATCAGAAGTATTCTTCTTCTAGAGTTCATCCTCCTGGAGGTGGGCAAAAGGGGGGGTTAAAGTGTGCGTGGCATGCCCAGGCATGCAAACAGAGCCACTGTAGCCTGCTACATCTAACAGTGAGTGAGGGTATGAACACCAACTTGGTGTCTTCCTCTAGAAGATTCAGGGACTGGAGTTAGGGTTATCTCTCTTCTGCCTGAAGTATCTTTGGACCACTCCTCAAAGATGGGGCATACGTTGACGTTTTCCAAGCCCCCTGGGGCAGCAAGTCCATCTGTGTGTGTGTTTGCATGTGTTATACACGTGTGTGCAGGGTCCAGAGGCTAGTGCTGGGCGCTGGACTGGTCTCCATCTTATTTTTTGACACAGTGTCTCTCTGAACCCAGAATTTGCCATTTCACCCACACCAGCTGGCCAGAGCCCTGTCTCAGCCCACCCTGTTCTGGGACTACAGACTTTAGCCACCATGCCCATCTTTACACAGGTACCAGGTCTTGAACTCAGGTCTTCATGCTTGGGCAGAAAGCACTTTGTCCACTGAGCCATCTCCCCCACCCACAAGTTCATCTTGAGCTAACTTCCATGAATCCTTGCTGTGTGGTTGTGGGGACAGAGAAGGGTTGTGATGGAGGGGGCCTTCCTGAGCTGAGATGGAGTCTGCCCCCAAAGCTGACTTTGTCATTTTTTCCTAGCAAGGCCAGTGAGACAGACCATTTAACCTGTGACCACGGTGGTCTAAGCAGAGACTGTAAACAGGGTCAGTCAGTGGCCGCATTTAAGGCAAGAGAGTCAAAGCAGAATCTGGGCTCCAGTTATCACCAAGTCTGGGTTGAAGTTTCATATGCATCTGTTTGTGGGCAAAGTCCATCACACTGCCATGCGGAAAGTGGACGACCCTGACGACTCAGTGCTGACACCCATTAAATAAACTTGTAAGAAGGCTGCTTTGAGCTGAGCTAGGCTGTAAGTGCACAAAGCACACCCACTTTAGAAGGCCAGCATAGTGTGAGAGCAGAGGGCTTAAGTATCTCCTTCATAACTGTATTGCTTCTATCTGACACACAGATGGGTGCTGTGGTCTAGAGAGAAACAAATGAAAACAATTGCTAAAAACAAATTCACCTCTTTCTTTGGCCCTTTGTCCTGTGACTACTAGAAAATGAGACATTCTAAACATGGCTCATATCCCATATCCACCAGAATTTTTATAAAACACCACCCTGTGCAGTGAGCAATAGCTAGGCAGTTTCATACCTTTTGTGACTAGAAATTGACCACCTTTTAAATTCACTATCTGAGAATGCAAAGACAGGTCAGCTAAGGTTCAGCCAAGGCACGCTCTCTACAAGTGTTGCCTCCTAAGGCTTGTTCCTAGTGATGTACCTCAGTACCAGCCACACCTTCAGAGACCAAGACCAGGAGATGGTCCCTATACACAATTTTTGTTTTGTTTATTGAAACAGGGTCTCTCCGTAGCCCAGACTAGCTTCGAACTCATAGCAATCTTCCTGTATCACCCACCCTCCAAGAGCTGGGATTACAGGCATGCACCATCATGCCTAACACCATCTGCAAGGGTCCAAATTTCCAAACACCTGTCCTTCACAGGCCCCTTGGATCAGGTTGATCTTTAGGAGAGAGTCAAAAGTTGTCCCCTGAAGACAGGGGCTTTACAGGGATTGTGTTGGCTGGGTGGGGTGAAGAGAAGAGCCTGGGCGTGCCTGCTGCTTTTGGTGTGAGAGTCTTCTGTTGGTGGTGATGTCACCAGAACCCTTTGATGATGCAGGTGTCACATGGCACCTCTTCTGGCATGCTCTCTCCCTTACCAGATGACAGGACTTAGTACCAGTGAATATTGCACAATTTCATAAAATGTTCTGTCACAATTTGCTTCCTTCTCTTCTTTTTTTTTTTTTTTTTGGTTTTTTTTTTGGTCTTTTTTGAGACAGGGTCTCCCTGTAGTCCCAGCTGTCCTGGAACTCACTCTGTAGACCAGGCTGGCTTGAACTAAGAGATCCACCTGCCTCTGCTCCAAGTGCTAGGATTAAAGGCGTGCGCCACCACGCCCGGCGCTTCCTTCTCTTCTAAGGATCGATTCCTTACTTGTATAGAAGGGTTTTGTTGTTGTTGTTTTAATGTATCTTAATTTTCTTTCATTTATTATTTATTTTATTTTGTATGTGAGAGAGGCATATATAGTATATATATATTATATATATATATATTGAGAGAGAGAGAGAGAGAGAGAGAGAGAGAGGAAGAGAGAGAGAGAGGTCAGGGGACAACTGTGGCGAGTTCTGGTTCTCTTCTCTTTTACCATGTGGGCCTAGGGATTGAGCTCAGGCCTGCAGGCTTGATGGTCAGCACTCTTTTTTTTTTAATTTTTTATTTTATTTATTTCCGTATGTGTATGAATGTACTGTCTGCATGCAAGTTTGTGCACCCGTGTCGTGCAATGCCGCGGAGGTCAGAAGAAGGTGTCGGATTCCCCTGGAACTGGAGTTCTCCTGGAATTGGAGTTTCAGACGGTTATCAGCCGCCATGTGGGTGCTGGGGATCGAACCCGGGTCCTCTGTAAGAGCGGTCGGTGCTCTTAACCGCTAGGCCATCTCTCCAGCCCGATGGTCAGCACTCTTACCTGCTGAGCCATCTCACCAGCCCTGTACAGGCTTTGAATGAGTGTGTCCTGTATAACAGAGAAGTGCCCCCTCCTTCTGCAGAGATTGTTCAGTTACCTCTGGAGGGTGAGCCCCTTCTCCTGCTTTCTCAGGCTCTTGTTTACTTATTCTTTAAAATGTTTTATTATTTTATCTTATGTGTATGAGTGTATTGCCTGCATGTATGTAAGTGCACCCATGTCATCCACTGCCCACAGAGGTCAGAAGAGGGCACCAGATTCCCCCTTGGAACTGGAGTTATAGATCGCTGTTAGCCAAATTGTTAGCTGCTATGTGGGTGCTGGCAACGGAAGCTGGATCCTCTGCAAGAATAGCCAGTGCTCTTAACCGCTGAGCCATCTCTGTAGCATCTTGTTTAGATAATCTTTCCTGATGACAGAAGCAAAACAGCAGTCCCATGGGTAGTCATCCCAGCTAGCCACATGGGACTAAACGTCACCCTTCCACTCTTGAAAATAAGGTCAGTTTTCTTACTGAGAAACACACACACATACACACACACACACACAGTGGTCCCTTGACTAGCATGTCTTCCCCCTTTTCTCCCTCTCTCTCTCTCTCTCTCTCTCTCTCTCTCTCTCTCTCTCTGGCAGCTAAAGTCCAGTCACCGGGGACCCCGGCCTCTGTCAGCACAGGGACCTCCTGCTGTCAGGAGCCTGAGGCAGCCGGTAACACACAGATATAGTCAGGAAGTGGAGAGATAAATGTGGGTGCTCAGCTTGCTTTCTCTTTTTATTTTTATTTTTTAACCTTTTCTTTACTCTTTTTTTAAAGATTTATTTTTATTTGTATATGCATGTTTTGCCTGCATGATGTATGTATACCATATGTGTGCCAAAAGAGGCCAGAAGAGGGCATCGGATCCCCTGAAATGAGATAACCATGTGGGTGCTGGGAATTGAACCCAGGTCCTCTTGAACTGCAAGTGTCCTTAACCATTAAGCCATCTCTCCAGCTTCCCCCCAACCTCACGTCTTCTTGATTTCTCTCTTTGATTCAGTCCAGAACCCCAGCCCATAGAAGTGTTCCGTGCAGCACCCCCACTTCAGGTAGCCTACAGTCTTAAGGTGAAGGAAGAGTTTGAACCAAGACATAAAAGATCTCCCAAGCTTCTCCACACAGAGACCAAGACGGGCTAAGACACGGCAGACTGTGAGCTACAGGTATTTTGTCAGAGCAATGAGAAAAACAACTAATACAGTGGGTCACTGCCTCAAAGACACAACTCAGAGTCCCTTTAAGTGTAGATCCACTTGTCTACACACGTGGTGTACAGCAATTTCCTCTGAGTTAAAACATCCCATCTTGGGGGCTGGAGAGATGGCTCAACAGTTAAAAGTGCTTCCTGCTTTTTTTTTTTGAAACAGGATCTCCCTGTAGCTCCAGCTGGCCTGGAACTTGTTATGTAGACCAGGCTGGCCTTAAACTCCGAGATTCACCTGCCTCCTGAGTGCTGGGATTAGCTTACTGTTTTTGAAGAGGATTCAGGTTCAACTCCCAGAAACCACACCATGTTTCTGACTCCAGGGCCTCTGATACCTCTTCTAGCCTCTGGGGGCACTGCACACATATGATGTACATGCTAAACTCATGAAGGCCCACACACATATACATAAAATTTTTTAAATCGATCTTGAAGGGATGCCAGATAAGACCCTGGGAGTTCTGAAAGGAAGCTTGAGACACAGGAAGTAAACAACTCAGAAAGCTCAGGAAGTCCCTGAAACCGACCAGATGCCCAGGTCAGCTCTCTTCCTGAGCTTGTACAAGTCCTAAGAAGAGAAACACTCAGACCAGCTAAGCTGCCTGAAGGAAACACTCTCCAACCTGTGGGGCTCACTGGGGGCTGTGCCGTGTTCTGGGTTCCCAGCTTTTGTGAGCTGTCGCCCGTGGGGGTGGGCTTTGAGCAATGCCACTGTCTTTTCTGAGTCATTTCTGTGACTCAATGGCTGCACCAGGTTGGACTTCATAGTGTCCTTACACTGGTCTGTCTTTGGTTCTGTCTGGGGAGAGTAGATGTTTGTGCATATTTCCCCAGGAACACTGCCACATGACAAGGGGGCCTCAGGAAGGTCATCACAAGGTGGAGCCCTCATGGCTGAATCCTAGTGGCTTTTTGCTTGCCTGTATGCCTTTTTTATGCTGCCCAGGCTGGCCTGAAACTCCCAGACTTAAGGGATCTTCCCACTCTAGCCTTCTGGTTAGCTGGGATAATGGGTGGGACACTGGGCTCAATCCTGGTGGTTTTATTAGAACATGAGACAGACCAGAACACATGCACACACACATGCCACATACACACATGCATTTGACCCCTTATCTCTTGAGATTCTACCAGCATACCCCCAGATATGACCCCTTGATCATGCATCAAAACCAGAAACCAAAACAAAGCTCTTTGCTTTTTAAGTTAGCTGCTTTGGGTAATTCATTATTGTACTAGTCGGGGTTCTGTAGAGGAACAGCACTGATACTATATATTAATGGGAGATTTATTAGATTGGCTTACAAGAGAAGATCCAGGTAGTCCAGCAATGGCTGTCTCACAATGGAGAGGCTAAGAATCCGATAGTTGTTCAGTTCATGAAGCTGGATGTCTGTGTAGGCCTGACCGGGTGCTCAAGGCCTGGAAGATTCTGGGAGAATTGCTTATCTTCAGTCTACATTGGGAGCTTGAAGAAGCTTGTTTTAATATTAGCAAAGGAATGCAGCGGTGGCAGCAACATCGATACACTTGCCAGCAGAGTGAAGGCAAGCAGGCACAAGCAGCTCCTTCTTCCATTTCCCTTTTGCCTGGGCTGCCACTGGAAAGTGCTACCCATACCTATGGTGGGTCTTCCCACTTCAAATAATTTGATCAAGAAAACACTCCAAGTGGCTGACGTTTTAGTTGATTATAGATCTGGTCAAGTTGACAGCCAGGATTAACCCTCATGTTATAGTAGCAAACACTGACCAGTTCACTGGAAGTCACAGGCTTCTCATAGACCCACGGGATTATGTTTGTCATGTGTCCAGAGCACAGATGTGTTGACAGAGAACCGATATTTCTTTCTCTCTCTTTTTTTTTTTTTTTTTTTGGTCTTTTCAAGACAGGGTCTCCCTGTAGTCCCAGCTGTCCTGGCACTCGCTCTGTAGACCAGGCTGGCCTTGAACTCACAAAGATCTGCCTGCCTCTGCCTTCCGAGTGAGAGAACTGGTATTTCTACAAGCTTCTTTGGGACTTGTAAGACTTAATACTCTCAGTGTGACAGGATATAGACGCAACTAGATGACAAACATCTGGGTGTTTCTACGTGGGCGTTTCTAGGCTGAGATAAAGAATGAGGAATGACAGACCCTGAATGTGGGCAGCACCACCCCAGGGGCTGGGGGTTGGATTGAATAAAAAGGAGAACGTGGGGGGCTAGAGAGATGGTTCAGTGGTTAAGAGCACCGACTGCTCTTGCAGAGGACCGGAGTTCGATTCCCAGCATCCACATGGTGGCTAAGAACTGTCTTTAACTCCAATTCCAGGGGAATCTGACGCCCTCTTCTGACCTCCGCGGCATTGCACGACATGGGTACACCAACGTACATGCAGACAGTACACTCATACACATAAAAATAAACAAACAAATAAATACATAAAGACTGTATGCTGAGCACCAGCATGCACTCTGCTTGCTGACTGTGGCTGTGGTTTGACCAGCCTCACGCTCCTACTGCCGTGCCTGCGCTGCCCTGGGGGACCACCCCTCACACTGTGAGCCGAGATAATCAGTGAGAAGTATCCAACGCTAAGAAAAAAGGCTGAATCAGTCCGAATTAGACCAAGGCAGGCTTTTAATCCAGGGAAATGCTCTCCAGGTTGGATCCGGCAGCCCTTTTGGAGTGAAGGACCACTGGAAAAGCGCACAGAGGCAGGGAGGGCCTTTTATAAGTTAGAGGAGGGGAGATGGTGACGTCTGGAATTGGCCAATCAGGTCAGGTGAGAGGCCGGAAGGTGGCCCTCAGTTCCAGTGGTCTCATGGGAATTTGGAGCTCCATCCGGTGATTTTTGTGGGCAAATGCAAGCTCCAGACTGGAAAAAAAGGAAGGGTCCTTCCGGTCTAGGCCATCTTGGATTTTTGTCCTGGCCCGACCTAACAATCAGTACTTTTCTTAAGCTACCTTGGCCAAGTATTTTGTCACAGCAACAAGAAAAGTAACTAACAGAGGGTTTGGTTTTTTTTTTTTTTTAAAAAACACTCTCTATGTGTGTATGTCACATGTGTGCAGGTGCCTGTGGAGGCCAGAAGAGAATGCCTAATGTAACTGTAGTTGCGAGAGGTAGTGAGCTGCTTGACATGGGTGCTGGGAACTGAGCTTGGGTACAAGGAGCACAAAGTGCACATACCACAAGGTCATCTCAACAGCCCCTGAGATAGGATTCTTATAAAAACTATATATAACCCTCTTCTTCCAGGTGTGTCCTGTTAGCATGACGTCTGCCATTGCTATAACATCTCGTTTCTTGTGTTTTCATGATCAGCCCTGACATAACGGTAGAAAGTTGGAGATTTTGTGAGTTGTGGCCTTACAGCCTTAATTTGCCAAATTTTCTGCAGTGGTCATGGTGTTTATATGTACACACACCACTGTGCCTATTTTTCCAAATGTTTTTCTCCCTGTCCATCTTCAGCAGCATCTATGCTCCCCTCTGTCCTCTATTTGAGGGGACATGCCTGTGTCTCCTGTGAAGTGGATGAAGTGCTTCACCTCAGGTGGTAGGTGAGTTTAAATGCTATTTTGGCACCTTAGAAATGGTTATAGTTTTCCTTCCTCAACTGATAAAGGTAGGGATTATACTACAACATCTTCTGGGGCTGGAAGTGGTTCAGGGCACTCGTTCCTCTCCCGGAGGACTGGCATCTGCTTCCCCGTACATGTCCGGAGACCTACAAGCACCTGAGACTCCAGCTACGGGGGATCTGAAGTCCTCTTCTGGATTCCATATACACACAGACACATAAATCACATAAGCAAATATAACATCTTCCAAGTTTACTCTGCCCTCCCTAGGCAGAATTCTCCCGGGCTCTGACACGCATCGTTGTATGACATTGTCACTCCCACACTGACATAGACCCCCCCAGAACCCGAAGAACGGCCGCCTCAGTCTCTAAGTCTTGGAAACTTGGTCCAATGATGGGAACCAGAGCAAAGAGAACGTTCTAGAATGAGGGGAAATGTCCTACCTCTTGCGTAGGATACCCAATGCCTGGCAGGAGTCAAGGCCACCCACCCGGCACTTTTAGAACCTCTGCGTTTCACTGTTTAAACTTTGACCCCCAAGCTGGGGCTGTTCCCCATCTGCTTTTAGCCTAAAGGAGACACGGGATACATGTGCTCTTTGGGGTCAGATGAGCTGGGTGGGTCTGACAGAGGCCCCGGAGGAACCTCTGTGGCCCGACCAAGGGAAGGGCTCACCTGGATGAATGCTCATTGGCTCCATGCTCTCCCACCACAGATTCCCACCAACGACTACCCCAACTTGCTGCTCGGCCTTGGAGACCCCACTGGAGAGCTTCCCCCCAAGACCCAGAAAGAGAAGCTTGGACACTTGCTCCCAGGTAGAGAGAGATGCTTCTGTGCAGCTCGCCAGAAGCAGACGCTCTCCCTTTTGAATGGTCACTCCTTCAGTCTATTAGCAGATGGTCAGGCAGAGCAAGGCTTCACAGGGGAGAAAAGCTGAAGTCTGCAGAAACATTTCCCTGGTTGGTACCCCTGGGACCTGTGTGACTAGGAAATGGGGCCCCTCCACCTTCTGACAGCAAACCAGGGCTGACATGTATGCAGGGAAGAGCTGGCATCCCAAAGCATGGCCCAGTCCCACTCACCTTCTTCCCCCAAGTGGTCATGGCCCCTTTTCTGGGACTTCCGGTCCCACTATCATCTAAATGGCTGGGGTCCTTTTCCTCTGCCCATAAGTTTAGGTGCTGGTCTTGGTAGCTCTTTGTTTCCCTGGGCATTGGACAACAATGAGAGGCAGCAGGTGGCACCCTCTGATACGCCAGCTTTGGGGTAGCCTCAAGTAGCAGGACCCTTAAGCTCTACAAGTCTTTACAGCTTTGTACAGGCTTTGACGGTGGCCAGTGTTACAGTGCCCAGCCTTGGGGGTGTCTGAGACCCCTGGTTCTAAAGTCTTGACCAATTCAGCCCATACTAAATGTAGGCAAGACCAGTCAAACTGGACGTGGTGGCAGGGGGCTTCCTTCCCAGAATCCCCACCCTCCTAATACAGTACCTAGGAGCGTCCCTGAGCCAAGATGAGTTTCAGCTGCGTCTGTGTCACTCAGAAAGGCATAACTATTTCTTTTGTCTTTTTCTTTCGGTTACTGGCCAGAGCCTATGCCTGCTTTAAACCTCCTAACACTCTGGAGTTCCTTACTCTTTTTTTCTAAAGCAGCCTTCCCTGGTGCGTGGCTCTGCTGCCAGGTGGCTGACCTTCCTGACGCCTCCCAAGCCTGATGGCTTTTGTTCCTTGTCTCCCTTCAGGGCAGCTGCGAAGTGTAACAGCTTGTCTGCTCTGGGGTTTCCCTTTTAAACTCTAATAAATGGTCTTCAAGCTTCTGTTTGTGCCCTTTCTTAAATTCTTTAAAATTTATTTTATTTTATTTTATGCATGTGAGTGTTTTGCCTTCATGTATGTATGTGTGTCTTGTGTATGCTTTGGGGTCTGCAGAGGCCAAGAGGACATATGATTCCCTGGAACTGGACTTACAGATGGTTGTGAGCTGTCGTGTGGGTCCTCACAGGCAGCTAGTACTCTTAACCACTGGTCCACTTCTCTAGAACCTTAAATTCTTTTATTAATGAGACTGAACCTTAAATTCTTTTATTAATGAGACTAAGAGCTCTAAGAGGGGACCCTGATTTCCCAGGTAACATAGGATAGCTTTTCTAGGACTCCCCAATATTTCCTGTGACAAGTCTTTCCTGCCTTTTAATTCTTTAATTGGTAGAGAAAATGGACCCATTCCCGCACCTCTAGATGGGATCCCCAATACTTGAGAAATGAAGGCAGGAAGATCAAGAGTTCAAGGCCATCCTCAGCTCCATAGCAAGTTCAAGCTCAGCATGGGCTATATGAGACCCTATCTCAAATAAATATACAAACAAGAAGAAACTACACTCAAAAGAAGGCTTTTATTGGGGCCTATATTGTAATAGGCAGCAAAAGGGAGTGTGTGCCAGCCAACTCAACAGGTGAACTAAACCACAGAATAGGCGTTTGTGTCAGTGCCAGCCAACCTGTTGTGCAAATGAAGGCTTGTGTCCACGCCAACCACAGCATCGCTCCTCTGTACCCTTCGAGGCTAGCCCGCCGGGGGAAATGCATCCCCTCTGGATGGTGTGGAAATGAAGGAGTCACCCAGAGTTCCTCAAGGCTTGTGAGAGCCACAACAGCACAAACTGCAACAGGTCTGGCTCCAGTCACCCCTCCAGCAGCCATGTGTAAAAGGAAACCAAGGGAGAGCACTAATTAAGGAGTCAAGTTGCCTGTCCCCAACATCTTTACCTATTTATAAGAAAATTATCAACAGAAGGGATACTTAGATTTTTTAAAGAATTTATCATTGACACTAATTATAATTTTAATAGTGCTATAATAATGCCTGACACCTGCTGAGTACCCAGGGAGAGGGGGGACCCCTCCTCTATCTCAGATCCATACCAGGCCAGAGCAGAAATATCCATACAGGTAGTCATAGTGTGTGGATGGCTGGCCTCTGGATTGCCTTGAGGGCTGGGCTCTTCCGGTCCTGAATGCCAAGCTTAGCCTTGTCCTCACACAGGAACACGGCTGCCAACACACCTATGCCCAGAGGCAGTTGAAAGCCAGAGTCTTCCGTGACTTGTCTGCAGAACTATGCAGACCTTTCCAGGACACAGCTCATCACCGTCTCCCACAGTCCGTCTGCAGCCAGGAATGGGGACATGTCTGACCTTGTGTCTGTGTTCCTGAGCCACTCTGGTTCCAAACTCCAGAACATCCTTCCTTCTCCCCAGCTGTACCGTCCCTCCAGGCTGCCTCCACGATTGCTCCCTGACTCGGGTTCTTTTCCTGTTGTTTTGGAACACCATCCTAAAAGGAGTGACCTCTTTGAGGCAGGGTGGCCAATTCCATGCCGTGCAGGCAGCTCGTAGTGAGCCAAACTCCCTCCAAATGGAACCTGAGGACAGGCAGTGTACAAAGACAGGACTCAGACACCTAGGCTCTGCATGCAGATGCGGCACTGAATACAATCCTCCCAGCTCTGGGGGACAGGGCAAGGTTTCAAGAGCTCAGGGGTCTTAGCAGGCTGGCCTGGGTCCAGGAACCTGGTGCCAAAACCCTGCCGTTCCGACTTCCCCTGTCCCTTTGTGATCCAGCCACACACTAGTTTAAGTGGATTCTGCGGCCAAAGCTCTGGAACAGGCTGTGCCGTCAAGTGGGGGCCTTTGGCAGCCTTCCCACCAGGCACAGGATGTGTGTGGACAGATTAGAGACAAAGCTGTCCACAGAGGCTAGCAACTGCCGAGCAGAAAGGGATATAAAAGAGCAGACTGGACCTGCTCAGATCGTCTGCCAGAGAGGATGGCACTGATGGTGCTGGGGCTGGTGCTGGGCCTGGTGCTGAGCTTTGCCAAAAACCATTTTCAGGACCCTATTGTGCAAAAGGACTTCGACATGGCCAGGGTGGGCCGGGCCTTCCTGGGCTAGGGCAGGCTTCAGGTCACCTGTCCTATCTTGACGTGAGAGTTGGGACTGACTGAAAGAAGAGTATCTGGGCCATGGAGTCTGTCCCATATCCAGCTATGATAACAGCCAAAGGGGATAGAAAGAGCCCTGGAAGGGCCTGGCAGGGTGGGGGGGGGCAGCTTGGGAGGTCAGGGTTCTGGGAGATCAGAGAGAGGTCAGGGTTCTGGGAGATCAGAGAGGCCTGGGAGATCAGAGGGGCCTGGGAGGACAGGGGTCTGGGAAGGAAGGAGGGGACCCCACCTTGGAGCTAGTATCCAGAGACTGGCCCAGGAGCATAACCGTGAGGACCAAGCAGCCCTGAGTGTCACCCACCGCTCACCTTCTTCCCCAGGTCTCGGGGGTCTGGTTTCCCATATTCATGGCCTCAGACAACCTGACGCGCATTAAAGAGAACGGGGACCTGAGGGTCTTTATTCGGACTATTGAATTTTTAAAGAATGGCAGCCTGAAGTTTGACTTTCGTTTCATGTGAGTGTCACCCCACAAGCTGGAACTTGGGGAGATCCCACAGGGACTCATACACCTGCACCCCAGAACTTGCTATAATTGGCACTGGGTGTGGCTGGCGTGTGGACTGTCACCATCTCATCCCCCATGGAGTTATATTGATGGGGATGGGGGTGGTCAGCAGCAGGTTGGCCCCATGCTATGCTCTGAGCTCATCCCTGAGAGATGAGCTGAAAGGCCTCTGCGAGCTTGGGGGGGGGGGCAGTGGGAGGAATCACGGAAGCCAAAGCGTCAGGGTTGGGGGCTGGCAATGGGCATTTCCTACCACGATTCCCTTAGGGGCTGGTGCTTGCTCTGAGCCTTTCCCCTCCCTGACCTCCAGGGTACAGGGTGAGTGCGTGGTTGTAGTCCTGGTGTGTGAAAAGACGGAGAACAACGGAGAGTTCTCCATTGCCTGTAAGTGGGAGCCCTGTTCTTTCTGATTTGACAGCCAGGAATTCTTTCTACTGGTAAGCTTAAGGGACTCTATGGGGACCCCCGGCCCCAGAGCAAGAGCACCGAGCCTGGGAGTAACTCAGGGGTCCCCAGCCTGGCCCTCTCTCTGGATGTCGATAGCCTGGGACCATCAAGGAGGCAGAGTATGTGCTGGGGGTCAGGGAAGCAGCAGGCAGAGAGGCCCATCTGTAGGCAGAGAGGGGCCATGATGATCCTCTGCCCACAGTGTCACACCGCCGTCTCCTCCTGAGCTAGCACTGAGCATCTGAACTCCTCCTTCCAATACCCACTTAACCGAGGCCACATGTAGCGGTGTAGCACTCACCCCCGAAGAGAGGATAGGGATCACAGGGCCAGGGCTGAGTGTGTGCTGAGCTCTATCTCCATGCAGATGAGGGTGAGAACAAGATTCTGCTCTCAGAGACCGACTATTGGATGTTTGTCACCTTCTACATGGAGAACATCAGGAATGGAACCCAGACCCATGTGCTGGCCCTCTATGGTAACCAGGACCCTGTCTGCTTGGGGGGGGGGGCAGCCATGGGCAGAGGGTCTCCCATGGCTCAAGGTCTGGAGAAGTGACTCCCTTCCCAGATACTTAATACAATGGAGCTTTGGGACCCCATTCCTCCTGTCACAAGCCATCTCTTCCCATAAGGGTACAGCCCAGGCTTAGCTCTGTCTGAGTCCCTTTAGATCCTCCCAACACAAAATTCCGGATCTGTTCCTAGGGCGGATCCCATACCTCAGCACCATCTACCAGGAAAGATTTGTAAAAACCTGCAAGCAATATGGGCTGAGTAAAGAAAACATCATCAACATGACATACAAAGGTGAGGTTCCCTGCTCTGGCCCACAGAGGACCCAGGGAAGGTAGCCCAGCATGCTGGCACAGAGACCCCCAAGGACTGGGAAGTTGGGAGGGAGGCCTGGCAAGCCATCTGACATGCCCTTGTCTCCCCAGATGAGTGCTATAGTAACGAATAGAGAAGCCAGCCAGGTCTTCCGGTCCATGAGCTTCGACTCAGGTGAAGGACAAGGCAGCCCAGGGGGATGTGTGTGGGGGTCTGGACAGGGTGGCTTTGGAGCCAGTGTCAGAAGCTGGGGAGCCCAGCCCAGTATGACTATGGCAGCACATCTCAAAGCTTGTCCTCTGCATCCTCCACAGTAAGGGAACACGGGTCTCAATGGGAGACCATGTCCAAGGAACTTCTGGAATCAGGCTGTTAGTAAGGCCTTGCAGGGTGGTGGGAGCAGAGGAAAGCTGATCCTGTGGAAGCACCTGGATGGCGTGCACAGCAGGGTGCAGAACTTGGAGCTTACTGTCTCACAGTCTGCTGCCCAGAAACCTGAGACCCAGGCATTGCAGAGCCCACCCTTCCATCCCAGGGCTCCAGGAAGGCCTTTCCAGCCTTCTTCCCACACTGGCCTGTGGTCACATCTCCCCACCTTCACCTCCTCCTTCCCAGGAGCTGTCTGTGTCTGCGGTGTCTCCTCTGTCTTTAGTTAAGCTGTCCAGATATCCAAGCTGATTTTACCTGACAGTTATAGATTTTTGCCAAATAAAGTCTTTGCTTGGGTCCTAGCATGAGGATGAGTATATGTTTTGGAAAGTGCCTCAGGTCTCTTCTTGGGAATGGGTCCCAGCCCAGTAAAGACCACCCTCTGAGCAAACCAGTGGCTGGCCCCAAAGCCACCTCATCTAGAAAGCAGTGTCCCAAAGGACCCAGCACACAGGTCCTTGAGACTCTAAGGAGAGCTATAGGACCTGGTGATCCCCAGATGCCGAGCTGAGCCCCTGTCTGACCTCTCTGAGACTAGGTTCCCTGGGGACTAATGATAGCATCCCAATGGGACAAGAGTCTGCCTCACATGTTTTGATGAACACATGAGAGACAGCAGCCAAATTATAGAGGTTTGCATGCTAAAAGTGACTTGAGGGCACTTATGGAGAGATATGAAAGCTGTGTCCACACAAAAGATCACAAGGTGTTTATAGCAGTTCTGTTCACGACCAAACATAAGGCAAGGCCCACAGCCCACAGCCAACCAGTAACAGATGCCACCCATCCATCCACCCAGGGGCTCAGGTCAAAAAAGATCAAGTCAATGGGCACAAGGGAGTTACACACAGTGAAGAAGCCAGTCCAAAACGATGGCACAATTCTGTTTTTATAAAATACAATGGCAAAATTGTAGGAAAGGGGACAGATTGGAGGACTCGGGAGTCAGGAAAGAGAAGTGGGCATGGCTATACAGAGGACCCCTGCAGTGCTGGAAAGAGTATGCCCAAAGGACGGAGATGGTGGTACACAGCCCCACCCGGGCAATAAAATACACAGCATTCAACATGTGTGCCCATGCGTTCACACCCACACCACCCATGTAGTCACACACACATCCACACACTCATATGCATACACACATCAGGGTACTCACAACATATACATGCATGTCCATGTAGCCACACACATACCCACATGTTCACATGCATGCCCATGTGTTAACACACATGCAGCCACATGCACACACATGCCAATGTATACACACACACACACGTTGCCTATGTATTCACACATAAATACATGTTCATGTATTCACTCACATGCCCATGTATTTATACAGATATACTAGCATGGACACACATGTCAATGTATAGGCACACTCAATACACGTACATTACCATGTAGCCATACACATATGTTTACACACATGCCTGTTCATCATACACTCATGCTCATGTATTCACAAACATACATACCCATGTATTCACACACACGTCATGTCCATATATTCACACGCACAACATATACCATGTAGTCACACATCCCCACATACACACACATACTCATTTACATGTGCATGCAAACTCACACACATACATGCAATTTCACCCACACATGCATACACTCACAGTGAACACATACTTGCATATGTTCATGTTCTCACACACACACACACACACTTTTTTACTTATATATGCAAGGACCCATGCGCAAGCACATTCACACTCACTTGCATGCATGCTCAGTCACATACAGTGCACACACATGATCATGCAATTATGCGCACATGCTAAGCTTTACAACTTTTGAAAGAAAAAGGCTCAAGCCATTTCTGCTCCCAGGAACCCACAACATGCAAAGGCCGCTGGCTGTGCATGCGGATGAACGGGGCCAAGGTCCGTCCCACGCTCACAGCCTCTTGGCAGTGTCTTTCACATGGTGCTGGCTTTAGAGGAACAAAAGAGGCAAGAGCCAGGGGGTCGTCGATTCCTCTGTGGTTTTGGAGCTGCTGAATCAGGGCCAGGCAGTGTGCAGTGGGGAGTCCCTGCCTAACGAAGGCCCTGGGAGGCCCAGATGCCCTGAAAGACCATTGCGGGAAGCTGTGAAGCTCAAGCCTGATTGTGGTGGAGACCTCAGGATGCTCAAGGAGCCAGAGCCATAAGACATCTGCCAAGGAAAGCTGCATACAGGGAGTGGAACCAGCCAGAGAGAGGAATGTGCCAGGCACCACAGCTGGAGGGGCGGAGCCATAGCTGGAGGGGCGGAGCCATCTAAGCCTTTTGGAGCTAAAGCCCCAGAAGGCAGACACGGAGCTACAGACCTGGTACTTCCCCTGTGGGTTCTGGTCTTGCTTTGGTCCGGTGTTTCCTCACTACACTCCCACATCTCCCTGTGGACTGAGAATGTGTATTATATGCCATTGTATGATGAAGTATGTGATTTGCTTTTTGATTTTACAAGGGACTATGGTGAAGAGATTGCTTTGAGTCTTAGAAGAGACTTTGGATGTTGGACTTTCAAATAATGTTGAGGCTTAAAGACTGTGGGGAATTTTAAAGCTGAACTGGATGCATTTTGCATTATGATCCCACACTGAGCCTCTGGAGGCCAGGGAGAGGAAAGTGGTTTGAATGAGAAGGTCCCCCACAGACTCCCAGGTACCTGAAAACTTGGTCAGTTGGTGACACCATTTGGGGGAGGTCATGGAACCTTCAAGAGGTATAGCCTTGCTGGAGGAAACATGCCACTAGGGACGGGCTTTGAGAGTTCATAGCCTGGTCCCAGTTTGAGTTTCGCTTTCTCTGCCTCTCAAAGATGTGTGTGCTCAGCCTTCTGCTCTGGCTGTGTCCTCCCATGCCTCTCCACCATGATAAACTCTTACCCCTCTGGAACCATAAGCCAGGTAAACTCTTCTTTCCAAAAGTTGCCTTGATTATGGTGTTTTATCACAGCAGCAGACACATTGGTCAACATGCGTCTGGTGAGACTTGATCCTGCTATTGACACCTTTTACCATGGGGGAGGCTGGGTGACACTGGGGACTGACTGCTCTGAATTCTCTCTCATGACTGCATGTGAATCTCAGTCCTCTCCAAATAAAATGAAAACCCAGCCAGGGCTGTGGTCGGCTCAGCTGACACCCCTCCTCCATGGCCTGCGCTTACCATCATCAGCCCATTTCTGCTGCCTCACTGGGAGTACAGGTTCTGCTCAGATCCCCAAGTCTTCTGGGTCGGGGACCACACTTCCTGTTACATGGTGAACATGGGTGACGGCAGCAGAGCATCCTGGAGGGGAGCAGGGGCTCCCAACCTCTCAGCACCCCCATTTGAGGAAGGTCTGGTCTGGAAGTCCCAATGGGAGTTGAGGACCTGCCCTGGACGGTCCCTGCCCACACTCCATCAGGGCTTGGCTTCTGCCACCTGCAGGCCCTCATGACAGCTATGACTTTGCCGCGGCTTTCAATGTCTCTATGCCTCAGTTCCCGTGCATGCCAAGCATAGTAATAAGGGAATCTGCATCACAAGGTTATTGCTACCTGTGTGTGTGCAGTTCTGAGCACCACGGCCAGGTGGGCTGGAACTGGTGGCAGAGCAACTGACAAATGCCACACCATGCTGATAACACAGACTCACAGGTGGGCTCAGCATGTCCCTGGCCAGCACTGAATTCTTATTCTACCACACAAACAGTCTCAATTAAGTCACCCATAGCAAGTGTCTGAGCTGTCACTCACTCTGAGCAGGGACTGATTAAAGACAGGGTCCATGTTCAGAATCTGTGATAGGACCTGAATCGAGCTGTGTCCCAGAGGCTAGCCCATCTAAACACTTCATGTCATTCTTAAAGATTGACATCTCAAAGTCAGTGCCTATTGGTTCCCGAAAACATGTGGCAGTGCTGTACTTGCCCAGAGGATGGAAGGTGATCTTGGCACTGCCCTAGGAACAAGAGCACATCCCTGGAGGCAAATAAGGCCAGGTGGCCAGCCACACTGGGAGGGTCCCTGGTGAGTCGCAGTGCCCAGCTCCACCAACGAGAGGAAGAGACCAAGGTGGGGAAGCAAAGCCCCAAGCTGGGGCCACGAAGAGCCACACAGAGCAGTGGGAATGCTGAGAGGTGGGGACAGTCCCATTTTTTCCTGGAAAATATACCCTCACAGGGTGAGACCCTAAGACCCCACTTTGGAGAGCTATGAAGGAGCTGAATGAGACCAAAGATGTGGTTCCTGCTGTGTCCCAGGAAGCCTGAGGGATCCACAAGTCTGGGTGGCCTTAGAGAGGCCCACAGTGCTCAGAGCTCCAGCCTCCCTGCCTCTCTGCCCTTTGCCCCCCCAAATCCAACACTTACTCATGGAGTCAGGAGAGCCCGACATGGGTTGGGGAGGAGTCAGGCTGGGGGAGAAGCCCAAGGAGGTGATGCCTGTGATGGGCATAGGGTAGCAGGTAGACAGTCACCAGGTGACACAGGCATTAATTCCATTCCTCCACCTTCCCAGGCCTCCCTGAGTTCCCTCCCCAAAGCCGAGCCCCTTCAATGTCCCCCAAAGGTGACTGAAAATTGGGTGGTCTGCTCTGACACGAGATTCCAATACCTCATGTTCCAAACATCCGTTTCCTCAGAGAGACACAGAGGGCCTCTCCACATAGCATGATCCCGTCTTAACTAGCTGTATCTGCAACTACCCTGTTTCCAAATAGGTCACTGCTGTAGTTTGCTTTCTGTTGCTTTAATAAACCATGACCAAACACAGTGTGAGAGAAGAAAGGGTTTATGGTAACGTCCATCACTGAGGGGCGTCAGGGCGGGAACTGCAGCAGAGCTGAAGCAGAGACATGGAGGGACGTGGCTTGCTCACTCGCACACTCGCTGGCATATGCTTAGTTAGCTTCCTTAAGCAGCCCAGAACCACCTGCCCAGGGACGGTACCACCTACGATGAAGAGCTGCGTCCCCCTGTGTCACGTAGCAACCACAAGGCCTCTCAGGCCAATCTGATCAAGGCAATCTTTCTTTTTTAATTAATTTATTTATTATTTTGTATGTGTATGAATGTACTGTCTGCATGTAGGTTTGTGCACCCGTGTCGTGCAATGCTGCAGAGGTCAGATTCCCCTGGAACTGGAGTTAAAGACAGTTCTTAGCCACCATGTGGGTGCTGGGGATCGAACCTGGGTCCTCTGCAAGAGCAGTCAGTGCTCTTAACCGCTGAGCCATCTCTCCATCCCCAAGCCAATCTTTCAATTGTGGTTCCCTCTAATGAGGTGACCCTGGTTGTGTCAAATTGACAATACAAACAACAGGGTAGTCACACTTGGGCTCTGGGAGTTGGGATAGCGATGTGCATTAGAGACAGAAGCACCCAGAACAAGTCTCCAGTTCTGCTGTCCCAGCTAGGAGCACAGAACCAGAGCATGTGATCCCAGGGACCCTGGGTTCAGGGTGCAAGCAACTGGGGCAGCACCTGAGCCTCCTACCTCACTGTCAGGAACCTGATCTGCCGTCCATCATGTTCAACCCTAGGGCCTTTGTTCCAGTCACCTCACCATGCAAGTGTAAGACTATATCCAAGGTGACTCAGAAACTATGCTAGTTCAGGATGTTGGGCCAGTTTACGGCTGGCTGTTAATTTTGGAAACTGGCTATGTAGGAACATCATTATGGGCATCCGGAGCACCACAGGAGAGAATGGACAAGGGCTGGCTAACATTTTGGAAGATTAAGTGCCCTATCCCACCAGGGGCACAACAAGGAACGCTTTTGTGTGACTTCATCGGGTACCTGACCACACAGCCATATAGACAGCAACTCCAGACTAGTAAGTACCCAACTGTCCTCAGAACCAGAAACAGTGAGGACACTGCCCCTTCTATTCATGGTGTACCTGGTACTGCTCTGTGGCCTTTGGGCACAGGAAGAGCCCTCTAAGGAACTGGAGGTAGAACTATCAGAAGTTAGAGGGCAGAGGGGCTCTGCAGGGCTCCCAGAGTCCTGAATGAGCACTGGAAAGGCAGGCCCAACACCCAGGCCGCATGGTGAAGCTCACCTGAAAGCATCATGAAGTAGGAGCACCACTGAGGCACCAGGACACCTCCCCAGGGGACACCTTCCCATGGGGACACCTCCCCAGGGGACACCTCCCCAGGGGACACCTCCTCATGGGACACCTCCCCACGGGACACCTCCCCATGGATACCTCCCCACGGGACACCTCCCCACGGACACCTCCCCATGGGACACCTCCCCAGGGGACACTTCCCCACAGGACACCTCCCCACGGACACCTCCCCATGGGACACCTCCCCACGGGACACCTCCCCACAGTCACCTCCCCACGGAACACCTCCCCACGGACACCTCCCCACGGGACACCTCCCCACGGGACACCTCCCCACGGGACACCTCCCCATGGACACCTCCCCATGGACACCTCCCCACGGACACCTCCCCACGGGACACCTCCCCAGGGAACACTTCCCCACAGGACACCTCCCCATGGACACCTCCCCATGGGACACCTCCCCATGCACACCTCCCCATGGGACACCTCCCCAGGGGACACCTCCCCAGGGATGCTCTCTCCAGGGGGTGAGTGAGCGGCCAAGATGCAGGGGAGCCCCCCACATCTGTGACCCTGATACTGGTATCAGGCACAGGCCAGGACTGCCAGCCTGTCACATTGGCTACAAGCAGCCCATAGAATTCCAGAACAGAGGCCTAGCATGCGTGCCCTGCAGAGGAAAGGGACCGCTGGCTCTGGTGTCCATGACAATCCCTGCCTAGAGATCCAGTGCAGGGACACAGGACACCAGCTGTGGCTTCCTGAAAGGACTAGATGGGAAACCACCTGCTCATGGTGCTGGGAGCCTGTAAGATGGCTGAGCCTGACCTGGGGTGGTAGATGCCCTAGTGAACGTAGGGGCAGGAGGTACTGCTGGGCAGGGCTTCCTGGCCAGGTCCCCTCACTACAGACAGCTCCGGATACCCTGAAGGGCTCAGGGTGCTGCCAAGCAGGGACTGTACTTCACAGCAGAGCACACAGACGAAGCCATCTGCTTCCTCCATGAAGAGAGAACCCCTCCCCTGAAAAGGACATGTGCCAACTGAGCCACCTTCCTCGTCTCAAGAGTGTAGAGCCAGTCATTTTCTTAAACTCCTCTTCCAGGGCCTAAGATGTGGGTATTGGGAGCCATGATCCAGGTGCCTACGCAAGATTTCACGGTAAGAAGGGTGGCGGCCATGAGAAAAGGTCTTTCAGGTGGGAATCGCTAAGGTAGAAGGGCAGGAACGGCAGGCTTGTTAAGAAGTCAGGAAAGCTGGGGCTGTGCATGCCTTCAAATGAGTGGCAGGTGGGAGAGGAGAAAGGAGCAGAGGGACTCCTGGCTGCTCAGGGACCAATGTGTCTCTCTTGGTAAGTGCCTTGGCCTCCTGGGCCGGGTGGCAAACAGCCACAAGCCAGCTTCTGGAAACAACAGAAACATCCTTGCACAGCTCTGGAGGGACAGCCCCATCAGCTTCCCTGGGGATCATCAGGAGCAGGCAGGGCCGAGCTACTCCACCGACTCCTCTGGCCTACATGTTCCTGGGGTGGTGGGTGCACTGCCCCCCAAGCCTTTAAGGCAAGATGTCACTCTCTGACTGTATCCACAGCAGCTGCTTCTCTGGTGTTGAACCTCATCTGCCCATTTTGGTAGAGACAGGAAAAAGATGTGGCTGCCACGGGCTGGGGAGAAGGGACAAAGATACGGAGCACAGAGGACCTTCAGGACAGTGACACCGCCCTCTGTGGGGACAGGCAGAAGCCACTGCACATCTGTGCAGATCCACAGGAGGTGCAAGACGGAGAGCAGCTGGGTGACAATGCAGGACAGGGTCACCTCACAGACTGACAAATGCAGAGGGAGAGGCTGTCGAGAACAGGAGAGGCTGTGTACAGGAGGGTTTCTGCACACTCAGTCTTGCAATGAGCCTCAGATTGCCCTGGAAATTCTCACACACACAGGCACAAACACAGACACACACCTCCTTCTGCCTCTTCTAAGCATACACATCTAGGACCTACCTAGGCCATCTAGATAAACACAATGCCCTCATATAATCAGCTTTGAACTTTGCTTTCTGTACTCAAGGTCACGTTCACAGAGTACACGTGTTAGGACTTGGTATCTTTGGTTCCATTGTTCAGCCTGCTGACAATAGAGTGATTTGACGAGAGTGTCTACATCAGTAAAGATGTGTGGGTGAACAAACATACCAACAATTCAGACCTTCGGGTGCTCCACAGATCCCTACCCAGCCAGCTGAGAGTAAGCATGAACTCAAGGGAATACCCCGCATCCCACCCAGACCTATAGGTGCTCCAAGGATCCCTGCCCACCCACCCACTTGAGAGTGGGCATGAACTCAGGGGAACTCCCAGCAACCCAGCATGCCTTGGTGCCTCTCAGCTGAGCACATTTTAGGAATAGCTCAGTCAATGGTTACGACTGTATTTCAACCAGATGCAGACTTCTGTTCAAGATCTGGGTTTGACCACACACTATCTGCTGCAGTTCCTTATGGGGATTTAGGATGGAGACAGGGCTTCCCAAAAGGCTGGCTGGGCTCTGCGTCCATTTTAAACGTGACACAGTAGCCGACCTATAAACTCTGGCTTGTCTGCCTGTTTCCTCCAATTAGGCGTCCTGGTGTTAGAGACTATACTGGTGCATGAAAAATAAAATCGAGACTTTAGGCTCCCGTGAGGCAGTTCCATCCCCCAAGCTCTTAGGGCTGTGGCCCCAAAAGGGTCTCCTGAGATCCCTGTTCCCACATACAGACGCTTTCATGCACAGAAACCACCTATTTTGTTTCCTAATAGAAAATCAGAAACTAGAGCCAGGCCCAGTGCTGCATATGCTACGCGGGAGGCCGAGACAGGAGCACTCTAACTCAGGAGTTCCAGGCCAGCCAGGGCAACAAAGCCAGAGCTTATCTCACACACAAAAAAAAGCAAAAGAAAAACACACTGGCAAATGGAAAAATGATGGATGGGAGTGATTCTAGAAGGGTTTCCCTGCAAGTAACGTTCATGGGTGTTTAAGACCGGAAGGAGCTCACAGAAACTGAAGCAATTACCGACTGGAGAGAAAAAAAAAATCCCCCAGAGTGGTGCTGAGACACGTGGGAGGCAGGACCAGGCAGTGATTTTTCTGTCATTCTGTTGTTCTTGTTTTTCTTTTTGTTTTTTTAGTCCCAGCTGGCCTGGAGCTTGCTCTGTAGACCGGGCTGGCCTTGAACTCTGACTGCCTTTGCCTCCCCAGTGCTGGGATTGAAGGCCTGTGCCACCATGCCCGGCACTAAAAACAGTTCTTAGCCGCCACGTGGATGCTGGGAATCGAACCTGGGTCCTCTGCAAGAGCAGTCAGAGCCATCTCTCCAGCCCCTATATTCTTACTTCTTATGGCATAGATTTATCTGGTAGGTGTTAGCAGCCCTTCTGCACACTTAAAAAGCTTGAAGATATTAAAGTGTGTCTGAGTGCTGACAAGGTCTGCAATTTCCGAATCATAAAGTTGTTAAGGTGAGATCTCTGTCATCAGGCTTGGGGACAGATGGATGGAAAGATCACAGTGCTGAAGGCTGGTTTGACCAGGTTCAGGCAGAATGGTCTAAAGGAAGGCAAATTGTGGCTTCTCAGTTTGAAAGCACCCCAGAAAGACCCACTGAGGAAGAGGAGCCAGGCAGTGGCAAATCACCCAAGGATCTGCAAGTGGGATATATCAGTTACTTGGGGCGATTAGGCAGGTGGGAACCCTTGAACCAGTGCCCAAGGTCAATGTCTTTATACGTACAAACCATGACTACAAGCGGCAATTTTTGGGATTTGGAGGTTTGTTACCTTTGCAACCTTTGGCCCACTCCAGAAGACACTAAGATGGCACTCATGAGGAGACAAGGTCAAGGAAGCAGCGTCTTCCAGGCAGGCTGGATAAGGGTCAAATGACTTCAGCTAACAGGCCTCTCTCTCACAGCTGGCCAAGGCCTGCATGTGCCTGTAGTTGCACAGAGGGCTTTGTAGTCAGGGCAGTAGCGGTCCACATCCAGCAGGGTGTCCATGCAGAACAGGATGAAGCAGCAGCACCCCAGCAGGCACAGGCTCCCACAGGACAGCCAAGTGTGTCAGGGAGCCGGCACTGTAGGACAGCTGTGTCACAATCATCTCGCTGCAGAAAGAACAGCACATCTGGATGGGGCAGTTGTAAAAGGTGACAGACTGCTGCAAATACACAGTCTGCACGGCAGTTGCGTTGGCGTTGGGGACAGGCACAGGCTAGGTGTGATATGAAGGCAGATTCACAGCCTTCCCACCCGGGCCCGTGATGAGCCTTGTGGCTGGCCCAGGCACTGAGGCTGGAGGTGTTGGGTAGTTACTGCTTACTGTCTCTTCAGAGGTCTGGGGTACAGTGGTGATTACAGAATGTCCTGCGGCTGCCTGGTAAGGTCCTGGAACCAACATTTGCCTGCCACCAGTAGATCTGGGAGGTCTGTGGTGTTTATATAAATCTTGAAAACATGCAGGAAAGTGAAGTGTTTGGGAATGCAATTTAAGACTCTAAAACTTTTAGGAAGAGCAAGGTGGTGAACTTGCTGTGGCTCCAACAGGGGTTCTACTGGGGAAACTGTGTGTGACCAGTGGGCAGCACCTAAGGCAGCCAGAAGCTCAGTAATTGCAGAGTGAGCAAGCCAAGCTACCGATGCCCCTCAGCTGGGCACGTCTGCAGCTCTGCCTACTGGGCTGCAGCTGCTGCCAGCTAATGGCTGCCACCTGCAGGCTCTGATGCACTCAGCGGGCCAGACACTGCTCTACCTCAGTGCTGGCTTCCGAACAATGTCAGAAGCAACAAGAGGGCTGGCTGGGGTCGTATAGTTCAGCAGAGCAGTGCTCATGAAGCCCTCGGTCCCATCCCCAGTGACACGCACACATGCATACACACATGCACACACAGAAGCAACAAGAAACGGAATCCCTGACTTTACTCAAAAAAGGTAAGAGGTGCCACCTGCAGGTCCAGGTCAACCTAGACAACACCCTCAGAGGCCATGGGAAGCTGACACTCCTCCCTGATTTCAGTGCTAGGGAGGTGGGGGGGTGCCGGGGGTGGTGGTGGTGGAGGAGCTGAGGCAGCTCTGAGCCAGGCCAGGCCAGAGAGTGGAAAGATAGTCTAGGATAGAGCCTGGGGACCTGGGCTTTGATGGGAGACTGCAGGGTCACAGGACCACCTGCCATGAGCATGGGCTGACCATCCACTGCATGTGCGGACTGGCCCCTAGCTTGCCTCCTCAGGTGCAAGTGGCCCTGGATGATCATTAGCTTCAGGTGTGGGTGCCTGTTGCTAAAATTCCTTCCCTGGGGGAGATGTAAACACCACTTACTCCCTCCTCCTAAGGTCTCAGTGACAAACTACAGTATAATTTCAACGTTTCCTCCAGGGAACCATGATGTTTTCTAGGCTTAATTACAGGGTGAGGGGTTATAAGTAGGAGAGGCTGACCTTAAAGGAGCAATGTTGGAAGGTCTGCAAGGATGACAACTTCTCCATGGCTGCCTAGATGGACCCCCCCCCCATCCTTCTCAGGCTCTGTACTCCATCCCCTCCCCTAGACCCAGAGGCCATGTGCAATTACAGTAGAACTGAGAATTGCACAGGTGGTCCAGCTCGCCTCACCTGACCACAAGCACAAAGGGTCTCCCATGGGAAAAGGAGTTGCAGCCCTACCTCCAGGCAGTTTCTGGGCATAAATAACCCCTGATAAAAGGCTGAGGACAGACATAGGGCTCTTCCTCTCAAGCCACATCCTGAGCACAGGAATCCAGTAATTTGAAGATTGGAGAAGGTTCTGGAAAGTAGGAGAGATGGCGAGCCTCATGCAAGTTCTGAAGGGTGATCAGTAACAGCACCTGATGGTGATACCCAGTTCCCGAGAGACGTGGATTCTGGTGCTGCTCCTCCGCCTGCCCACCCTCAGCAAAGCTCACAGCAGAGCCCACGGACTGCCACACAAACGGCATTAGGGGATGGCAGTGGCACTAGTGGAGCAGGGCTACAGCACCCCAGAATCCAGCGTCCAGGGCAGGCAGGGCCTCCCTCAGCCCCAGCTGTCCCCAAGGTGAGCACTGAACAGCACAAGAGCCAGGTCCACACACTGGGGCCTGAGAGTAGCTGAATGGGTGATGCAGGAGGGAAGTGGACCAGGGAGCAGTGTTGGAGCAGCTGACACACGCTTGAGCCCATAACCACCAGCAAGGTCGTCTGAGGTCACTGCTCACTGCCCCCTAAACCTAGCTAACCTAAGACTCCTACAATCTCAGCCAACAAGACTAATAATTTGGATTAAAACAACCAAAAAAGACAGGTGATGGGCAGGCATTGTGGTACATCTTTAATCCCAGCACTTGGGAAGCAGAGGCGGGAACATCTCTGCAAAACTGAGGCCAGCCTGGGCTACATAGCTAGATCCAGGCCAGTTGAGGATACAGAGCCAGTCTTAAAAAGGGAAGGGGGGAGGTTGAGGCAGGGCTGCAGAGACCTGAGCCCACAAAGCCTTGCAGGAGTGGCCATCTCCACCTGAGCCAGCCAGCCTCTTCTGTGCTCCTGGACTGTGGCAGACCAAGTAAAGCCCTCATAAGCTTGGCTTCCCCCACCTCCCAGCTTCCCGGGGCCCACCAGCAGGAGTGGGGCCTCGTACCTGCTGGGTGATGGAGCTCTTGACAGCAGACTGTCCTCTGTCCCAGGACCCTGCAGCTCCAAGACCTCTGGCCTCCCACCACCTGAGCAAGGTCTATGACCTACTACTGCGCCTGCCCATAACCCAGGCTGGGTCTCAGGACCATTCTTAGCACTAGCTTTTATTTATAGAGATAATATATATTATATATGTTATCTATATAAATACATATACACATATACATACATAATATATATTTTATTTTTTTAATTTTATTTCTGTATGTGTATGAATGTACTGTCTGCATGCAAGTCTGTGCACCCGTGTCGTGCAGAGGTCAGAAAGGGTCTCGGATTCCCCTGGAACTGGAGTTCTCCTGGAATTGGAGTTTCAGACGGTTCTCGGCCACCACGTGGGTGCTGAGGATCGAACCGGGTCCTCTGTAAGAGCGGTCGGCGCTCTTAACCGCAGGCCATCTCTCCACCCAGCCTATTTATATATATATTGCTACCTGCTTTCTGGAATGTTGTCCACTTCATGTCCCATGGGACACCTGGGAGGCTGGACACCTTGTCTCTTCCATCCCCTAGGACCTCAGCTGCGGCTCTAAACAAGCCAAGTCATTAGACTCACTGACCCTGTCCTCCTCAGGTGCTGCAGGTGGGGTCACAGAGGACTTTCCCAAGCTATACATCTGACCACATCAGCATCCAGCGATGTGGTCAGATGTATCCAGGCCAACCCATCCAGCCCATCCACTTAGAAGGTGAGCAGGACCAGGAAGCTCCCAGTTTTCATGTCTGGCTGCCAGGCTGACAGAACCAGGACTCAGCCCAAGGTCACATACCATACCCAGGGACAGGAGGCCGGGCCAGCCTCATCATCCCCTAGCCCTGGGGCAATGACATAGCAGGGAGTGTGTTACCTCCAGAGCAGAGACCTACAATGTCTTCCCTCCCAAGGCAGCACCTGAAATGTGCACACACCAAAACATGTATAAGCATGCATGCATGCCAACAAATACACACCAACATACATGTATACACACAAAGCACATATAGGTATCCAGACATACATACTAATACACATGGATATCCAAACATGCAAGCCTGCCTAGTCCTAGTATACACACACATGCAGATGCACGCACAGATGCAGAGTCTTCTGGAAGACATACAAATTCAAGTCGCTTGCTTGAGTTGATGCAGGAGCCAAAATAAAGGTAACTGATGGGACCTGGTGTGCTTTAGGCACATGGACAGCCAGGACTCTGGAGTCCACTCCCTCCTCTGCCCAGGATCTTCAGCCCCAGAGAACATGGGCACTAGGAGGTGGTGACTTCCTGAAGGTTGTGGACAGCTCTGTCCATCGCCAGCCTGGCCACAGTGGTGCACTGTGGTCACATCTTCCTGGTCTGCCACATGCCTCTTGGAGCCCGGAGAGCATGACAATCTCACTGCTCACAGCCCTGAATGCTCCTTCCCACGCCACCTGCTCCTGTGCTTTTGTATGCAGTGACTCATGGGAATGAATGAAACATCAGCTGGCTGTGGGGGTGGCAGCCTGGTGGGGGCTCTGAGCTCACTCTACCCTCTTGGGAGAATCAGGCTGGTCTGGCCCCCAGAACAGGCTATTATGGGGGGAAAGGTCATGGAACTCTGGGGCTGTCTCCTGATGTAGACAAGCAGGACAAGCCTCTACCCTGCCTGGAAGGAGACCAACGCCCTTTCACTGTAACTGAGAGGCCACAGATGGGAAAAACCATACCTCAGTTTACCCACCACAGTGCAGTCTTTTCCAATATGGGGGGGGAGAGGTGAGGGCAAGTGGCTGACCAGGGTCTCCAACAGCCCCAAACACGCCAAGCACTGAGGGGACCAGTAACAAAGGAGAGCTGACCTTTCCCTTGGGGAATGCTACTCTGGGAGAAGGGTCCCCAGGAGCCCCCTAAAGGATCCCACTCGATCCAAACACCAGGATGAGGACGATGTGCAGCTCAGAGGCTGGCCCTCCCAACTTCGGAGCAACATGCAGTCCTAGGTTATTTAGGGATCCCACAAAGTGATCCTACAAAGCTAAGAAGTCCCAGAAAAGATCCAGGCAGCTGCCTGCACTCCAAATGGAGGGGGTGCAATGTGCCCAATGAATCGAACTAATTACACAAAAGCCAGAGACAGAGTCTGCCAGAAAACAGTTTCCTTCTTTAATACACCACTTGTGTGGCCCCGCCAGCCTCCCTGAAATTAGAACACAGCTGCAAATCAAACGAAACTCAAAATACAATAGTGGGGATGGGACAGGAATACTAGCTGTCCACTGCTCAGCGCTGCTGCCCACTGCTCAGCGCCGCTGCCCACTGCCTTCCCCCCACCCACCACCACCACCAAAACAAACAAACAAAAAAAAACACCCAACATAGCTAGCAGGGAAAGAAGTCAGGAAAGATGCTCTCCATTTCATCCTTCAGGTCCAAGCCCCACAGCTCTGGGAGACTGGCCTCGAGCTCCTGGCAGCTAGACTCGGAATCCTCCATGAAGTCCAGCTCTGCCCTGTCAATTGGACTGCTCCTGGCCAGGGTCGTGCACCCTCTGCCCTTCACCAACCCTGGAAGCAAAGTGACTATAGTGTTAAGCAAGGTTCCCTGGGTGAGCTGTCACAGCACATGGACATGGAGCTCCCAGTGATGCCACCTCCCTGCCCATTCCGAAGGCCCTTTGCTGCGCTGTGAGAGGAGACTGAGTCCACTCCTGATCCCGCTCCCACGCTCAGTGCTCCCTCTCAGTGCTCTTGTCTTTATAACCTAAAGGCAGTGGAGACACGTGATTTGCCCACCAGCTGCCTCAGTAGACCAGGAACACCACTGAAAAGGTCTAGGACTCCACACCAGCCACTTCCATGTCCTGAGTTCATGCAGTGACAACATGTGGTCACACTTTACCTCTGTCCCCTGCCAGTCATCCTGATGATCACCAGACAAGGAAGGGGAGATAGCCTTAGGTCACAGGGAAAACTAAGCTGGGGTAGTCTCCCGGAGCCTAGGCCAGTGTAGGCAAAGGCAGCCTCGACCCACAGCCCACTCACCTGACCAGCAATCAGGGCTGGTCGTCAGCAGAAAAGCTTCTCTGTCCTCCAACTCAGACCCCGTTATGTATCTGGAGATGAGAAGATTCTCCAGTGACCACAGGTGCACCTGAGTGTTAGAAACTCAACAGGACCCAGCCTGAGTCCTGAAAAGGCCTTCAGATTCCAGGAGAGGTGGCCCAGACCCAGAGGACAAGTACAGAAGCCACAGCCAACCACAGGACACAGACATGGCCACGGGACACAGACATGGCCACAGGCCACAGACATGGCCACAGGCCACAGGCCCCAAGCCCTGCTTGGCTGGGCAGAGCTCTGTGGCTTCTCCAGCCGCAGCTGCATCCGTCCCTCTGCCTCCCACACCCCAGCTGGTGTGTGCTCCCCAAACACAAACTCATTTCATCACCAGCCCAAACAAAAGGCAAATTAGGAGACAAAAATGTTTTAGAAACACATCAGAAAGCCACATAGCCAGTCCGGCCCCCTCTCAGCCTCGTTTAAAACCCAGGGACTGAATGGGAGAAATACAGAGCCCGGGGCAGAGTGGAAGGCAGCCAAGTAATGGCTCACATTTACACACGTGGACTGAGGCACCCACCTGGCATCTGGCAAAGGTATTGAGTCCAAGCTTGACTCCACCTCGCCTAGCATATCTGGAGGTCTCCTGCCCAGGGCCCCAACCTGGTACAACTCCTCAGGAAAATCTTCACCCGTCGACTGCCATGGGTGAGGAATCCAGGGTGGGAGCCCAGGACTCGTGGAAGGCTCTGATGGGAAGGGGGAGAAGACAGGTCAGCCCCCATGGTTTAGACCAGGGTCCTGCCCTGCAGTGTAGACAGATGGAAGCCAGAAGTGGGTAGTACAGGTAACGCAGCATGGGCATTCCCAAAGCCAGGTGTCCGATCTAGAGTCGGCAGCTTCCTGGAGGGGACATCCCTAGGCACTGGGTCACTTACATGGGCTCAAATCTGGGGTCCCCTCAGCACCACCCCTGACTACACATGCAGATGAATGCTCGGAAATCTTGCTGAGCCAGCAAACGCAAACAAACATAATGGCACACAAAGCAGGCCAGGAACATCCAAGGGCCATTAGACAGACCCCAGCAGGCAACTTGAAGTCATCTACTGACCACAGTCTGGCTTCAAGGAGCAACGCTCCAAGCACTAGAGGTGTGGCTGGAAGTGTGCAGGCCTGAGTCACCCCAACTGCAGCACAGGCAGAGGCAAGATGGGACCTGGGCACTCAGGGTCCTGCACAGTGTAATGTAAAAACCACAGAAAGGCAGGAGATGCAAAGTGATGGCCAACAGTCTATCAGACTCAGCACACTAGAGGTGGGCGGGGCCAGGAGGCCCAGGATGAAGACCATGTGAGGCTCTGTCCTTGGGAGGCAGAGGCGGCCAGGAGGACATGTCCACTTAACAAACAGGACAGTGCCACTCTCATCCCTCCATTTTTTTTTTTTGTCTTTTTTGAGACAGGGTCTCCCTTTAGTCCCAGCTGGCCTGGTGCTCACTATGTAGACCAGGCTAGCCTTGAACTCACAGAGATCCACCTGCCTCTGCTTCCAGAGTGCTGGGATTAAAGGGGTGTGCCACCATGCCAGGCCTCCATTATTTTTTAACACATAGAAGGTGTGCGCCACCACGCCTGGCTAGAATACCATGCTTTTAAAAAAAACCAACAACTGCCCCCCCACCTTTGTTCAGGAAGAGAACCCATGTTCCAGGGTCAGAGGTCACCTGACCCACCCTAGGTAAGACAATGTGCTCCTGGCATTACCTGGACAGGAGGGTGGGCTCTCCAGCAGCTCCGACACTTGAGCCAATATCTGGCTCTGGTCCCCACTCTGCATCACACAGCATGGGAAGTCCTGCACCCTGGAAGAAGAGACTGGAGTTCAGAGAAGTCCCACAGGGCAGGAACAGAGTCCAGTAACCCATATTCTTCCCAGAACCCTGAGTGTCCTGACAAGAACACGCTGTACAGTATCAGGCCCTCTGAGTGAGCATCCACCACCACAGGCTTGCAAGAGGCCCTCAGCTAAGTACTACCGAGCAGACCACACAGACCCTTCAGGGCCTCCTCTCAGGGACAGGTCAGGGCCTCAGTAGCTACTGCCCCCAGGGGTCCTACGGCCCCAAGGATGGGACACTAACTGAGTCACGCCAGACGCTGTTGCTGCGGCTGTCTCAGGGTCTGGGCTGCTGTCTGCAATCTGACTCTCCAGGGTCATCTGCAGAGTATTGCCCTGCCGCATGTGCCATGCATCCTGGGAAGGTGGACGGACCTGAAGTTTAAACACACAGACCAGCCAGATGCTTAAAGCTCAGGAGAACAGACATAGTACTGTGCTCAACCCAGCAACCTCACCAGGTTCCCAGAGATCCCCTGGACCTTGGCCTGGGCACAGGACAGGGAAAGGAGCTGTGGAGGCTGAAGCCTCACCCTCAAGACACCTCATTGCTGAGTCCGGCAGTCACCCATGGGCCCCGCCATAGGGGTTCACTCCCCAAGCATGCAAAATGCAGAATGAAGGATTCTCAGAAGTAGGAGCTAGTCTACCGGCCAAAGGTGTAGAAAAAGTCTAAGAGTAAGTGGTTTGGGGACAGGGTGTGGGGCTTGGAGACCCCTGTATATAGGCATCCCATATGGGCAACTGATCAATCACCAGGACTGGGAAGGGGAGTGGAAGCTAGTCCCCTCCCCCAGAGAACACCGCCACCCATACAGTCTCAATTCATGATCACAAGGGGCCAGGCAGAACACATGGCCAGCTTGGGCTGAGAACAGAGATCCTAGAGGCAGAGGCTAGGCCTAGCAGGTGATATCCTGCCCCCATAAGGTAGGCTGCAGAGGGCTGACTAGGCCCACCTGCTTACAACTCACAGAAAGCTGCTTCCAGCTGGGAGCCAGGCTGTGGGCAAGCTGGAGGAACTGCACAGCCATCTCCAGGACCGAGGCCATGTCCTCCCGCCTGCCATCGAACTTGGGCAAGAGCGTCCGCAGGTGCTCACAGCTCAGGGAGATCCGCCTCCTGCTTCCACACAAGCCACTAAGGTCCGGAACTCTGCCCATCCATTTACCAGAGGGCATAACAGCCTCTGGAACCCACCACTGAGCAGCCCTGGGGCTTTCTGGGCAGCAGGGTCAGCAGGCCAAAGTAACTGGTCACCTCTCTAGCAGCCTGAACCCTTTGGACCTATGCCACATGCATTAACTCTGGCCCACATATGCAGGCAGTCTACACAGGCCGGGCCTACCGCCCCACAGCCCTGAACCATTACTGTTTTGGGGTTCAGAAGGAAAGGGTGAGCTCAAGTCAGGAGTCTAGAGGACCCCACATGCACTAGCCTCTGGATGCCAAGGGTATCTGACCAAAGGGGCTGCAGTGATGCCCCATAACTACCCCTCCCCCAAACGCATGGCTGAGTCTACTAGGAACCTGCCTCTAATTCTAGCCCAGAATCCTGGTTAAACCCCAGACCTCAACTCCCACACCTCTGCCCCTTCTCCCACACGGCTGCCTGAACCTGCGTTCCCGCTCCATGACCACGTTCCTCGGAAGGGGAGGGCCCGGCCTTCGGGCTACTGCGACATTGCTGGGGCCTGAGTCCTGGGTGGAATTCCGGCAGCCATCCTCAGTCTCAGGCAGAAGAATGTCGCTAAAGGTAACAAAGCCAAGAGCACCACCGTGAACCCCAGAAAAGCCACCAGGCGCCCCACTGGAAGAAACTAGGGCATTCTTGGTGCATGGCTGCAGGAAAGTGGAGAGAAGCCCTGGGCCACCTAAGAACACCAAGGGGCCAGCTCCCTTCCCCGCCTTCTGCACACCAGAGTGGAGGCTGTGCTCTGGGATGCCAGGCATGGGGAGGACAAGGAAGACCTGGAGGACCTGGAGGACCTGGAGGACCCGGAGGATGGGGAGGACCGAGAGGACCGGGAGGGCAGTGCCTAGACCCACTAGAGCAAAGGCCTCAAGACCTGACGCTCTGAGAGCCCCCCAACCCATGCGTCACCTGCACCTCTCCACGCCTGCATCCTCGACCCCAAGGTCTCCGGCTGGGGGCTTCGAGCGGCTGGACGCCATATGCACCGCGTTGAAGCAAAGGAAGCAACAAGCTGGAGCCAGGAAGAACAGCCCTAAGCCCTCCCAGCCGGCCCCTCCCTCTCGCCCCTCTGCCCACCCCTAGAGCTCTGCATCCAACCAGCACCGGCTCCACACACTCACGCAAGCAAGAGCTCAAGGAAGCGCAGGCCCTGTACGCCCGCCCACCTCGTGCTCCGCCAGCCCCACCTCGTGCTCGGCTCCCCCTAACCTCGTGCTCACCCCCCACCGCGTCCACCTCCTGGTCCGCTCGCCCCGCCCCCTCCTCCTGTCTGGCCCACCCAGATGCCTGACCACGTGACGGCCTGCCTCGTGGCCTCTAACCCGAAGAAGGTGCCAGGAAAGTAGCAAAGTGGATCCACCCACAGGGTCTCTGGGGACGCCGGGCGCCCCTGTGGTTTTGCCGAGGGTTGGTTCCTCAACTCTGCAGGATTCCTGGTCTGACTCGGGGTTCTGTGGTCGACCCTGTCCTCATGAATATTTTGTTATTTTTATTTTATGTATACGAATGTATTGCCTACATGAATGTAAGGCGCCCGTATAGTGCAATGTCCACAGAGGTCAGAAGAGAGCTTTGGATCCCCTAGAATTGGAGTTACAGATGGTTGTCAGCCACCATGTGGGTGCTGGGAATTGAACCCTGGTCCCCCAAAAGACCAGCCAGTGCTCCTAACAGCTGAGCCATCCGTCCATCCGGAAGCTCAGTCTAGATAAGAGAGGAAGGCTGGTTCATCCTATGGGCCCAGGGTCCGTCTCAGGGTGCACTGGCAAGCCATCTTAGAGCGCTCCTTCTAGCAGATATGGTACCCAAGTGTGCATCACCACCTACCCTACAAGGTCACCAGAGCCATGCAGCCCCTGCCCCCCCTGTGACTTCATTTCTCTTGCCTCCCCATACCTCAAGTGTCTGGCTCCCCTAGCCAGCAAACAAGAGAGCCCACGTGGGGCCTTCTGCCCCCCTCTGCCACCAGACTCCCCAAGACCACCAGCATCCTCAGGCTGGGCCAGCACAGGCGCTTGGAGCGCACGCACACGAACACACTACTCTTCAGCAGGTCCTCCCAGACACCCTCCTGGCCGGGTGGAGCTGCTTAGTAAATATTCATCTGATGAGTGTCGGGAGGAGGGAGGAAAGGGAAAACAGGCCCCTTCCTCTTGCAGAGATGGGTGGCGTGGAAAGTGCAGTGAAGCATAAGGATGCCGCCATTCCAGAGGGGCTTATGCTGGCGACAGTCACTGGGGTCATGGGTGGAAAATACAACTCTTCTGAGGAACTGCAGAGCTGGGACAGGTATCACTGCAGAGAAGTCTGTGGTAGGGCACAAAGGCAAACCAGATAGCCAGAGCCCCTGCGTCCCGAAGCTCTCCAATGGGCCCCGGCTGCGGCTGGGTGATGGAGCTGGGGATGTGGGAGCGTTCATGACTGACTCTCCATCCTTGTACCAGGAAGATGCCAGGAACAGGGAGGTAGGTGGGCCAGCCAGGGTTGCGGACGTCGAAAAGAGTCAGGGCGATATGCCCACGTGATCTCAAGCCATCTTGGCAGATAGGAAGAGTACAGATTCTGGGGGTGGATGAGGAGCAAAGCCTGGCTGGGAGCAGGAGTCACTTCGCACCCAAGGCTCCGAGTTAGGCCAGGCAGATTGGGCAGCTCGGCATTTCTGGCCCCACTTCAGGCAGATACATGGCTTGGTTTGAGTGAGGGTTGTGAAATGGAGCCAGAAATGGTTGGAGACACTTAATTCTGCAAGTGTTTGTTGGAGGGAGGCTCCAGCAGAGCCGGTTCTGGCCACAGTGGCCCTCTCCCCTCCTTGCTAGCACTAGAGAGTGAAGTCACCTGGCACTCTGGGTCTTGGGCCTTCAAGGCAGAGTGTGGCCAAATGTCCTTCTGCCTCCAAAATGTCACCCAATTTGTCAGGCTCTCCCAGGACAGACAACCCATAATTACCTCTTATGGTCCTGCAGTACCACTGCCCTGGGAACCCTCTTCTGACCTGGGTCCCCCATGGGAAACTGGGTTGGTACCCCCCCCCAGGCCTGGAGAAAAGCATGATTGGAGTGGCTAGCCCTCACCTGAGTCCCAGCCTGTCACTCTCTGTGTGTGTCTGTCCTGCACACCTCCTTGCCACAGTCTTTGGTGAGGGTTCTGAGTAACACTGAAGACCGAGCAAAGGCTCTTGGGGCTCCGGGGACCCACTCAGGTTTCAGGATGTCTTGTGCACACCACACCTGCCAGACATCCTGAGAGACGCTGGGCTATAACCACCCATCTCCACCACCTGTTTGAAAGGTGCCCATGTGGCTGAGAGCTGGGTACCTCATTGTGCTGCTACCTGGAGTCTAGACAGCTCCCTTACCCCTACCCCCAGCCTGTCAGGTTCCTGGCAGAGGGGTGCACTAGACCAGTTACCCAAGGAGTCTGGGTGCAGACCTCAGTTGGGATGGGAGAATGGGGAAGCGGGCAGGACCCCTCAACAGGCTGGTGCCATGGGTGCTCGTCCACTTTAAATGCAGAGGCTCTCCCCGGCTCCCATACACAGGCCTGAGTCACCTTGGGGCACGTGGTCCAAGGGCGCATTGAGTTTCTAACCATTTGTAGCCTCTCTTTTGGTTTCCGGGGTCGAAAGGCCTTCCGACGCTGGTGGAGTAGTCCCGGTCTGAATAGACCCTTGACCTTTTCCAGGTTCCCCTTGGCCTGGCGCCGCCGCGGTCCCAGTGCGGCCGGCAGGGGGCGCGCGCGGACAGGCGCAGGAACCGCGACCCTGATTTTTTTTTCTCCCTAACGATCTTTAGGAAAAAAAAAAAAAAAAAAAGACTTAAGTGTTTGGGGCAAAGCGAGGAAAGAGGTAGCAGCGGCTTCCACCCGTTTCCGCCCAGCCTTCGGACCTCATGTTGCTCGCGGATGGGGCGCGCAGCCTGGGAAACATCTGCCCAGAGGCGCTCACCAGGGGCTTCACCAACCGGACCTTCGAGTTCGACGACGGCCGCTTCACCCCCAGGTACGGGCTATGGTGCTCCGCCGCGCGGGAGGGACCCTAGCCTGGGCCAGCGCCCCGGCCCTGGGGACTCCCGGTGACCCCCCGTACGCACCGTCCAGAGCACCTCTTCCTGACCTCCCTGTGTGCATCCTCGGAACCCCTGTGGAGAAGAGCGGGCTCCCTCAAGGCAGGGCTGCAGGTGCCCAAGGAGGTGGGCACAAAGGGGACTGGAGTTCACAGCCATTTCTAGATCCAGAGCTCAGCCTGTCCAGGCATTGGGGGGGGGGAGGCGAGGGGGGTCGTGTAAGGAGATCCAGGCCATGTGCGGGAACCCCACCCCACCCTCCCATCATCCCCGCAGAGGAGGCTCAGGGTGCAGGCTGGGGAGGACCTGCAGCATGGGACAAAGGTACTACATACAGAGGACTTCCCTAGGGCAGCCCTTCCCAGCTAGAGCCCCCTGGGAAGAGGACAGTCCTGGGTCCAGTCACTGGTGATTTTCAGCTGCTAGTCATTTCTTTAGGGTTCCTGACTGTACATCCCTATCAGGGACAGGATCAAGGTCAACTGAGAAGAGCATCCAAGTGACCTGGGAGCCAGCCCATCCTAGGCAGTAGCCTGCAATACTACATAGCTCCTAGCCTTCTAAGTGACCACATGCATGCAGCACCTGCTGACATGGACCCCTGGTCCTGGTCCTTATCCTTCCTGCTCCCTCCCCAACCCCACCAGGACAAACAGGACAGGAGTACCCACCCTGTGCCAGGAGCCAACACCAAGGACCTGGACAGAGCCTGCTGCTGCCCAGCCTCTTTTCTCTGGGTGCAGCCAAGCATGCACAATACCAGGTGGTCCTGCTGTTGATGGGGGGGAGGCTCAGCCTCCCCTGTATAAAAATGAGGGGTGAGACAGCTAGTTTTTGAGGACCATTCCAGATGAGGGATGGGGGTGGGAGGGCAGGGTTTTCAGGTGGAGCCTCAAGGGCCAGGGATACTCTTGAGAGTGCCAGGGACTGTGCAGTAGCTAAAAACAGCAGGCACTTAATGCCCTAGGAAACTACACAACACCTGCTCCTCCCCTGACTTCTCTGGAGTCAATGAGGTGGTGCCTGTCAGGCAGAGTGATCTCAAGGCAACTTGTTTCTGTCACCTTGCTGTTCTGGGACCCTTCACCACCTCCCTCTGTGGTCTGAGGTTGCCCTCCCTGGATATTCAGCTCTGAGTTCATTACCTGTTCCACTTTACTGCCTGAACCAGACTAGGCAGAAGCACTGTATCCTCAAGGATCTGAGCTTCAGTTACAGGTCATCATCCATCTGGCACTGTCCAAAAATCTTATCTATCCTACCCCCATCTCAGCTAGCCTATTTCCCTGCAGAGATTCACTCACACACCTGCAGGTGGAGCTGCTGCCCAGGCTGGTATGTTCATGAGGTTGTCAGACCTGCAGCGTGAGAGGGCAGGGAAGGGCTGGGTGGCTGGGCAACTGAGTCCTGGGTGACACCTAAGATGGTGGCCCACAGGGATGAAAAGTCCGGAGAGGAACTCCTGGCCCCCGCAGGTGCAGGAGTCTATACCCTAACCCCAGACTCCACGTGTCGCCCAAACCCCCTGCTGTGCAGCGCCAGACCCCAGCCACCTCAGTTACTGGACATTGCCTTTCTGTATCCTGCCCTTTCCTGTTCATTGTGGCAGGGAGAGGCCACATTCAGCCCGTCCTAAAGCCAGAGAGTTTCTCTCTACCACCTCTGTGCACTTCCCACCAGAGCCCAGACCTTTCCTGGAACCGTGTGTTCCAAGCAGCCCAGCTCCCAGGCATCATGGGACCCTCTAGGCTCTGTAGACTAAAGCACGGAACTTGTACTTGGCATCCTGCCAGGGTACGTGCCTGGCCAGCCCTCCAGGTCTGTTATGAAGGAGCCATGCTTCCAGGAAAGGAGGAAATGGCCCAGGTCTTGTGGGAAAAACGGGGGGCCGGGGTACAGCCATGGCTGGCCGGAAGGACAGCTAGGCAGCTCCCCAGCTGAGATGGGGGAGCTCAGAATACCTTAAGTATTGGGCTTCATGGCAACTCAGGAGGGCAGAGGTGAGAGCAGGGGACGGAAGGTGTCCCAGGATTCCTACTTCTGCCCAGCACAACTGCAGCTGTCGCATGGGTCCTTACTTGGCAGCCTCTGAGGGTCCTGGCTTTAGCTACCCCCATGTGGGTGTCTCAGCTGTCGGGTTCTCTGGCGGTGTTGTCTGTCCAGTCTGGTGGCAGCACTGTGCTCTGTTGCCGTGACTCCATCTCCGCAGAGGGCTCTTGATATGTTCGTTTTCCCCTGAGGTTTCTTGTCCTGCTTCCCAGGGATGCAGAGGGGTTTTCAGGCTGCCAGCCATTGAAGGGCGCTCTTGGGTGTCCCCACAAACAGTCCTAGCTAGTTACTCTAAAATGTGCAAGTCTACATGGAATGCTGAGGTGGAGGGAGAGTGGCTCTCCTGACCCCAAACACACACCTAATGGTCACATGTCCCTGCATTCCTGTGTGAGTTTGCATGTGGAGTGCCTGGTGTGCCCTGTCCCTGTGCGTAAAAGCTGAAGTGACCCATAGTGGCCCACCAGACAGCTATAATCATGAGTCTGGGAAGTACGGGGGGAGGAGCCAGGCCAACCCCAACACTGCCCCTGAAAGCTGGGTTGGCTCAGGGAATGAAGACGGTGCTTGGTTTAAGAAGAGGACAGAAGTTAGGCATGACTGTGCACACCTGTGATCCCAGCACTCAGGAGGCTGCGGCAGGGGGATTGCTTGAGCCCCTGCTTTGAAGACCAGCCTTATTGACATAGTGAGACTCTATCTTAAAAAGAAGAGGACAAGGGGGCTGGAGAGATGGCTCAGTGGTTAAGAACACTTACTGCTCTTGCAGAGGGCCTGGGTTTGGTTCCCCTGGGTTTGATTCCACATGGTGGCTAAAACCATAACTGCAGTTCCAGGGACTCTAACACCTTCTTACCCTCTGGATGTTGCACGACACAGGTGCACTTATACACATGCATGCAATACACTGATACACATAAAATAAAAATAATTTTTTTAAAGAAGAGGACAGAAGTGGTCAAGACATGAGTTCCCCAGAGTAGGGTCACTAGACAGGCCTTTCTCAGAAAGGGGCTCACAGCTGCCCATAGAACCAGGAGAGGAGGTGGGTGAGGAGGCTGGCCTCAGAACCAGAGGTGGCATCAGAGGAGACCTGGCATCAGGATGGGACCCCTTGGGTATCACTAGCAATAGGAGCAGCAGAGAGGCCTGGAGTTGTGCAGCCAGCTCATCCCACGCCCGGCTCAATAGCTGTGTAAGCCTTGAAAATCACAACGGCACTTAGGGCCTCAGTTTCCCCATCTGTAAGATTGGAGTGACAGCACCCACCTTGAGACATGATGGTGACAGGCCTCCTTGAATCTGGATGGTGGTATTTCAAGAAGCTCTGTGCGGACATATCTGGAGTGCAACGTTTGTCTGCTTCCGTGACATAGATTCCTTTTTTTTTAGTACTTTTTATTTTGTGTGTATGGGTGTTGCCTGCATGTATGTAAGCATACTCATATCATTCAATGCCCATGGAGGTCGGAAGAGAGCATTGGGTTCCCCTAGAATTGGAGTTATAGATGGTTGTTAGCCACTATGAGGGTGCTGAGACTCAAACTTCAGTTCTCTACAAGAGCAGGCAAGTGCTCTTAATCACAGAGCCATCTCTCCAGCCCTCCCCCCCCCACCCCAACATGGATTCTTGAGAGTGGAAATACCAGGCCAAAGGATTCAAGCATCATTCAGGCCTAGAAACAGGAGCAGCTCCATCCTACCAGCATTGGGCCATAGTAACTAACTCCTGGCAGGCCTTGACCCACACACCCCAGGCTCATGTCTTTTGGCTTCGTAACCATTACCAGTTGTAGTGGGGACAGAATCTCTTTACATTTTAGATTTTCCTGTGAGATCCTATCAGGTTTGCTGGTCCCTTGCTCCCTTTTTCAATTCCGTGTTCGGGTCCTCTCGATCACTCTAGACAGGTCCCTAGACATGGTGTAAGGACAGCCAGCTTCCCAAGCACAGCCAGGATCAGTGAGGCCAAGGAAGGGCCTGTGTGTCTTTAAGCAGACTCTGGTGTCAGACCTTGCTGTCTGTGGCTCCCTTGCTGTGAACCTCCATGTGGGCCTGGCAAGATGGCTCAGTGCACTAATTAGTTTTTCTCAACTTGACACAAACCAGAGTCACCTGGGAAAAGGAACCTCACTTGAGGAATTTCCTCCATACTTGGCCTGTGGGTGTGTCAGTGGGGCATTTTCTTGATTGTTTGTTGATGCAGGAGGGCTCAGCCCACTTTGAGTGGTGCCATGCCTGACTTCTCTCAAAGGTAAATATTCCCTGGAAATGTAAGACGAAATAAACCCTTTCCTCCCCAAATTGGTTTTGGTCACTGTTTTAATCACAGCAACAGAAACCAACCCAGCAACCTGAGTTTGATTCCTGGGACCCACATGTTGGAAGGAAGAACCAGCTACACAAAGACATCCCTCTGACCTCCACCTGAGCCATGAATGCTCAGGTGGAGGTCAGAGGCCCTCCAAGTATGTACATACATAAATACATACATACATACATACATACATGTGATGGACCTCCTGTGACTTCTGCCTTGGCAGAGAGAGAGGCCTGGAATGATGATGCCCCCAGGCCACACAAGGCCTGGGTTTCCCCTGCAGCCACCAGGTCTTCCTCTTTTTCTCCATGTTAACTATTGCAAAAAACTGCCTGAAGTGTCATTTCAGATTACTCTCCAGTCCATACAGCTCATCCGAGAACTCTGAGCTTTCACTTTGGGATGTGTGTATCTCTGGAGACAGGAGTGAGCAGCCATGTTGGGCGTGACCCCAAGCCCCTCCACAGCCTACCTTCTAGCAGGTCAAGCACTCTGGCTTTTTAATAGTGGTGCACGGGAAGCAGCTCGTCTTTCTGCCATGGTCAGCAGAGAGATGCTGCTTCCCACTCACTGGGCACCAAGCCCAGCTCTCAGCTGTCACTATCACAGTGACACTGCGGTCGCCTGCAGGACTGTCCTAGATGGAGATGCCTAGCGGTAAGCACTCATGCACATGTACACACACAAGCATACATGTGGCTCTGTATACACATGTAGGTGGCTTTACAGGCACACACATGCCCATACACATGTCTATGTACAATACACATGTGAGAATGCATACATAAATGTACATGTTCCATGTGCACATACCCATGCAGGTGAACAGCCAATTACGTGTATACTTTCCATGTGTACACATGGGGTGTGCATACAAAAGCATACATTCATGTACACACATGAAGGTGAGCACATGTGTGGCCATGTACATGTATCTGTGCACACTGCACATATACACAAGAATGCACATCCACATTTCACACCTCTGTGCTTATGTGTGTACACACGTATCCATGCACATGTCTCGGTATACACAGAGCACAGACCTGTACTGGACCTCTCTGTCGGTTGTGGCTTTGCAAGCTCCTTGACATTTGTGATGCAGGTGTGAGCCGTACAAGAGTGGATTCCAGCAGAGGACCTGCACCTGTTAGCTGACGGCAGCCCCACTTAAGCTCTTGGGACAGTATAAGCACTAAGAGCACTCGGGCTCTTAAAAGGAGCCTTACAGGAAGGATATTTTTCCTCTCCTTCATGTGCCAGTCCCAAGGAGCAGAGCCTGCCTCCGTCAGAGGCCCGCCTGAGGCTAGAGGGGCACCGGGCTGCTGCTCTGTCTCATGAAGGGGAGAAGAGGGCTTAGCCATGAGAGCAAATGCTTCTCTTGAACTCCACTCTGCCCTGGAACTGTGGTTGCCAGCATGAGGACGCTCTGTGTTGCTTTTGAGCAGGTTGTCCAGAGAAACTCCCCTCCCACTTGGGGTTCTTTGAAAAGCAGATTTGTCTAGTTTTTTAATGGAATCTCACTGAGTCCTTGTGTACTTGTAGAAATGTGCCCCTGCAAGTTCATGTGGGCCCTTGGGAACCTGTGAGTTCAGAGTGGCCTGGGGCAGAGCTGCTAGCCATTCCTGCCTTATGCCACCCAGGTCTCTGTAGCATTAGCCTTCATAAATAAGACTGTGACCAAAAAAATGCCCAGACCTCCTCTGGCACTGGGTGAAGATGTCCCAAAGAGAGGCTCCAGGTGGAGGGGTCCTTCTGCAACAGCAGGATCACTCCTGGTTGGCCCCACAATGCCAGCCAGCACATCTCCAAACCCGTGTGTCACGCCTCGCTGTGCTCCAGTGCCTCGCCCACCCTGCCATGATTCTCCATCAGCACGGAGGCTGGAGGCCTCTTTGTTTCCTCATTAGGAATTCTTTTCTCTGCCCAGCCTGCATGCCACTTTCTGCCTGGTTGTTCTGTTCTCTGTGGCTCTGCAGGGGTTCTTGCTGAGCATCAGTCATCACTGTCATCTGTCCCTTCTGTTATGGACAGTGTCTGGTTAAGCAGCCGTGTGCGTCCAGCTAGAGAAGGGTTACAGGTCAGTTCCTCTGTGCCTTTGGGCAGTTCATGAATTGAATAAAAGGCCTTCTGGAGTCCAGCACTCGCCCACGCTGCCTTCCAATCTTGTCCTTCATTTGAGGCTATAAAGGAGGACTGATTTGATTTGATTTTATCCAATGACAGGCGTGTGGCTTTAGGACCACAGGCTGCAGCGCCAAGAACCTGGACCTGCCAAGAACACTGGTCCTGCCAAGGTCAAGCAGACAACTGCCAGGCTAAATAAGTAACAAGGCTCAGTAAACAGCAAGACTCATCAAGTTACCTGGGCCCTCAACACCTGTGTCCCTTCTGAAAGGAGACTGTCACCCACTTGCAGGGCAGGGGCTGGGGGTGCATTCATTGTCTGCCTCCTTGGCCCCCAGAGTGGGGCCAGCGATGTCACCCTACCTCAGGCTGACAGTTCCACCCCATCCCTTCTCAGACCCAATCTTAACATACGTGTAGGTCAGTCAAGGCTGTCTGCTGGACTTGTCTTTTTTATTTAAAAATTTTTATTTTTATTTTATGAGTATTTTTCCTTCATGTAAGTGCACCACATGCATACCTGGTACCCACAGAAGCCAGAGAAGATGTCAGGTCCCCTGGACCTGGAGTTACAGGCAGTTATAAGCTGCCATTTGGGTTCTGGGACATGAACCAAGGTCCTCTGCAAGAGCACTAAGTGCTCTTAATCACTGAGCCATCTCTCTGGCTCCCTGTGTTTATCTTAAAAAAATTTTGTTTTTATTTTATGTACTGCATATATATGTACCTTGTGTGTACAATTACCACAGAGGCCAGAAGAGGGCATTGGATCCCCTGGAACTGAAGTTTTGGTTGTTAGCTGCAATTCAGGGACCTGGGTCCTCTTCAAGAGCAGCAAGTGCTCTTAACCACAGAGCCATCGCTCCAGCCCTGTGTCTGTCTCTTTTGTTGTACCGGCCTCTGAAAGTCACCATCACAGTTAGGAGTCTGTGCTGGCAGCTGGCAAGAGGAGCCCCACCTCTGTCCCATCACACAACCCTCGTGGCCACCCATGCCCATGTGTTCTTCAATATGAGTCTTTGAAACAGTCTGTTGGATTCTGGGAGAGTAATGATGTGCTCTTGATTGGATCTGATGAATTCACCCATTCATTGAAGAATGTGCTTAGGCCCTGGGGAGTGTGTTGCTGCCTCCCACTAGAGACAGCTTCCAAGCCACCTTCAGAAAGCTGTGTGGTCAGGATGGAGAGGTACCTCAGTGGTTAAGAGCACTGACTGCCCTTGACGAAGACCCAGGTTTGATTTCTAGCACCGACATGGTGGCTAACGACTGTCCATAACTCCAGTTCCAGGGGATACAACCTCAGAAGAGGTTCTGACCCCCATGGGCATTGCATGATGCAGGTGCACTCACACACATGCAAGGCAATACATTCATACGCATAAAATAAAAATTAGTAAAGCCGGGCGTGGTGGCACACTTTAATCCTAGCACTTGGGAGGCAGAGACAGGTGGATCTCTGTGAGTTCAAGGCCAGCCTGGTCTACAGAGTGAGTTCCAGGACAGCTGGGGCTACAGGGAGACCCTGTTTTGAAAGGAAAAAAAAGCAGATAAAATATTTTTTGTCTTTTTTGAGACAGGGTCTCCCCGCAGCCCCAGGTGTCCTGGAACTCACTTTGTAGACCAGGCTGGCCTTGAAATAAATTATTTTTTTAAACATTTTTATTATTTATTTATTATTTTATGTATATGAGTGTACTGTCTGCATGTAAGTTGGTGCACCTGTGGTGTGCAATGCTGCAGAGGTCAGATGAGAGCATTGGATTCCCCTGAAACTGGAGTTAAAGATGGTTCTTAGCCACCATGTGGGTGCTGGGAATCGAACCCGGGCCCTCTGCAAGAGCATTTGGTGCTCTTAACCACTGAGCCATCTCTCCGGCCCCGAAATAAAATATTTTTTTCATTTTTATTTTTTTAAACTTTTTTTACTTTTATTATTTTTTTTATTTTATTTATTTTTGTATGTGTACGAATGTACTGTCTGCATGTAGGTCTGTGCACCTGTGTCATGCAGTCAGTGCTCTTAACCGCTAGGCCATCTCTCCAACCCCTATTTTTTTTAACAATAAGTAATGAGTACAAGCATCCTTCATGTAAAACCAATTTGCAATCAGCTATGCCCAAACCCACACAGCCCATGTCTCCCGCCATCCAGCTGGTGGGGCTTGTATGTACAATCATGTTCATCAAATAAGTATCTACACTATGTTGCTGTAGTTTCACCATTCACTCCAATCGCAGCCCTTACATTCTACTACGCCCCCTCTTCCACAGATTGTTCCCTAGGCTTAGAAAAGGGGTACTGGTGGATGAGAAGCAAAACAGTCTACTTTCTCTGGAGATGTCATTTTGGACTCTGATCAGTTCTGGCTGTTTCCTTTCATGGACTGATAGTTTGTCCAGGAATAACCTTTCAGTCCTACTGATGAAGCACAGGCAATTTGGTATATAGGTATTTAAACTAATTGTTATGGTAGGTTACTTTGGTATAGACACAGATATTTGGATGGTATGTTAATACATGAATTGCATTTTCTTCTATAATATATGACAGGGTCTTACTGTGGCTTATAACATCTCCTAACCACTAGAGGATGTAAGCTTGTGGCATCAGCTGTGAATTATTCCTCCAAGGAGAGAGCTACTAGCCAATTAGATTTGGGATATACAGACATGTGGCTGCCACTGCTGCACAGTATTTCCAGGCAGGTGAGGTGTAGTTGATGCTGACGGAGGAGTCTTGCTTGACTCAAGGAGACCAATTTTTGCTTTATTGGTTTAGTGGCCTTTGGTAACATTCTCTGGCATTCCAGAGACCAACTGTACACTTGCAAGTGCGGTCTCAATACATCTTTCCCATGCTTACATCAGGTCTTTGACAGCAGGGCTTTACCGCCTCTCTTCTTGCAGGTATCCCAGTTTACAGGCAAGAAGCCTTTACCTTTTGGGGGGGGGCTTGGATCCCCTGGCTAACATCTCCTTGGCAGAATAATCCATTGCTGATATCAGAGCTCTCCTGTATTAATATATTTTGCTTACATGCACACCTTGAAAAGACTTTAGTATTATATTTGGCTCTGAATAGAGAATAATCCTTTTCACATTTCCTATGTCTATTAGTCAATTAAAGAAAGCAGTTATAAGCCGGATGTGGTGGTGCATGCCTTTAATCCTAGCACTCGGGAGGCAGAGGCAGAGGCAGGTGGATCTTTGTGAGTTCAAGGCCAGCCTGGTCTACAGAGCAAGTTCCAGGACAGCTGGGGCTACAGGAAGACCCTGTCTTGAAAAGACAAAAAAAAAATTATTTCTTGGTGAAACTGGAAGGGTGGGGGGGTGGGAGAAGGACACGGGCCTATATTCAATTAATATATATTTAATTGATGTGAGTTTAACAAGTATCCAATTTTGCCCAAACTCTTATCTACAAACTACATGGTATTTTAGGACTCAGTAAAAGTAAAAATATCTATATTAAACAACATTGGTTTAAAGGTTTTAATAAAAATAGTAATACATCTAAGTTAAATGGAAATATAAATTGTTGTCCACATTTGTTCTACTTAAAATGTGTATAACAATAACTTTGGGATTATCATATACAAATGTTCTCTATAATTTCTGTGTTAAACAGTATCATCTTGTAACATTCTCTTTTACCTGTAGGATAATTTAACTTAAGGAATTAAGCTCACTTTCCAAATTAACAACATACTGTCACCCAAAACAGCTTGGGTAAATTTAATGAAATTTACACCTTGATTCCTGCCTATAGGTATGTGTACTAACAACTGTCTTTTTGACACTCATGGGTCAAAAAATAAAAACCTAAAATAAAAAAGGGGGGAGATACAGTTATATATTAAACCTTTTTGTCAAATTTTCAATTTAAATCTTAAAACTAACTATGGGAAAAGATTTGTATGTTCCCACAGGTCAAAACATCACCAACTTAATGGCTGAGAAATGCCTCTGCCTCCCAAGTGCTAGGATTAAAGGCGTGCGCCACCACGCCCGGCCAAGAAATAAAATATATTTTTTTTTTTGGTCTTTTCGAGACAGGGTCTCCCTGTAGCCCCAGCTGTCCTGGAACTCACCTTGTAGACCAGGCTGGCCTTGAACTCACAAAGATCCGCCTGTCTCTGCCTCCCAAGTGCTAGGATTAAAGGCGTGCGCCACCACGCCCGGCGAAATAAAATATTTTTAAAAGAAAATGCTGGGCTGGAGGGATGGCCTAGCGGTTAAGAGTGCTGACTGCTCTTGCAGAGGACCTGGGTTCGATCCCCAGCACCCACATGGCGGCTGAGAACTGTCTATAACTCCAATTCCAGGAGAACTCCAGTTCCAGGGGAATCTGACACCCTCTTCTGACCTCTGTGGCATTGCACGACACAGGTGCACAGACCTACATGCAAACAGTACATTCATACACATAGAAAATAAATAAATAAAATATAAAAAGAAGAAACCTCTGTGGTCCACGAGCAGGGATGGCAAGATGGCAGCCTGCGGCTAACATTGGCAAGATCTGTTTTCCCAGCATTGGTCTCTAGCTCCTTGCCGATTTTGCTCCCGGTTTGCAGAGCAAGTCTCCTTGTCTCCTGTCAGATGATGGCCCTAATTTATTCTAATAAATTCCCCCCTCCATTCCTCTTGGCTTTCCATGTAAATGGTTATTCCAGCTGTGAGCACAGCTGCTAATTCTTCCTCTCCAGTCCTTATCGTTATTCTTCCTTTCATCATGCTGCTCAGACAAGGCTCCAACAGGGAGTAGTATCCTTGTGCTCCTTATTCAAAGGAGATTACCTGCCTGGGCCTGTGAGGCATGCCCCTGCCTATCTTCTCTGGTTCTGTGTCTGTCTGTGGCCACCAAGGACTGGGGAGGGCATAAAGGAGAGTTCATTCCACTTGGCTGCCAGGGGCAGCGCCTCACTGAGTTAGGGGATCTGTGATTGTCAGCTTGACCAGATGTACAATCACCTAGGAGACAAACATCTAGCATGACTGTGAGGAATTATCTAGATTAATGAGGTAGGAAGGGCAATCCTAAATCAGAGCAGCACCGTTCCATAAGCTGAGGTCCCAGACTGAAAAGGGAGAAGCAAGCTGAGCACCAGCCTTTGTTTCCCCCAGTGTAGACACCATGTGACCAGCTGCCTCCCACTGGAGTTGTACCTTTCTACCCATGACAGTCTACACCCTCAAACCGTGAGAAAAAAAATAAGCTCTTCCTTTAAGTTTCTTTTTTCATGTATTTTGGCACGAGAAAATTGGTACCAAGAAGTGGGGCTGTTGCTGGGAAAACCTTGACCATGTGTTTTCTAGGCCTTTAGAATTGGTCTGCACCAGGCGTGGTGGTGCACGCCTTTAATCCCAGCACTCAGGAGTCAGAGGCAGGCGGATCTCTGTGAGTTCAAGGCCAGCTTGATCTACATAGGGAGCTCCAGGCCAGCTGGGACTAAAGGAAGACCCTGTCTCAAAAAAGACCAAAAAAAAAAAAAATTGGTGTACAGGAGGAGTGTGAAGAGTTTGGAACATTAGGCTCCAGAATGCTGTAAACAGAAGTAAGTGGCCCATCCTGGTGGAAGACCAGAATGTCTAGAGGGATGCAGAAAGTAGAGACATGGCTCCTGAGGTTTTAGAGGGAAACAGGACCTCTGTCAGGAGCTGGGCGAGAGGACATTTGCATTATATTCTGGCAAAGAATCCGGCTTCATTATGCCCACGTCCTGAGAACTTGAGTGAGACTGAATTCAAAAGTTTTGGACTAAGTTATTTTGTGGAAGAAATTTTAAGACAAAAGAACATATAGGCTGTGGCATGGCCACTGTTCACCACTGTCCAGGTCTACCGTGGGAGAGGAAGGGGGCAGAAAGATGAAAAATGTGCCCCTTGGAGGCACTTAAGGTTGCAGACGAGGCAGGTGTTGAGAAACAAAGCAGCTGTAACTGTTAAAGAGGTTAGCGCAATTAAAGAGACACCTCCCCCACAGGGCTGGAGAGATGCTCACATGGCAGCTATCAACCATCCATAATTCCAGTTCCAGGAAATCTGATGCCCTCTCTGATTCCTCAGGCATTGCACACACGTAGTTCACTTATATACACTTACACACATGCATGCAGAACACTTACATACATAAAGTTGAAATAAACCAAAAGTGTTGAAATAAAATAAGAAAAAGAGAAATCTCCTACTCTTCATTAGAACAATACAGAGGGTGCCCTGAGGGCAAGACCTGTCCATCGAAGGCTTGTCTTGTGAAAAGGCAGACTCATCTAAACTGAGGCTGTTACTGAAAGGGGTCCCCACTCAAAATGAACTGCCAGGCCCCAGAAGCCACAGGACAGCTGAAGCTACAGGAAGACCCTGTGTCAAAAGACAAATAAAAAAAATAAAATAAATAAAATAATAAAATAAAATAACAGTTACATCGGTCCCATACACAACGGCATACAGTAAAGATCCCATTCCAAGGGAGGAATGGAAGGATATCAAGGATTGATCCCACCAAAGCAAGTCCAAGGACCAGCAGGAAAACAACGCACTTTGTATCTCCATGTTGAGCATCTGGGAGTCAGGATGGACTGGGCTGGACTCCACAGGCAGCCACCCCATCCAGCTCTGCCGCCTGCAACAGAGTCTCTCTCTTAGGCTGTCTCCATTTCATGCCTGGGCTTCACTCTGTATCCATATTTTTTCTCAGCTAACACACTGGCATCTTCAACATCCTGGGGTCTCCACTGCAGCTTAAGCTTCACTTTCAGAGCTTCATACCATGGCCTTGAAAGGCCTCCTTCCAGGGACCCACTACTCTGCCACACACTCCCTGGCCTCAGCAGCCTTCTGGAACCATGGTGCAACACAGTTCCATGACACCCTAGACCTTGTACCTTCCCTGACTACAAAGCCAGTGTTGCATAGATGAAGCTGCCCAGTTCTGCTGCCAGCATGGGATGAGGCCTGGGTCCCAACAGCACCACACCCAGCACTGTTTTTATTTTTCCTTTTTTAAAATTTATATATATATATATATATATATATATATATATATACAAATCTAAAAAATAAAAAAATTAAAAAAGGAAAATAAATGACATGAAATGCTAGAGAGTTTGTGGAGAAAGGAGAATATACATTCATTGCTGGTGGGAGTGCAAACTCATGGAAAGCATTGTGGAGAACACTTAAAAAAGACTCAAAATAAACCTACTAACTGACCCAGTCATATCACTTCTGTGTATATATCCACAAGACTCATCCTGTCACAGAGATACATGCACAACCATGTTTTCTGAAGATCTCTTCACAATAGTGAAGAGCTGGAAGTAACCCAAGTGTCCCTCAGCTGATGAGTGGATGAAGAATATGTGGTACATCTACATAACGGATTCTATGCAGCAGTCAATAAAGATGGCATGAACTTTGAAGGTAAATGGATGGCACTAGAAGCTATTATGGTAAATGAAGTAACACAGTCCCATAAAATCTAATGACCTATAGTGTCCCCCATTTGTGGATCCTAGCACAAAATTCTTATTTATAAAGCAAAATGAGTATTTTTTTCTTTTTAGTATATATAATACCAGATGCTACTAAAAAAAAAAAAAGAGCATATTAAAAATGTGAACCAAAAAAAAAAAAAAA
>VZQC01011991.1:3777476-3817555 GCA_009823505.1 Rhizomys pruinosus
TGCATGCAGGTCTGTGCACCCGTGTCGTGCAATGCCGCGGAGGTCAGAAGAGGGTCTCAGATTCCCCTGGAACTGGAGTTCTCCTGGAATTGGAGTTACAGACGGTTCTCAGCCGCCATGTGGGTGCTGGGGATCGAACCCGGGTCCTCTGCAAGAGCGTCGGTGCTCTTAACCGCTAGGCTATCTCTCCAGCCCCGAGCTTTGAACTTTTAAACAGTGTTTGAACTGTGGAGACTTTTAGAGATGGACTAAATGCATTTTGCATTATGAGATGGCTGTGAGATACTATGGGGACCAGGGAAAGAAAGTTATAGTTTTTTTATTAAAATATTTTTTAATTTTTATTTATTTATTTTTTTAAAGAATGATAAGTATATTTTTTTAGTTTTCTTTTTTAAATTTTATTTATTTCTGTATGTGTATGAATGTACTGTCTGTATGCAGGTCCATGCACCCATGTCGTGCAATGCTGCGGAGGTCAGAAGAGGGTGTCGGATTCCCCTGGAACTGGAGTTCTCCTGGAATTGGAGTTTCAGACGGTTCTTGGCCGCCATGTGGGTGCTGGAGATTGAACCCAGGTCCTCTGCAAGAGCAGTCGGCGCTCTCAACCACTAGGCCATCTCTCCAGCCCCTAATTTTATTTATTTTTTATGTGTATGAATGTACTGTATGCATGTAGGTTTGTGCACGCATGCTGTGCAATGCTGTGGAGGTCAGAAGAGGGTGTCAGATTCCCCTGGAACTGGAGTTCTCCTGGAATTGGAGTTACAGACAGTTCTCAGCCGCCATGTGGGTGCTGGGGATCGAACCTGGGTCCTCTGCAAGAGAGGCGCTCTTAACCACTAGGCCATCTCTCCAGCCCCTAGAAAGTTATAGTTTAAAAAGTGCTATGTTGCTCTTAACCACTAGGCCATCTCTCCAGCCCCTAGAAAGTTATAGTTTAAAAAGTGCTATGTTGCTGGGCATGGTGGCACATGCCTTTAATCCCAGCACTCGGGAGGCAGAGGCAGGCAGATCTCTGTGAGTTCAAGGCCAGCCTGGTCTACATAGTGAGTTCCAGGGAAGCTGGGACTACAGGGAGACCCTGTCTCAAAAAGACCAAAAAAAAGTGCTATGTCTAGTTGTGAAGTTGACAAGGAGTGGACTTGTGATGGTTGATATTGATTGCCATCTAAACAGACTCCACAGTCACCTAGGAGACACACAGCTGGGCCTGTCTGTGAGGGACTTAGACTAGCTGGGTTAACTGAGGTGGGAAGACCCCTAAATGTGGGCAGTGCCATTCTATGGGCAAGGGTCCAGACTGAATTAAAATAGGAGAAAGTTGGGGCTGGATAGATGGCTGTTCAATTCAATAGATGCAGGTTCGATTCCCAGCACCCACATGACAGCTAACAACATCCATAAATCTAGTTCCAGGGGATCTGAAACCCTCTTCTGGCTCTGCAGGCATTGCACACATGAGGTACTCTTACATACATGCACGCAAAATTCTTATACACCTAAAACAATAAATAAAATAAAAATTTAAAGGAGAAAGTTGTACTGGAAAGAAGGCTCAGCTGCTGAGCGCAGTTGGTGCTCAACACTCACACTGGGCGGGTCACAACTGCCTGGAGCTCCAGCTCCAGGGGATCCAGTGCCCTCTTCTGGCTTCTGTGGGCACTCACACACTTGTCAGCATGCGCGCGCGCGCGCGCACACACACACACACACACACACACACACACACACAAGTAAAGAAAAAACCTTTTGTTTTGTCTTTTTGAGACAGGGTCTCCCTGTAGCCCCAGCTGGCCTGGAACTCACTCTGTAGACCAGGTTGGCCTTGAAAATAAATCTTTAAAAAAATGTCAAAAAGGATAAAGTGAGCTGAGTACTAGCACTCATCTCTTTCTACTTCCTGACACAATGTCATCCTCTGAGTCACACCTTCTCCACCTGGAACCGTGAGCCGAGCCATAATAAGCCCTTAAGTTGCTTTTGTCAGGTATCTTTTTTTTTTTTTTTTTCTGAGACAGGGTCTCCCTGTAGCTGCAGCTGTCCTGGAGACTAGGCTGGCCTTGAACTCACGGAGATCTGCCTGCCTCTGCCTCCCGAGTGCTGGGATTAAAGGCGTGCACCACCACACCTGGCTTGTCAAGTATTCTATTACAGCAATGAGAACATAGCTAGCACAGGATGGATGCAGCATCAGCACCACGTGGTCCCTGCCCTTGGGTAACCATTGATGCTCCTTATGCTCCCTGAGTCCAGGTGTCCTAACCCTGTACTAGGGCTGATAAGAATCCTTCTTGAGGAGCCGGTATGGTCCCAGCATTCTGTGCTGCCAGGTGACTCCTGAAGCTGCCGAACACTGGGCCCAGCTCCTGAGAAGGCTGCAGGGTCAGGGCCCACGAATTAACCTGCACCAAACAGTGAGGTGGCCTTCCTGTTCTGCATGCTGGGCTGTGCCCTCTTTGCCCTTGGCCTCTCTGGATGGATTACTGGTGACCCAAAACTGAGCTCTCCAAAGGGCCTTCCAGATGACATGAATTGGGTGGCCCTGAGGCCTGACGAGCTCCATCCAAAACTAGGAGCTGTTGTGGTTCAGGTGAGGACAGACAGCCTGGATATATTTATTTCCAGATGAGGAAACTGTGGCTCAGAAAGGTGAAGGGACATGCCTACAGCTACCTATGCAGGACTAATGGACCAGGACTGAGCCATGCTCATACACTTGGGGCCTTGATAGTCACTGGGTCCCAGACAGTCCCTGAGAGAAGCAGGTGTTTCCTAACCTGGGCTGAGCTTTCCTGGGAAGGTGATGCTCCTTGCTATCTCCACTCTGACTCCAAGGATAGGGTAGGGGTGGGACTATGAGTCTCACAAGTTGAATGTCACACCTTACTCCAAGGATGGAGTGAGAGCCTGGGAGGTGATGACCACCTTTAAGCCACAAAACACTAAATCCTTGCAGAAACTAACAATTCATTGACACAGACATCTTTTTTTTTTTTTTTTTTTTTTTATATTTTTGAAACAGGGTCTCCCTGTAGCCCCAGCTTCCTGGAACTCACTCTGTAGACCAGGCTGGCCTTGAACTCACAAAGATCCACCTGCCTCTGCCTCCCAAGTGCTAGGATTAAAGGTGTGCGCCACCAGGCCTGGCTGACACAGACATCTTATAGAAGACAAGTAAAACAAAGATGTCCTCTCTGGGTCCTAAGCTGCCTCCTGGGCTCCCTAGGGTCATACAGAGAATGGAAAACAGAACAGAAAGTGGAGCCCAGAGTCCTGGCAGCTGGACCAGAGCCAAGCTCTGGGCTCAGGTGTCCCACCTCTACAGGTCCCCTAGTTACCCCACCCTGCATGACTGAAAGCTCTCCCCAACATGCCTGCTCTCACACCCTCCCCAAAGCCCAGACCACATGGGGAGCAGGATTTCATCCAGGTCTTCCCCACTTTGGGCACCTTTCCAAGAGTCCCTGGGGTCCCTGGCCATTGGCCTGAACAATAAACAGCCAAGTTCATGGGGGCAGAAGGGTTGGCTCTGCTTAGGGAACAGGGAAGGGTGCCAGGAGGTCTGTGGGATGCCTGCTGATGGAGCCTGCTCACTCAAGTCACAGCAGCGCTCCAGGGTTACAGAGGCAGCCTGCCCTTGTCACTCATCCCGAACCATGGACAGCAGAGGTATGCGTCCTTCCCCTGGGGCTTCCTGAAGAAAGCTGAGGTCCCACCCTCCTGCTGGATCTCGAGTCCAGAAAAGAACATTTTAAAGTGCCAAAAGGTGGGGGCAGGGGATACAACAGCTCTTGGAAACTTGGTGGTGTCTCGAGGGCTTGCAAAGGGAAAGGGTTTAGCAAGAAAATAGAGTCCTGACCCCTGGCCACGTGCCTCCCACCTGCCCGCACCTCCCCAGGCCCAGCCAACTTGTGACCAAGGAAAAACAAGCAACTCCACTGATGCAATTAGGAAAATGTTGTTTTTCAAACGCTGCCAAATCCTGGAGGTTAGATCTGTGACCTGAGAAACAAGAATGTTGCCACCGGCGGCCGCAGCCCGAAACAGCCCACTGAGCATCCCCCAGCCACCAGAGGGGTGGGAAGCTCAGGATTGGCACCAGGTGGGGGCTCAGAGAATGTGCCCACTTTTCTCAACTTGACAGTGAAGGGTGTCCAACCCTGCCCTGGACCTGGTACTCAGGTGAGTGGCCTTTGAGTCTAGATTCCCAGCACGATATGGGGAGTGGAGATCCAAGAAGCACATTTCTGATTGGAGCGAATGGCTTCCTCATCTGCCCTCCTGCCAGTCACACAGCCTGTGACCTACTTTGGACACAGAATAGAGAACCCCCTCTCCTCAGTCCTCATAGATGCTTAGAAAGGCCCAGGAGCCCAGTACAGTCAACCCTCATGAAGCCTGGCTGCCCCTCCTGGGCTCTTTGCTCTTAAAGAAGCCCAGTGGTGGGGCTGCACAGACAGGCAGTTGGGGTTGCCACCCGAGTCCTAGGCTGGACTGAAAATGGCCTAGGAACGAGGGTCCTCTGGAAGCTCGGCCATGCCAAGAGGCAAGAAGTGCAAGGTGCTGTAGGATCAGGAGACCAGGGATTGAACCACAGTCCCCAACTTGTGCCAATGTCCCTCTGGCTCCATCAGTGCTTGGGGCCCAGTAAGGCAGCCGAGGAGAGTTGCTTGCTGCGTCCAGTGCTGTGGGGTCCGAGCTCCACAGGTGGCTGGGGAGCCTCTGGCTTGCAGGATAAATGTCTTGGGCCTGCTGCCCCCAGGGATTGGAAACTGTATCCTGGGGACTCTGCCAGAGGGTGGGGGAAGACAGAGGCTGGGAGGACTGGAGTCCACGAGGGACCCCTAGTGTGGCCAGGCTTCCCACATCCTGTTCTGTCCCTACACCGCGGCTGTCACTCCCATGATTGGGGTGAGGCCTCTGGGAGCCCAGAGTCCTGAATCCTATCAGATCTGATGTGTTGGTCCCCTGAGGGCTGGGAAAAAGTACCTCGTTTTAATTTTTTTTTTAATTTTTTATTTCTGTATGTGTATGAATGTACTGTCTGCATGCAGGTCTGTGCACCCGTGTCGTGCAATGCTGCGGAGGTCAGAGGAGGGTGTCGGATTCCCCTGGAACTGGAGTTCTCCTGGAATTGGAGTTACAGATGGTTCTCGGCCGCCATGTGGGTGCTGGGGATCGAACCCGGAAAGGACCTCCTTTTAAACTCTTGGTTGGCCACAGCTTCTCCCCTCCCAACAGTGAGAGAGGCTGAAAGACCTTGGAGAGTGGAGATGCAGCCTCCAGAACCTGAAGGAAAGCTGAGCAACTGGCCTCGGAGCCAACAGTGGGGGCGGGAAGGCTTGCCTGGCCCGGGTCCAGCGAAGGGGAGGGCTCCCACGCCTGCCCCAGGGGGCCCAGGGACCATTGTGAGCGCTGTTCCTGAGTTGCCTGTGACCACTCCCACCTCCAAACCTCCGCACACCCTGCTGCGTCCTAGGCCAGCCTTGCCCGGCTGCATGTGCCCCCCGTGCGGGAGGCTGCGGGAACCCCTCCTGCAGACCCCCGCCTAGCCCCGCCCCTGCCTGGCCCCGTCCCCAGCCCCGCCCCCCGGGGGTCGCGGAGGCCGGGCAGCGCCGCCGCGCGCGTCCGGCCGGGGGCTGCGCGCGTCCGGCGGGGGTGCGGGCGCTGAGCGGGGGTGCGGGCGCTGAGCGGGCGCTGCCGTGTGCCTGCAGGCGGCCCTGCGCGCGGGACGGCGGCCGCGGGGACGTGCTTTCGGACGCAGCCAGCCTCAGCATGAACGACCTGGACACCGAGGTGCTGCCCTTGCCGCCGCGGTACCGCTTCCGGGACCTGCTTCTGGGGGACCAGCCTTTCCAGAACGACGACAGGTAGGTCGCCGGGCCGGGCTGGGCCGGGCGCGCAGAGCTGTCCGCGGTGCTGAGCCCGCGCGTCCCCGCCGCCGCGCGCCCTTCAACTTTCCCAGCGTCCTGGGCGAGAAGTTTGGGGTGGGCTGGGAGCCGGGGTTCTGCCTTCCGCGCCCGCCCGCGGCCCGACCCCAGCGCTCGGCCGATGGGCGACGAGCCAGGGCCGGAGGCGCCGGGGCCGCGGAGCCCTGCGGTCCGCCAAGCAGGCGCGCGGCTGAGCAGTTCACCAGGGACAGCGTCCTTCAGGCTCCTGCGTGGTCACGTTTTCAGAGTGAAGGTGTTATGGCGTTCCCTCCCCTCAAATTCTCCGTGGTTTAAGCAAAATGAACCTGAATCCTTCCGTAAAAGATCACCCCATGCGCCCATGGGGATAACTCATAGGCTGAGGGGCCTGGCAGGAAGCTGGGGAGAAAGGTTGCCTTTCTGCATTTTCCTCAAATAACTGTCTTGGGTAAACACTAGTGTGCTTGCTGTCAGCCTCAGGGGAGGCACTTTCACGCCTGCAAGCCAAGGACTCTGGCAGGCTGGAGATGGCTGGCTGGAGCTTGGGATAAGAAGCTGGCACTTGTATGTGGTGGAGCAGCCTCTGTCACCTCCCTGAGGCCAGGCCACCCACCCCCAGCCCTGGACTGGGCTGAACCCCCCCCCCATGCTCCCCAACAGTGCAATAATTCAAGTTAGCACAGAAAGTACATGAGCTTGCAAATTGTCAGGACACACACTGAGCTCTGGGAACAACTGACTGCCGTTCGTTCGTGAGCAGGGTCAGCATGTGTGAGGACGGCATGCACAGAGTCCCCAGGGCACATAGAGTGATTTTGACAGTCATTTTGCCTACTGGAAGCCTCCTGCCAGACTTCTCCTGGTGATCACATCCATTAGTCACATAAAACATGGATATGGGGAAATTAGTCTGTCGTCTTCCTTGATTAGGACCAAGGAGTCTGGGTCCTGTGGAGGTGCCTTTCTTTCTTTGTTGAGACAGGGTCTTACTCTGTAGGCCAGCCTGGCCTTGAATACCTGTCTTACTGCCTCAGTTCCCCAAGTGCTGGGGTTACAGGTGTGTACCACCGCTCCCAGTTTAGACTTGGCTTGTCTTTTGAGCCAACTGCTATGGTAACAGAACCCTGCCTAAGAAGGTGGAGGGCTGGTTAGCAATGCCTGCCCAGGCAGTGGGAGAGATGGCCAGCCTGGCCCTGGCATCTGTAGCTGGGAGACCTTTAGCCTTCCTGGGACCCTCACAGGGCAGGGCCTCCCTGTGCCCAACATTTTAAGTCATCGCCCCCCATCCCTCCCAGGTGCCTGCTTGGCTGGGACTTTATGAATTCTGGAAAATAGTAATTGTAGAAGACTCTCTGAATGCCAGGCAAGAAACAATGTCTGTCTCCCCAAATGGTGCCCGAGGCCCGGGCCTGGATGGATGCCAGTGAGTGTGGCTGATATAACTGAGGTCATACCTCCCTTTCCAGGCATGGATGGCAAAGGTTTGGTTTGGTTTTGTTTTTCTCTTTTGTTAGCCATAGGATAGCAGCCACAGTCTGCCTGTCCCCTGCCCCAGGAGATGAGAAGCTGCTATCAAGTGCATGGAGACTTCTGTGTGGCTTTTAATTGTGGTGCACTATTTGAAACATAAATTTTACCATAGTGACATTTAAGCACACTCAGAGGTGGTACAGCCTTCACCCATCAGACACCAGAGTGTGGCCAGCATCCTGAAAGATCTCTCCCCTCCCGACTCATTCCCCGATTCTCTCAGACCATCAAATAACCCCTCTTTGAGCCTGCAGGTCTTGTCACAAACATTGGTACAGGAAACTGTGATGCTAGGGATGAGGGAAGATCTGCCCTGAGGGGTCCACCAGAGCACCCCAAGTCCCGTGTGTACACAGACCCAGCTCTAAGCACAGAGCCCAAACTGAGAGTAAACAGATGCTAGAAGGTCCTTCCTGCTGCTCGGAACATGGCCTGATGACCTTACAGCCACTGCCATTTGAGGGACCTTGTCCCTTCTCTCCTCGTCAGACTTTCTCATCTCCCATACCCGTTCCCTCATCTTCATCCACCATCACCAATTCCAAGGTGAGGGATGGGGCCGGAAGCACCGCCACCTGACCTGCCAGGACTTTTCCACAAGTGTGATGTGACTCTGGACGTTGTGTTCTGAGTCTGGGGGTGCTTGGCCTGGTGTGTTGTGAATCTGGGGGTCCTTGGCCTGGTGTCTTGTGAGTCTGGGGTTGCTTGGCCAGGTGTATTGTGAGTCTGGGGGTCCTTGGCCTGGTGTGTTGTGGGTCTGGGGTTGCTTGGCCTGGTGTGTTGTGAGTCTGGGGGTCCTTGGCCTGGTGTGTTGTGGGTCTGGGGTTGCTTGGCCTGGTGTGTTGTGAGTCTGGGGGTCCTTGGCCTGGTGTGTTGTGGGTCTAGGGGGTCCTTGGCCTGGTGTGTCGTGGGTCTGGGGGTCCTTGGCCTGGTGTGTTGTGGGTCTAGGGGTCCTTGGCCTGGTGTGTTGTGGGTCTGGGGGTCCTTGGCCTGGTGTATTGTGAGTCTGGGGGTCCTTGGCCTGGTGTATTGTGGATCTGGGGGTGTTCAGCCTGGTGTATTGTGAGTCTGGGGGTCCTTGGCCTGGTGTATTGTGAGTCTGGGGGTCCTTAGCCTGGTGTGTTGTGAGTCTGGGGGTCCTTGGCCTGGTGTACCATGGGTCTGGGGGTCCTTGGCCTGGTGTATTGTGAGTCTGGCGGTCCTTCGCCTGGTGTGTTGTAAGTCTGGGGGAGCCTGGTGTGGGGAAGAATGGCAGGCTCATGATTGGAGGGTGCAGGATGGCTAGCAAGCCAGAAAGAGCCGTCTGTCACCCCTCCTGAAGAGCATTCTGGGGCTTCAATGGGGGGTGGTGCTGGGGTTCTGTAATGGGGTCTTGGCTGCAGGTAACAGGCCCTGTGCCAGGGCAGTGCAGCACAGAACCTGCAGTGCCCAGGGCAGTGGTCTTAGCTATGTACATCTGGGCAGATGTGAGCTGTGATTGTTTTCCTGCCTCCAGCACAGGACAGGAGCACACTGGAGGGTCAGCACCCCCCACTCCTCCCCTGCCCTGCTTTAGCCCCACAGTGGGGTGAGAGTGAGTGGTAGACTTCACCTGGACTCCTGGCAGGCCGTGAGTGGGCAGGAAGGGCTGTGGATTTCCTGTTCCCAAGGGTAATAAAGCCACTGGTGGTGAGTCACCACAGCCTCAGCGGCCTTGATGAGGTTCTTAGCCACCCACATAGGCAAATGAGACCACTCTGCCAGCTTGGCCTCTCCCAAGGGACTGAGTAGTGCACACAGCCTGGGAGGGGCAGAGTCCAGATCTTATTGGCCTCAGGAGGTCTGTGCCACCCCTGGTGGACTCCCAGCTGCTGGGCTGCGTCCAAGTCCTGGGGCCTTCTGGGGGGCAGCAGTAAGAAGGAGATGAGTGCTCTTCCAGCGCTCAGGGACCCTTCCCCTTCCTTGCCACCTCACTGCCTACACTCCAGAGAACCCAGAACAGCAGGAGGAGGCTGGATGCCCCCCACCCTCAGTCTGGAAGGATTCTTCCTGCCTTCTGGGGGGCAGCAGTAAGAAGGAGATGAGTGCTCTTCCAGCGCTCAGGGACCCTTCCCCTTCCTTGCTACCTCACTGCCTACACTCCAGAGAACCCAGGACAGCAGGAGGAGGCTGGATGCCCCCCACCCTCAGTCTGGAAGGATTCTTCTTGCATATTCTGGAGACTCCCAAGTTTCCTGGTCCTGGGGGGACTGAAGACTCAGAACCTCCCTCCAAAAGGGGTGAATACCCTTAAAAGAGTAGGTGAGCACCCTTAAAAGAGTAGGTGAGCACCCTCAGACTGTGGTGTTTCATAAGTGTCTGGGTCTCAGAATCCCGTGCCTAGTCCATAATAGGAGGTTCAGGCTTCCGGGCAACTGGAGCTTTGTCAGAGAGATGGACAGAGCAAAGTGGAACTGCTCAACTCCCACCAGCCAAACAGGGCTGAGAACAGCCCGTTGTAGGGGAGTGGAACCTGGCTTCCCTAGGGGATTCCCAGTCCAAACTTGAGGGGAAGTCTTCAGGGGTCCAAGGTACTACTGCCGGATGGTTAGCCAGAATAGACCGTATATGTGCTGTCCTCTGCTCTTCTGGCAACAGAAAGCCCCAGCTCATGACTCTGAGGCAAGAGCTTTAAGTATTTTGTCACAAAAGAAAAATGGGGAGACACGCAGGGTCCATATGCCCAGTGCAGAGGGGTGCCCCCATCTAAGGACAGAGCCGTGTGGGTGAAGAGGAGCAGATGGACCCCAGAACACGTCCCTTACCCTGCTGGTGCCCCCTTTCCCACTGCCCTGCCAGGAAGTGGTTCAAATTGCCCCTCTGGGACCAGACTAGGCCCTGCCCATGGGGTGAAGGCTTCAATATGCTTCCAAGCAGAGACAGCTAAGAGGGGTGCCTAGAGGACAAAGACTGCTGATGATTGTAGAGCTGGGCTGGGAAGTGCTGCGGATGGAGCCGGGCTGGGCGTGGAGAACTCCACAAGGATCATCCCGCCCGCCTGCCTGCCAAGTGCCCCGGAAGGCTGGATGCCCATTAAGTGCCGTCCCCACCCTTTCTTGTCTGCACTCACCCTTGGGACCGGTGCCTGCCTCCATCATCCCAGCAACCCCCATACCTTCCCACATCCTGTCCTCACCCCACCCTCACCACCCTGCCCATCACCCTTCTCCACTGGAGTCCTGGGCCTTCCTTAGGACAGCTTCACCCAGACTCCGCCTCTGCTGGACAGCCCTGCTGTTTGCCCAGTTCTCTAGACATTTCCCCTAGAATAGCTAACTGGCCGTCTGCGTCCTGAACCAGCCCCAGGAGCCTAGAGGACACTAGGGCCAGAGCTCATGCATAGAGGGTTCAAGGGCAGCTCTGGGGCAGGATGGGGTGGATTGGCGGCCACTGGATCTCCTTTGGGGGTACCTTGGGCCCCAGCTAGGACCCCATCTGGCTCCCAGTTTCCCCACCGACTGTCCAGGGCTTTGAGATGGGAAGGGTACTGCTGAGACAGAGGATGTGGCCAGGCTTGAGCAGGGTTCTCACAGTGGGGAGGGCTGGGACAGATGAGGGAGGACTGGTCCGACACCAGAGCATCCCCACCACACCAGGATTGAGCTGCCTGGCCAGCCGGAGCCTCACGTGAGGCACTTCAGGTTAACTGATAGGACATGAGAAGGGAGCTGTCACAGCAGAGGGCAGCACAGAGGATGGTGATGTCCCTGCCGGAGCCATCGGGTCTGGGCGTGGTCACATAGCAGGACAGCCCTGGAGCAGCTGGATGTCTTGCTCCACTGGCTGACACTGGGTCCCGGGGCTTTGTTCCTGACCAGAGCTGCTGAGTCCAGGGAAACACCAAGTGGTGCTGCCTCCCAGGGGTCTTGTGTTTAAAACACCAGCTGGGGCCTTCCCTGGCTCCGCACTGACCTGGCTGATGGACAGGGTGGGCTGGTGCTGCTGTCCTGGCTTTCCCCAGACCCTGCCCAGGCTGTAGGGGTCAAGTGGGGTGAAGGGGTCATCTGGTCAGGAGGACCAGTTGCCTGGGTTGTGGGAGCTAATCCTGGATGTCAGCGTGACTCCATCCTGCTATCCCTTTTGGACACCCTCTTTGTGCTGCCTGTGTGATTGAATCAAACCTTGGTTTAAGCGAGAAGAGTAGGGATGGGGTCTAAAATGTTCTGGAATGTTCCAGGTGCTCTCAGTGAGACTTTCCTAGTCACTGTCTGGGTCTGGGGCCAGTTTGCCCATGTCTCCTTATTTGGCTGTGCACAGTACTGAGGCCAGATCTGTCCTCCAATCGGACCCTCCAACCCAGGTCTGTAACAAGGTGGGCAGAGCCTGGGAGGTGGGCTGTGGGTCAGGGTAAGGGGCAGAGATCCCAGGTGACCCCATGATAAAGGATTGTGGCACTGCGGTAGGCCACAGCTTGCTCTTCCTTGTGGGGCTGTACATGCTGAGTGGTATCCTGGGACCTTGTTCTCGCTCATACAAAACAGCTGCCCCCACCACCTAGGTTATGCGCCATCAGTGGATTAGTCTGGCTGTGATGCCTGTGGTACCCAGAGACACCCTGAAAGGACCAGTCTGGCATTCCCAGGGGCTCAGTGCCTCATCTCCTCCCCTGGGCTGACACGGCTAGACTCTTGCATGCTCCCCCATCCCCCGAAAACCCACGTCCCAGTGACTTGCTTGCATGACTCAAAATCAGATTCTTCCTGAATTAGCATAAAACAGAACAGAGGACTGGGAGTGAGGGTGGGAGTGATCCTCTGCGTAGTCTCAGGGAGATCATGATTGGTTGGGGGCGTGCCTTGTAACTCCCCGTGATTCCCAATTTCCCGTACCTCCTACCACCTGCCACACGTGCCACTGTGTTCCTCTGTATAATGCAAGCAGGAGGGCATGCTTGATGCCCTTGTCTTGATGCCGTGTCTTGATACTCCTTGTCTTTAACCCTGGCACTCACAGCAGTCATTGCACAATCCACAGAGGTAGCGTCCACCACAGACGTCTATTCTCACTGTCCTGGAGGTCAGAAGTGCCAGCAGGTTTCTGGAGGCTGAGATGGGGTTCCTCGCTCCTCCTGACTGTGCTCCCAACAGTGTGCTCTGGCCTCTCTCGCTATAAAAGCATTACTCCCGTGGTGAAGCCCATCTCAGGACTCCATGTAACCCCAGTCACTCCCTACACCATCCCACGGGAGTGAAGGCTCCAACACATAAAGCGGGGTGGGTGTGGGGGATGAGGGGTGTCCCTGACAGTGCCAGATGCTGCAGGAAGCTTTCTGGAAACTCCTCAGGGAACTATGCAGTGCTTTGGTTTCAAATTCAGTGAACTTCACAGCTCCCGCCAGGTTCCCTTGTTCCTTAGGGAGACCCTCTGCTTGCATCTTCCCCCACTAGAGCCATCAGCAGGGACCCTGATGTCCTGGCCCCACACTGGACTTTAATCAGCTACAGGGTCAGGGAGCTGGTAAAGTGCTTGCCTTGCAAGCATGAGGACCTGAGTTCAATACCCAGAACCCCCCTTAAACACACACACACACACACACACACACACGCACGCACGCACGCACGCACGCACACATACACATTTGCCGGGCGTGGTGGCGCACGCGCCTTTAATCCCAGCACTCCAGAGGCAGAGGCAGGTGGATCTCTGTGAGTTCAAGGCCATCCTGGTCTACAGAGTGACCTCCAGTTCAGCTGGAACTAAAGGGAGACCCTGTCTGAAAAATACACCTCCCCAAAAAACCCACAGGTGTGGTAGGAGGTGCTTGTAATCCTAGCCCTGAAGAGGCAGAAATTGGATCTTTTTTTTTTTTAAAGCAAGTTAGGCATTTAACTTGCCTTATTCTGATTTCTTTTTTTTTTTTAATTTTTCATGTGTATGAGTGTACTGTCTGCATACAGGTCAGTGCACCTGTGTCGTGCAATGCCACAGAGGTCAGAAGAGGGTGTCAGATTCCCCTGAAACTGGAGCCAAAGACGGCTCCCAGCCACCATGTGGGTGCTGGGGATCGAACCCGGGTCCTCTGCAAGAGCAGTCGGCGCTCTTAATCGCTGAGCCATCTCTCCAGCCCCAGAAATAGGATTTTTAGGACTCCACTAGACTAGCCTAATTGGTGATCTCTGGACAATGAGAGACCCTGTCACAAAGATGAACAACATTCCTGAGGACAACACCAAAGGTTTCGCTCTGGACATCACACACATGAACACAAACATACACATACATACACCCACATACATACACACAGAGGTGCGAGTTCAAGCAAGCCTTTGTGTGGGCAGCAACTCCTTAAACTTATTTTTTAAGGGTTAACTACTCTTTATTTGCTGTTATACACAAACCACAACAAAAGGCCTTTTGGTGGTAAAAGGCAGCATCTTTTGACATAAGGAATTCTACTTAAATTGGCAGGATGAGGGCTGGAGAGATGGAACAACCGCCTATGACTCCAGTTCCAGGACGCCCTCTCTGATCTGCAGGGGCTTGCATGACACAGGTGCACTTAACACATCCAGGCAATAGCCTCAAACACATAAAATAAAAATAATTTAAAAAATTTAATTGGCATTAAAAAATTTAATTGGCAAGATCAAGAATATAGACCATTACTTCCTGATTATTAGGCGCTGCCTGTGACAGGCAAATGAACACAATTCAAACCCAGGTGAGTCTTTTGCTTGGTTCAGAGACAGTAAAGAGAATTTCCTCCAGGGTTAAAACATCATATAACCAGTTATAGACATCTAAGTATAAAACCAATCTTCAATAGGTTTTAAGGAACCGTTCCCCATTTTCATGAAAAGTTGCACATTTTTAAATCCAATTATCTCTTTAGAAAGGGAAAGCAGTGATATTTATGGAACTGGAATAATTTTTTAAAAAGATACTCACTTTAGCTGGGCGTGGTGGCACACGCCTTTAATCCTAGCACTTGGGAGGCAGAGGCAGGCGGATCTTTGTGAGTTCAAGGCCACTCTGGTCTACAGAGTGAGTTCTAGGACAGCTGGGGCTACAGGGAGACCCTGTCTCAAAAAGATAAAAAAAAAAAAAAGATACTCACTTTACACACCAATTTTATTTAAAACAGGACTGTCCAACAAAAATACTCTTTTATCCTTCATGATCAGAATTCTGGTGTATAAATTAATTTATGGTACACATTAAAAGCCATGAGACATTGGTCTTATAATAAGTAAGACAGTAGCTATTACTCATTAGTAGCCTTTTTTTTTTTTTTTTTTTTGGTCTTTTTGAGACAGGGTCTCCCTAGAGCTCCAGCAGTCCTGGAACTTGCTCTATGGACCAGGCTGGCTTTGAACTCACCGAGATCCGTCTGCCTCTGCCACCCAAGTCCTAAGATTAAAGGCGTACGCTACCACTCCCGGCTTCCTTAGTAGCCTTTCTAAAATAAGCTATTAGGTCTGCCTTTTCTCCTTCTTTTTTTTTTGGTCTTTTCAAGACAGGGTCTCCTTGTAGCCCCAGCTGTCCTGGAATTTGCTCTGTAGACCAGGCTGGCCTTGAACTCACAAAGATCTGCCTGCCTCTGCCTCCCAAGTGCTAGGATTAAAGGTGTGCGCCACCACGCCCGGCTTTCTCTTTTCTTCTTAATCCCAGTAAAGATGCCTTTTGTTCTGGGATGTACTTTTTGGGCTTCTCCAGGCCTTCCGTCAGTGCTTTCCTTGGAGATGCCCTGGTTCTTGTTGGCATCTGTATAAGAGAACTGAGAGGCCTGACCTGTCCTCCCCTCAACAGATTAGTCCAGCCTGTGCTTGCTTTTCTACAGTGTGGCACTGGGCACACTTCTGAACAAAAGTCTTCTTACCCTCTTCTATACCACCCGTTTTTAATCTGCCCTCCACTGACCAACCCTGAATCACTATGTGCTAAAGGTAGGTGTCCCACTCTCTCTTCTTAGACTTCTATGGGGACAGATACACTGTCACCAGCCAGGGACCAGCTCTAAGATGTGGACCTTGCTGTGGTCACATAGCTATGGGCTGCAGAGCTAGCCCAGCATGGACCAGCCAGCCTGTTTCTAGACTTCTTGCCTCCAAAACTGAGAGTGTACAGAGCACAGAGTGCTGTGGTTTCAAGGAACCCACATACAGTGACCCCAGGACACCACTGTCAGATTACAAGTGTCATGAGGGAACAGCATGAATCTGAGGACTCAGGGGTCACTAATGCGGAGGGTACTGTGCTAGGCCCCAGCTCCATGCACTTGACCAGCTCTGGGGACAGCATCTGACATAATCCAGCTTCATCCCAAGGCCAGACTCTTTTCCTAGAAGTTCTTAAGCAGACTGGAAAAATCCCGGAACATGATAATGCTGAGAGGCCCACCCCATACTGCATGCGGTGGGATGGAGCTGGAGCCCCTGACAGGCCAGCTAGCTCACAGACACAGTGAGAACCATGCTGACAGCTGGGCCAGAACATGGGGCCATTGTGGGGGAGAGGACAGCATCCTCCAGACCTTGTACAGGACAGCTCAGGAAAGAGGGCTTTATGCAGCCAAGGGTCCCCATACTTTAGACCCCAGGCCTGCAGGGGCCTGGGACAAGGCCTGTGCTAAGAGAGGGGAAAGGAACAGTCAGGAAGGTAGCCTAGCCAGGCTGAGCTGAGAGGAAACGTGGAGGTGCTGCAGGTCGGGCTGGGGACCTCTGTGGGACTCTCCTCTCCACAGCTCTGTGCTGGGCAGGGCAGCCACCAACCAGCAGGTCCAGGCAAACCCCAGCTTGGCAGGGCCCAGAGGGATATCCCTGAGTCTTGAACCCCAGGAAGAGCTGGAGATGCAGGAACAGGAGCCATCTGGGAGCAGAACCAGTCTGGGAGGCTTTGGAGGGTGTTCTAAGCCCAGGAGCTGCTCTAGATGTCAATAAGTGCCACAGCCTCAGGCCCAGGCCATGAGGGTTCCCATCCCAGTCCTCCTCTCCACCCACATCCCCTTGCCAACCCCAAGAAGCTCTTCAGTCAGGGCTGCCTGGCTGCTCCAGAGTGAGGGAGCTCTCTTTTCCCTCAGGGCCCTGGGAGACTTGAAAGCTTTGCTCTGGCCCATTGCCATGCCAACCTGATTAATTTGCTCAGTAACTCCCCATCCTGAGGAGCTGCTGCTTTGGACTGGGCTTCTTCCAGATCCAGAGTGACTGACAGATACCCTGCCAGAAGTTTGGCTTGGGGAGGGGAGCCCGATCCCGTGTCTCCTTCTGGAAGGGTCCTCCTGGACCCATCTCCCTCCTCTGTAATGCCCTGGAGGGAGATGTGGCGTAGGCCCAGGCCGTGCCTTACCCCACTATCCACTGTTGCCAAAGGTGTCTCAGGCCCCAGCCCGGTAACTGTGGGGTACCTATCCTCTTCTCCACACCCTGACACCCAGCCCCTCACAGCTACCTGCATCCTCTGGGCAGGAGATCCAGCCTCTGGAGAGTCTGGAGGGCTACCCAGGGAACTATAAGGCCTGTTTAGGACCGTTTCCCAGGTCACTGACCAAAACCGCTCAAAACATATCCATATTCCTTTTGGGGGACCTGAAACTGTGATCTTGTGTCTCCCTGAAAGTATGATTCAGTGCAAGATTTTGAGAGGGGAGGGTTATCTTGAAACATGGCCCTGAAATACAATCATAAGTGTCCTTTAAGAGAGAAGCAAAGAGCTGGACAGTACTCGGTAACACAGTGTTAGGCAAACATGGGTCAAGGCTCCTGAGTTCCATTTGCAACAAAAACACAAAGTTACAATGCTAACTCCTATGTTCTTTGTACTTTAACTGGAAAATTTTTTTAAAGCTTTCGAAACAAAAAATAGGGAGATTGGGAGATTTAAAACAGTCAGATGACGGAGAGCCTGAGTCTCTGTGGCACCTAGGGTCTCCTGTATTCAACCCTTCAGGTGACAGGGACTGAGCCTCACTGTGGTACTCAGGGCCACCTTTCTTTTTCTTTCTTTTATTTATTTATTATTTTTTATGTGTATGAGTGTACTGTCTGCATGCAGGTTGGTGCACCCATGTCGTGCAATGCCGCAGAGGTCAGAAGAGGGCGTCGGATTCCCCTAGAAATGGAGTCAAAGATGGTTCTTAGCTGCCATGTGGGTGCTGGGAATCGAACCAGGGTCCTCTGCAAGAGTAGTCGGTGCTCCTAACCACTGAGCCATCTCTCCAGCCCCAGGGCCACCTTTCTAGGCCTATCGGGGGACATGGACTGAGTCTCTCCCTGACTCCCAAGTCATCTACGTTCAGCCTGTTGGAGGACAGTCTTCATCATCCATCGCCATGTGACCCAGTTCCCCAGAAAACTCTCTCATGCAGCTCCTGTAGGCTCTGCCCTCCTCTGAACCCTGGCTGACATGGATGCTCATCTCCAGAGCTCCCTATGAGAGCCCAACTTGCTGACACTCAAACATCAGGCTCATGAGACCCGAAATTCTCCATGCCCAGCTCTGACCCACAGACCCAGAGAACAGTGCAAGTTGCTCCCAGCTTCAAGACTAGAGGTGGCTTGCCACAAGCGCAGTAGCTAAACCGCTACCTCCGGCCTGCTGGATGTCGGCTGGCTATAGGTGTCTGGTGGCCTCTTCATGTGGGACCAGCTTTTCTTCTGGCTTCCTGTCCCTTGAAAGTCAGACTCTTGTCTGAGGCCTGATGGACCAACCTTGCTGATGGAGGCACCATTGTGACCTGTGTTTCCTTAGGGCCTGGCTATCCCCATTAGAATTGGCCAGAGGAACCCACAGGACACTTCCACTTCCTTGTTGTCACCTCAAAGTGTGAGAACCCCCAGATACTTCTCGACTGTGCACCTGAGAACTCTGGGCCCCTTGTGAACATCTGTCCCCAACCTGACACTCCCCCTAGTATCTGGGCTGCATACTTTCTTGTTCTGTTTCTCCCTCCATCCACTGCAGCCTCAATATGGAAATGGTGCTTGAACATTATCAGGGAGGGCTAGTTATGCACCCCAAAATAAACTTCCTTCCAGAGATACCTTCCACTCTTCAGTGACCAGTTCTCAGAGTAATGAAGTTTAATGGTGGTCTTACACAAGAGATGTTTTACGCCTTCCTCTCTCTGAGCATTATGTAAACTTGCCATGTGCGACATTATTGGGCTGATCCTGGAGGCCTGTGGGTCTGTGACCATACAGCGCAGAAAGCACTTTTTAAGAACTATATGATAAGGTAGTACTTAGGATTCCCTGGGTAGTTTGGTCCCATCTGGAATCTCATTCTTGCTCATAGCCAGGCTGTCTTTGAAGTCCACTTTCCCTTGCTCAGTGCACTAAGCAAAGTCATGCTGCTGTGCAGCCATCAGCATTGTCCATTCACAGAATTGACACTGTCCCCATTAATACTGGCTCCCCCTCACCCCATCCCCAACACCCACCTATCTTTATGGATCTGAGGACTCTGGGGACCTCACGAATGGAACCCCACAAATCATGTCCCTCTCTAGATGGTTCATTTCTCAGCATGGCATTCAGCCTTGTAGTGACAGATGACATAGTCAGGAAGGCCCCAGCAGTCAGAGGGGAATGTGATAACGGAGGTTTGGGGAAGAAGAGACCCCACACTGAGGAACAAGCAAGAAAGTTCCCTGGAGCCCCAGCCCCAGCCCTGCTGACAAATGCCAAGGCCACAAGACTCCTGACCCCAGAGCTGTGTGGTGCATCTGTGTTGTTTCCAGCCACTAATTTTGTGTCATAGTTTCAGCAGCCAGAGGAAGCCACATCACCTGTGTAAGTCCTTGTCCCCTCTGATGCTCAGGTGTTCTGACCTTGGCCAGTGCGGACCTGTCAGCTGGCCTCTGGACCCCATGATGTTCCCTGCTCCCTCTGGGACCTTCTTGCTCTCTGGCAATCCTTGGGAACATCCCTGCCTGAGGATCCTTCTAGTGTGGATGGTGTTAGTTCTACAATCCCAGCTCAGAGCATCTTTATTTTGGATTACAGCACCCCCCACACCCCCAATGTTTGCTAATTATATTGTTCTCTTTACTCACCAAGGTTTAAAATCGTTGCAATCTGTTCTGTAACCAAGCTTTGCATAATTATCTAACACTTGCTGTAAATCCACTTACGTGAGCTCCTGCTGACCACAGTTGTCCGCTGAGCCTCCTCCACTCTGGAATGCCTTGTTTTTGTATTTCCTTGGAGATTATGTTATTCTTCCTTCAAGAAAGGTATTTGTGCTTGTGTGTGTACTGCCCAGGCACTTGAGACACCTGTGTGTCTGGGACTTGGGTGGTATTTTAGCATGGTATAAAAGTCCTCTAGTTACCTGCCTGGGAGTGTCATTCCTGACAAGCTCAGTAATTGAGGAGGGCGGGTATCTGGGACTACTGTGTCCTGAAGCTTATTTTCCTGGCACTCAGTATATTCTTCTTCCCCTGCCTTGTTCTTACATTTCTAAATGCTTTCTGAGTATATTTAAATACTTAAGGTCAAGTGCTGAACAGATGTCTCCCCAGTTAAGGGCACTGGCTGTCCTGGGTTTGGTTCCCAGCGCCCATGTGGCTGCTCATAAGCATCTATAACCCCTGTTCTAGGGGATGTCATGCCCTCGTCTGACTTCTAGGGGCACCAGGCATGTACATGGGATACATACATACATGTGGGCAGAACACTCATACAATGTTCTCCACTCTTCAGTATCTGGATCAGTGTATGCCTCTGCTGTGTGATCAGAGCCAGCTGCCTGGTCAGTCACTCGGTTTCTCGCCATCTCCTTGGGATCAACTGGTTTCAGTTCACTCTACAACAACAGGCTGATCCCTGAGCTCTCGGGGAGCTAGGACTTCGAAATCTCTCTCTGCCTCAGTTGGTGGAGATAAGCGCACTTATCTGGTCTCTGAGAGCTCCTTTTATTGTGGCCTGTGTTCATTAAGCTGAGCTGGTGCTTCTAGCCCTGGCAGCCAATTTCCTTCTGCCCTGGGGTGAGGCTTTGCTGATAGCCAGGCTGTCTTTGAAGTCCATTTTCCCTTGCTCAGTGCATTAAGCAAAGTCATGCTGCTGTCAGCATTGTCCATTCACAGAATTGACGTGCTGTCCCCATTAACACTGACTCCCCCCCACCCCCAACACCCACCTATCTTTATGGATCTGAGGACTCTGGGGACCTCACAAGTGGAACCCCACAAATCATGTCCCTCTCTAGATGGTTCATTTCTCAGCATGGCATTCAACTTTGTAGTGACAGGTGACAGACTTCCTCCTAGCCGAGGCTTGAGTGGTATTGTAGCATGTGGACTGGCCCGTGACATGTCCTATTGTAGCGTGTGGACTGGCCCATGGCTTGTCCTGTATGGTGCATGGACACGAGAGCTCTCCGACCTCTTCGCTGTTGTGTGCCAACCCATTTCTGTGCTTCACCCCAAACTGTGTGTGACCTCACTGCTTTTCCCAGAGCCCCAGAGGCTAGGAAGGGCCCTGCGTCTGGATCTGCCCTGCGTTGTGTGACATGATCATGTCTACTCACCCCAGATGGGGAGCACTGGCAGACCAAAGTAAGGGTACCACCAAAATCCAACTTGGTGAACCACTGAGTTGTGTTGGGGTCACTATAGGAGTCTGGTTAAGGGGTTACCTGTAGGAACAGAAATAACTCAAAGACAGCTACATCACCATCACTCTACCCTGCAACATGGGTGGCAGTTTATAAAGAAGACTGGAGCTCACCGCACAACTTTCAGGCAGTGCAACAGGTTGGTGAGTGGCCTTTCCAGACAGTTCAGTTGGTCTCTGTTTCTTCTGGGCAGCTCAGCTTGTCAGTGTCTCTCATCAGTCCTTAAAGCTTCTATATTCTTGGGAGGGGCCTAGTGAATCTGGCCAATCTCAGGGACTTGCTGAAGCTACTGAGTTGCTTACTTCCTGAGCTTAACGGCTTCCCTATAGAGTAGAATGTTTCACCTCCCTTCAAAACATCCTGTGGTTTAGCTCTCTTTAGAACACCCAGTTGTTTATCACCTTCCCTCCAAGATGAAAGATTTATCTTAGAGGAAAGTATTACATAACAACCGTCTTTTGAGATCTCCTGAAATGTCCTTGCCTGGGTCCAGGCTACCCAGCTTGGGATGCTCTGGGGCTTGCTTGGCACCCTTTCCATAGGGACATCCTGAGTGTCAGGACCTTGTTCTGAGAATTGGGCCAGGTGTCTCTGCAGCCAGACAGCAATGTGAGTCAAGACAGCCTCTGATTGCTACCCCCATCTTGGGGAAACCCACAGGGAGCAACTCCGGTTGGCTTAGAGCATTGTGTTCCTTCCTGTAGAGCTGCTTACACAGTACAACACCTGCAGCCTGGTGTTTTAAAAACAGTCCTCCTTTGTTCTTGTACTTCCATGGCATCTATCTGCATGGAGCACTGGGGCTCTGGACTGTGCGAGTGCTGTGGCCCCTGATCCTGGGGCCTGGCCCTCATCTCCTCCTTGCCTCACTCAGGGCCAGGTGCCAAGGATTCTGCGGTCACTGTTTGGGGTGCAAGGGGCTGTCTGCTCCTCCCACGCAGGAATCAGTTCTGGACTCTGTGGCCAGCGGTGATGATTGTGTTTAAACTGACTGGAGCCATATAATTCAGCACAAGTGGAGCAGGTCCTCTTGCCATCCACCCCTGACTCCTCTCTCCCTCTGCATGCACCAGCCCTAAACTGTTCCAGGCAAACTTTTGGTCTCCCCATCTTGCTTGTCATCTGACTCTTAACTGGCTGCGGAATTCAGATGGACACGTGAAGACCCACCACGCTCCCAGGATAGAGCGAGACACAACAGTGCACGACAGAGGGGCAGGCACACTGGGGATGGACACTCACACCTCTGCCCTCCCATGCTCTGCAGATATGGCGTCTGCCACCTGTGGCCTTACTGCCGTCGCTCAGGGTGCACATGTGTTCACTCTCAACAGGGAGCCCCGAAGCTCTGACATTCTTTCAGCCCTCAACGCTTGCTCTGTGATAAGTACCCTGGGGTCTCACAAGCACTTTCTCCACACTGAAGCCCATGCACACAGCTCCCCGGTCCATACTGCGCTCCACTGACTTAGTCTGTGTGAGTCCCCACAACACCCCTGTAGGGGGATTCATGATCCTCTCCTTGCTTCCAAAGAAGGTCAAAGGGACCCCCACCTACAGGTCAGATGCCTCCTTCAGCTGGGGCTGCCATGAGCCGAGATGACGGGCAATCAGAGCATGTTCACGGGAGCGTTTGTCCAGACACCAAGGGATGGCTTTCTGAAGACTTAGGGCTGGGACAGTGAGGTAGTATCGTAGAATATGGATGCTCTGATGGAGCAGGGCGCAGACTGTGCCTTGGTTTCCCTAGGTAGCCTGGTCCATTGGCCCCGATGGCTGCTTTCTGCAGCCCCAACGCCCTCTCCTAGGCCTCAGTTGAGACCAGCCTTGTTCTACCCAAGGATCACCCAGGCCCAGCAAGGTGAGGGATGAATGCTCCATTCAAGAGTAGAAAGATTCGGGGGGCTGGAGAGATAGCCTAGCGGTTAAAAGCACCGACGCTCTTGCAGAGGACCCGGGTTCGATCCCCGGCACTCACATGGCGGCTAAGAACCGTCTATAACTCCAATTCCAGGAGAACTCCAGTTCCAGGGGAATCCAAGACCCTCTTCTGACCTCCGCGGCATTGCACGACACGGGTGCACAGACCTGCATGCAGACAATACATTCATACACATACAAAAAAAAAATAAATAATTAAAAAAAAAAAAAGATTCGGGGGCTGGAGAGCTGGCCCAGCAGTTAAGAGCATTCTTGCAGAGGACCCGGGTTAGGCTCCCAGCACCCGCATGGATCTGACAGCCTCTTATGATCCAGGGCACTACATGACACAGGTGCACTTACATACATTCAGGCAATACACTCATACACATAAAAATAATAAATAAAATGCACAGAGAGTGGGGGACTATTTTGTGAGGACTCTGATGTAACTTTTGTGGGCCAAGACACTCCCCGGGGCAGAGCTGGTACTGCCTGGAGTGCCAAGGCCCACCATCCTCTTACAAACCTCCTGGAAATGCCCTGATTATTGGTGGGTCACAGCAGGGAAAGACTGGTTAGGTGTAATGAACCTGGGATCCTAGTCTGGGTGTGCCAGGAGGACCCAGAACTGAACTGTGCACCTGAGAAACCCCTGTACCCAGCTGAGTGTCGGCGTGGCCAGACCTGCCAGCACAGATACAGACCTATTGGCTGTTAACCTACCTGTTGCCTGGGTGGGTCACTGATGCCCCAGCTGTGAAATGGACAGGCTGGGTTAGAAAAGCCACATGAAGTGTCTGCTGCACCATCTGAGTCAGCCAGAGGTTCAAATTCTGTTTCAGCCTCTCAGGGAGGCCACTTCCTCCCTCCGAGGCTCCGTTTGGGAAATGAACAAATTATCTGAGGGGTTTTATTTGGTTTGATGCGGATGTGGTATGGGGTGTGCGTCTGTGTGTTGGTGCAGGTGGTATGTGTGTGGGTGCGAGTGTGTTTGTTATATGCAAGTCTGTGTAGCTGTTCACACAAGTGTAGGTATACAGTGTGTGTAGGTGCACGTGTATGTACATACAGGTGTGTGGAGGCCAGAAGTCAACCTCAGACGTTTCCGTCAGTCACTTTCTACCTTGGCTTTTGTGAGACAGGGTTTCTCTGGGATCTGGGGCTCACCAATTTGGTGACACTGGCTAACCAGCAAGATTCCCTTGTTTGCCTCCCCAGCTCTGGGATTATAAGTACAGGCTAGTACCATGCCTGGCTTTTTTTTTGGGGGGGGGGTGCTGGGGATTGAACGAAAGTCCTCAGCTTGCATAGCAAGCACTTTAACCAGACCAAGCCATCTCTCCATCTCCTGCTCAGGTTGTGAGGTGGCACTGTGCTGGTCTCCAGCACACCAGGTACAGGCCAGTGCCCCATATCTGGAGCGGACACACATAGGATGGGGATCCAGACCGAGTGCACTGCCTGGCATTTGGCCAACAGTAACTGCCCCTTGGGGACTGAACACCCAACAGCTTGGGGGGGCGGGGGGGATGAAGCGTAAGGACTCTGTGTGGCCACAGGAGGGAGGATATTCGTACACCATTTCCCACCACCTCACTTGGGCAGGCCCCGAGGTGGGGGCTGGAAGATGGGCAGGTCTCCGGGGCTCCTGAGCACCAGACCGAGGTCCCCAGGCTGCTGTGGTGTGGGTAGTACCAGGCAGGTATGGCTCTCTCTCCCTTCTGGAGTGAGCTGTCACCTGCGCTGTCCCTTCCCCTCCCCAGCACAGAGTCCACCATCACCATTACTACTCCTGGTATGAGGCGGCCAGGGAAGCTGGGCACTGGGACTGCATCCTCCTTGGGGCGTCCTGATGCAGACCCAGTCCGGGGCGGACCTTGGGGTATGGGGAGCCAAGCCAAGCCAAGCCCTCCCCTGAACCCCCCCCCCGGACCGTTCCACTGTGACGCGCGCAGAGGGAGAGATTTGAAGAGCTAGGTGGTTGCGCCCAGCGCCGCCCCCGCCGCCGCCTCCCGCGCCCAGCGCTCCCGCAGGATGGCGCGGGCCAAGCTGCCGCGCTCGCCGTCCGAGGGCAAGGCGGGCCCCGGGGGCACCCCGGCCGGCGCCGCAGCCGCGGAGGAACCGCACGGGCTCAGCCCGCTGCTGCCGGCCCGAGGAGGGGGCTCCGTGGGCAGCGACGTAGGCCAGAGGTAGGGGCGCTTGCGGGCCGGGACCCCGCGGGAGGGGCTTCTCATCCCTCCTGGCATGGGCTCCGCTTCCCCGCGCCTGCCGCCTTGCCCGTGGCCAGCAAGGCCGAGTCCCACCACCCCGCGTCTGCAGCCTGTCCCGGGGAGCCTGGAACCCTGGCCCTTACAGCCCGAACCTAGGGCCCCTGCAGGTAAGACCTGGGTGGGCTCTGAGCCAGGTGGCCTAGGCCCACACTGCCCCAGGAAGCCCATTCACGTGGGTTCAACCAGGTGGACCAGGGGGACATAGACACTTCAGAGGTGAGCTGTTGGAGCAAGTTGGGGGCCCAGGGAGGCTGCACAGCAAATAGACTGGAATGCAGTGAGGGCTTGGGCATGCCCAGAGCCAGCATGGGGGGCAGCCAGGGTGCAGGGCATTGCCCTGGGAGGCTCTCCGTCCTTTCAGGCTCCTGAAAGCCCCAGGCAGGATGTAGCACCCCATTTCATGGATGAGGAAACCGAGGTCTCTGCAGCAGCGAATCTCTAGCCAGCACCTGCCTGCGCCAGGAGCCCTGCAGGCTGCTGCGGGGGAATGAGATGAATCAGATCTGGCCTGGTGTGGGCACGTCGTGGGCAAGAAGCCTTTGAGGGTTAGTGGTGCAGGCAGGACTGGACTAGGAGGCCAGGTGACTTCTTGGGGACTGCCCCCTACGGATGAACAAGAGTTGGCAGGACCCAGGTGGGGTGCCAGTGTTGGGTCAAGCTTGATGGGTTGGCAGAGGCTGGGCCTGGCAGATGGTCGGAGCAAGGGGACCAGAGCACCTCCCCCCCTCCCCCCACCTTTCCCCCCCCTCCCCCGCCTCTCCCCCCGCCTCTCTCCCACCTCTCCCCCCACCTCTCCCACCTGCACACCATTTCCTGCTCCTCACAGGGGCCGGCTACTGGCACCTTGTTCCCATTTCTCAGAAGTGGCTGTTGAAGATCCTCCCACAGCTGATGGGCAGCTCAGGGCAGGAGGGCGATAAGTGCTGTTCAAAGCTCTGAGGACCATTCCTGGCTCCTCCCTCCTCTTCCTGGACACTATAGGCCTTGCAGGAGGTGGGCCACTGGGATGGCAGCTCTGCCCAGGCTGTATCTGACCCCAAATGTAGCACAGGAGCTGTGGCCGCCTCCTCTGAGAAGCCCCCCATCCCCATGCCCACCTCTGCATGTGGCCGCTCCTGGCTCTATCCATCATCACAAGCTGTGTGCTGGCCCTTTCACAGGGCTGCCCTCTGTCCAACACAGGGTCCTTGCCAACCCCTCTCTGCAGGAAAGAGAGAAGGGAGCTGCCTGCACAGCTGGACCCAGGCAGCTCCTGCACCTTTAGTCTCCACCTGAGCACTTGCTCCGATGGATAGTGGAGAGCCAAGGCAGATCCCATCGAGGTGGATGGGTGGACCCACATATCAGGAATCGAGTTTGGTGCAGTTTCCATACAAGATCACCGGCTATAACTTCCTACTGCCCCTGTCCAATCCTATGTGGTGCCTGGGCTGCTGCTGGGGGTTGGGGGCACAGCTAGAATCAGCTTGGGGCCTTCCCACACTGGGAAGGCAAAAGGCAGAACGTGGGGGGTGGGGGTGGGACTCAGGGCCCCATGCATGTCCATAGTGGGTGTGTGGCCCTGCCCACAGCACCTCTGAAGCTCCACCCTGTCACGAATAAAGGGGGCCTAGTGTTATTTCCAGCTTGGCCTGCATCCTCTTTATCCCAGTGAAGCTGGGGAGTGGTTAGGGAGTATATGGGTGAGGAGAGAGGACCCCCATTCCCAGTGGGAGAAGGGGTGGGTCATTAATGAACCTCACAGTGGGTCAGGCACTGGGACCACTTCCGGCTCTTACTTGAGGTCCCTGTGAGAGGCTGCAAGACTGTTCCTCCTATTGGACTCTCCCTCAACCCCATCTCTTTCCTCAGGGACTGGCTGAGCTACTGAAGAGTGTATAAAGGCTGTTCACCCAAACAGACAGAGCCAGGAGGTTGGGGTGGCAGAGCAGCGCCTTTGCCCAGGCAAGAGAGAGGTTACACCTAAACTGTGCCCATGGGGCCTGGGAAGGGAGGGCAGCTGGAGAGGACAGAGGCAGAGGGTAAGGCCTTAGGAGCTGTCCTCACTGGCACATGATGGGGAGCTGTGGATCCCCCAAATCACAGGTCACCGGCATATTTTAAAGCAGGAAGAGGGGGCCCAGAGAGCAGGTGTCTAGAGTGTTGAGGTGGCTGTGCTGAGGGGAGGGGAAGCTGCAAAAAGATCTGGGAGGTCCACTCTGGGATCAGAGCTTCGGGAATCTGGGCCTTTGGGGTCTCCAACTCCCAAGAAGAGGGAAAGGTGAGGTTCCTGCAGGCACGGCCATGGGAGAGTTTCAGGGTCATGAATCATGTGACTCAAGACCCTTGACATTCCTGGGGGTCTTGATGTAAAGGTGTAGAAATAAGCAGAACCTCAGGTGCTGGAGAAGAGTTGGGGCGGGGCCTGGTGAGCATTGCAGAGGCTTGGCTGGGGTGAGGCCTGCTCTCTATCTCTAATGAGGGCTCTAGAGAGTGGCCACTCCTATTGCCCTGTCCCCACAGGGCAGGAGACATGACCTCCTATCAGAGCAGGGCCCAGGATGGAGTCCAGGGCAAGGATGCCAGGAAGCCCCTCCACCCCTGACTTGGCCAGCCCAGGATCTGCTGTTCACTTTGCTTCTGAGCTGAGCCAGTCCCACACTTGGAACAGCTGTCCCAGGAGGACTAAGGCCTCCACTCCATGGTTTTGTGATCTGCCCCTAAGACCTCTCAGGCCTGCATTGGTCACCTTTGCACCAGCCAACACGTGTGCCCCAAACCTGTACCCTAAGAGGCCTGTCGGACCTCACCCTGGGTCGGACCCCACCCTGGGTCGGACCCCACCCTGGTACCTTCTGCCGTCACCCACTTCCTTGTCCACTCCCTCTGTAGGGACATGGCCTCAGGCTCTGTGGCACCAAGCTTCTCACAACCAGCCAGACTCCTTGTCCACAGCCCACCTTCACCCCCCATCCCTGGCCATCACGTTCCAGTGTCCCTCAAAGACTGACTCTTCAGGGTGGCTCTTCAGGCCCTAACATGGCCTTGCAGACTGTTGGTCTAGCCACAGAGGGCAGAGCCCCTCCCCAGGCCCAGGCCCTTTCACACTGCTATTCTTCGGCTCAGGAGATGATTCCTTGGGTCTCCCTTGCTGAGACCTCTTTGCCTTCCAACCCCAGACCCTCCTGGGCCCCACAGCCCTCCAGGAGCCTAGCCCTTTCCCTAGCCTCATCGAGTGGCTCCTTTGTACCCCCCCCACCAGCACCTCTTACCCGTTCTTGGCTCCCAAGTGCCGCACTCCCTCTTCTGCCACATTGGCCACACCCCAGCTTTACACACAGCACCCCAGGCACCCCAGCTCACTCCAGTGTATATTACAGCGCCAACAGTTAGCACTTTGCTCCTGTCTCCTACCCTAGCACTCCCTTCTGGGCAGATGTTAGCCCTCACTCCAGAATATACAAGGAGCCAGACCCAGGTGTGGGGTGTACTCCTGGTCCCTCTGGGGGATGAGGGGTTACTTGTTCAGTGGTATTGACTTTGAAAGGGCTGCTACAGACTGAGGGTAGGTAGAAAATACAGAACTGAATTTTCTCAGGGATATGGGGGTTCAGGGAACAGAAGGGGTTGCCTGGTCTGAGGCCTCCCCCACGCAGAGAATACCTACTACCCCCATGTACCCGTGCAGCCTTCCCTGTCCATCCTCTGTGGGTCTGAATCCTCAGTTCTTCCTGCCAGCACCAATCAATCTGGGTGAGGTCACCCATCACTGTTTCAACCTAACAGCTTCCACAAAAACTTTTTTCCTTAATATAGTCACATCCTAAGCTCTGGGGTCATGGCCGGAGTGTATGAGTTTGAGGAACATGACCCAGTGCAGTCTAAATGAGCCTCCCTGTTCACTTCTAGGACCCTCTTGACCTGACATTAAAGATCTGATGTGCACTGTGCACCCTTATGCCAAGAAATATCCGTCTCCCGGGATGCAGGGCTCATGGGATGTAGAGAGACAGGGACACCCAAATACCCTGGCCTTCATCAGGCCAGAGGACTCCTAGAAAGAAATATCCGTCTCCCGGGATGCAGGGCTCATGGGATGTAGAGAGACAGGGACACCCAAATACCCTGGCCTTCATCAGGCCAGAGGACTCCTAGAAAGTTTCCTGGCTGGGGTCTGACTGGGCTTGCCCCTGCCAGGCATAAGTCAGGTGTGCCTGTACCTGCTCAAAGGACACCAGCCCCAGGCTCTGCAAGAAGCAGCGGGCTGCGGACACAGAGAAGAATCTAGGTTGGGGCCCTCGTTTATCCCGTGTCCAGCCTTTTTAAGGAGGTTGGTGAAGAAGCACATGGGTACCTGGATAACTAGTTGCTAAGATACGTCCTGCCGGGCCCTCTGGACTTCGATGCTTACTTGGGACCCTGACTTCCTTCCCACCCCTCTGCCCCCGCTTCCGCAGCTGTCCTGGCAGGTCAGCTCAGAGGGCCCACCTTTTGTTCCCAATGGTAGTCTTTAGCAGGGTCTGCATTAGTCATTAAAGCCCATGTCCCTTTGCATGCAGGCCATTGTCCTTCAAGGGGAACACCTGAGACAGGTGATACTCAGGAGAGGGAATAGCCTAGACAGGGAGTGGGAACATGGTGTCTGCAGAGCACAGCAGGGGGGCCTGTCCAGCCCCAGAGGATCTGTGCTTGCAGCACAGCCCCCGAGGCCCGTGGCTCCCGTGCAGATGGGGGCTGGTTTGTCCCATGGAGCAGAGCTGGGTTGTAGGCACTAGATCTGGTCCTCCGGGATGGATACCACAGGATCCTGTTACCACTGGAACTATCTGGAATTCTGCTTGGCTTGCAAACCCCAGCTTAGAATGTGTAGCTCTGGAGCCAGGAAGGAGATCTCAGCTGCACAGTCAGAGTGTCCTGGAAGCCCCTATTAAAACTGGACTTTCCCCGTCCGTGCAGAGATGTCCACCCACTGCCATACCAGTGGGGACCTTGATCCTGCCAAGGGTGGGTCCATCCTTCACCTTGCCCACCCAGGGACCAGGACCTGCTAGGTCTGGGGGTGTTAAGAGGAACCCTGGCTACACTGAGGCCCAGAACAGGCCATGCAGGGTACTGCCTGAGCTGTGTGTAGTGGTCTCTGATTATTCACCCATCTTAAAATTAGTTGCTTTAGGGGCTGGAGAGATGGCCTAGCGGTTAAGAGCGCCAACTGCTCTTGCAGAGGACCCGGGTTTGATCCCCAGCACCCACATGGCGGCTGAGAACCATCTGTAACTCCAATTCCAGGAGAACTCCAGTTCCAGGGGAATCCGACACCCTCTTCTGACCTCCGTGGCATTGCACGACATGGGTGCCCAAACCTACATGCAGACAGTACATTCATACACATAGAGAAATAAATAAAAAATAAAAAATAAAAGTTTAAAAAAAAAACAACACAGTATCCCTGGGCTAGAGAGATGGCCTAGCGGTTAAGATGGCCAACTGCTCTTGCAGAGGACCCGGGTTCGATCCCCAGCACCCACAGGGCGGCTGAGAACCGTCTGAAACTCCAATTCCAGGAGAACTCTAGTTCCAGGGGAATCCGACGCCCTCTTCTGACCTCCGCAGCATTGCACAACACGGGTGCCCAAGCCTACATGCAGACAGTACGTTCATACACATAAATAAATAAATAAATAAATAAATAAATAAATAAATAAATACAATTTAAAAAGTAGTTGCTTTAAAGATTTAAAAGGGCCTTCTGAAGTCCTCAATGGAGGGAATGAATGGCCCAAGAAAACATACAGTCCCCATACCCCCCCACCCTCTATACAGTTGGTTCTTCAGAGCCACTGGCCCCACCAGTCTGACCCTGAACCCCTTTTCCAGGACAGGCCATACCTACTGGGTCAGCTGTCTGCTGTTGAGCCGACAGGGAAGCCCATGGCCAGGTTGCCTGGAGCTGGCAGGGAGAGGGGTACAACTTAGTCACCCAAGAAGCATCAGCATCCAGCTTGAGTCTCTCCAGCCACAGAAAACTGAGGGGCAGGCCTGCTGGCAGGCAGCCTCATAAAGCAGTCTGCTGGGCTTGCCATGCCCAGCTGGTGTATTGTGACCCAGTGTCGGGGCTGTTCAGCTGTATTCAGCGGTCTTTGGCTTCTCTAGGTGCAGTGCAGCAGGCAGGTCCACCACTAGACATAGAGTCACAACTGGGCCTAGGACAGGCTTAGTACTGAGTGAGATAAGAGATGGTGGCTCACCTGTCCTTTGGCTGACAGCAGGGCCCTGTCCTCGCTGATCCCTCCCTGTGACCAGGGTATAGGGCCTGCACGTACCACACCCTGCAGCTGTGCTGCTTCTCTGGTTTTGAGGAATAGGCCTGGCTGCCACCTGCCTCGCATGCTAGGCCGGCTGCCCTGGCACTACCCACTGCTCTGGGACCCTGCCTGGAGCCCTCATCTCATCCAAGAGTCCCATTCACCTTCTGTATTGATATTTCCGCTCTGTCCCCAGGCTTCAGGTGGAAGAATTCAGCCTGGACTCCTCCCTCTCTCAGTAAGTGCTTCATAGGGGAGGGACTGTCTCAGGGACAGATGTGCCCTCACACCTCTGGGGAACCAGGGTCCATGGGAGAGGCTATTCTGCCCGGTACCCTGGGCCTGAAGCCAGGCAGGGCCTCTGTACTTCCAGCCAGGCTTTCTCAGGAGCAGCAGGTACTTCTGGGAACTGGGGAGCTGGGGCTGAGCACAGCACGATGAAGGGTCTCCTGAGGAGGAGTCTGGAAACAGGATGGTGGGTTTCCTAGAGTTGGATGCCACAGGCCAGTGGTGACAACAGCCTCAGCAGCAGCCAGCTGTCAGGTCACAACCTGCTACAGTGCCTGCGTGGGGAAGGCGTGCAGGGAACCCCAGAGGCCGTACCTCCTCTCTTCTCTGTTGTCTGTACAGATCAAGGTCCCAGAGGCCAAGGACTCTGCTAGGTGCCTTTCTACCTTCAGCTGAGAGTTGGGTTGAACGACAGAGGCCTTGAGGCTGGGACACCCACAGCCCCTCCCCACAGCTTCTTCATGGCAGGCCTTTGAGCCATGCCCACCGTGCTGAGTGTGGTCTCCAAGTGGAATCTGTTTATTGTTTCCATGATGGACTCTGTCCCCATTGGTAATCACCATTTGATGGACACTTCTAGTTGTAACACTTGGGGTGTTTCCCTGCTGTTGTGGTTCAGCCTCTCAGCACCCTGTAGTTGTAGACCAGGTATCTGGGGCCACAGCTTGTACCTCCATCTCCAGCCTAGTGCTCTGGTGCAAGTGGATACGGGATGTGGTGCCTACCATATGCAGTGCCTGAGGAACCTAAGCCTCAGAAATGACATAGCATGAATTTGCCTGCAACTACTCAACATCTGAGCCTGTGCTGCCCCGGAGCCACCACAGCTCAGAGCAGATGTTCCTAGATCTTCAGGGAGTGCTTAGGTTCCAGGAGGTTGGCCTTGTCAGGGGAGGGCCAGGCCAGGGTCCCCTGTCAGCTTGAGATGTTTCCCATTTTCCAAGGCCACATTGGACCCCCTTTCCTCAGTTTCCCTCCATGGTGCTGGAGCCTCGGCCATTGTTAGGGTCGTCCTGGAGAGCTAACCTAGGACAGCAGTGACAAGCTGAGGAAGTTGTGAGCCCCATCTGTTCCATCAGACTGGATTCAGCACCACTGGAGAGTCACAGGAGGGTGCCACCGTGGACCTCTGCTGACTACCCTCTAGCCAGGAGCCATGGCAGTTTGAGGCTGGGGGGGGCACCGGGTATCTTTCCCCACATGACCTGAAAATGATGGGGTAGGAGGGACTGAGCAGGTTTGAGCTGCCCCTGGCAGCCTGCTTCTGGGCCATTCTCACCCCCACACACAAACAGCCAGTACCGTGAGTGTGCTTTCTAGTTCCCCAGGTGAGTCACGTGTTCTGCCTAGGTTCAGATTGGTGGTAGGACCAGTGTTCTACTCAGGGTCTACCGGCATGGCTGGTGAGTGCGGCCAGACTGGGTTTGCACTGCGACACCCCCAGCAGTGGACCTGAGCTGGCTTTCTGGCTGTACTGACTTTGGCCCCCCATGCCAAGCCCTACGCAGGCCTGGGCCATTTCGCTGGGCCCCTCCTCTGACTGCACCCCTGGGACATAGCAGGGCAGATCTTAATTTCACCACTGACAGAGAGCTACCCCTGCCGGGCACTCTCATGACACTGAGAGGCAGCTCGCACTAGTGAGAAGCCCAGGTGAAGGCGGATGAGGGGCGGGGCCTGCAGGTGTCTAGCTTCCCAGCAGGCACTGGGGCTCAGTCCTCAGTTTCTACTGCCGCATCAACACAATGGTAGAAAAAACTCCCAGGAGCTTCGTACAGGCTCAGGGGTGCCTGTGAACAGAGGCTGGGGATGGACGCCACACATTCCCCCTCTGCTCCTGTGGGGCTCTGTCCAATGCTTTGTCATTCCTTAGGGCAGATCATCTCTGCCGCCTTAAACACAGGTCAGAGTAAAATGGATAGTTTTAATCTCCTGTTTTGTGTGGTGCTGGAGGAAGTGGGCAGCCGCAGTTCATTAAAAATTAAAAAGTGAAGGAGGCTCCATTGATTTCTCTGACATTACAGAGCTCTGACTTCAAGGGGAGCAAGGCCGGATGGAAAATGCCTGCCCCTAGGCAGACCCTGCCCACTGAGCCCCTGGGGCTCTGCAGGTGGTACAGGCTGCCTGTCGGGCCGCCCTACTGGGGGGCGGCTGTGTTCTGCTGGTGGGGTATCATTAGTGAGGGTCAGCCTGGACATGGCATGGCTCCCAGAGCTGGGGAGGGTCCCGGCAAGGGCAGAGTTGAGTGTCACAGCATGGTGGCCATGGTGGCTTCTTGGTCTTAATGGGCAGCTGCATTTTCTGAGTACAGGGAGCTCCTGAGGAGGTGAAAAAAGGGGGGTTCGTAGGAGCCAACCTCAAGGACCCAGGCCCCTGGAGTGGGGCATGGAGCTGGAGGTGAACGTGAGCATGGGGCTGGCAGGCGGGGAGCCCAGAGGGCCTGGGAGCAGAAGGCTGTCAGAGTTGGGAAGCAGGTGGGGTGGATGTCCAACAGGAATGTCCCATGAGGATGCCCCAGTGTCTAGTGAGAGGGGGCAGAGAGACAGCAGGCTCCATCCTTCCCTGGGTGGGATTCCTGGGAGGACTCAGAGCCCATGGCTGGGGCTCTCAGCTACAAGGAAGGCGTGGAGCACTTCCCCCGGGGTTCTGCCGCTGCAAGCCACAGGGTGAGGAGGCCCTGGTGGGTTAGCAGTGGGAATTCTGCACAAGGGGTGTTATTAGTAATGGAGAGGAGGGGCTTATCACAGCTCCCAGTCAGGTCCAAGGTCAAGGCCGCATATCTGGTAGTCTTCTCGAGGGCAAACACCTAAGGTGGCCCCAGGCCCCACAAGGTGAGAGCTGTCTTTTCTGGGCTCCCTATCTGTAAAGCCACCAGGACTGGCTCCCCCCTGTGACCTCACCCTACTCCTGTCCCCCTCCCAGAGGTCCCTGTACCCACCTCAGCTGTGCTCAGTTCCTACCTTCTTCCTACCTCACAGGGGATTAGGCTCTAACACATGGTACCCTGGGGTCACCCCAACCATGTTCAAACTAGCAGGAAGGAGTCGAGGGCAGAACACCCGCTGGGGACCTGCGGCAGGCTGCAGGAGGCTCCAGCGACCATCCCCGGGCCCCCACATTTAGGGGTATGGTGGGGGTAGAGTGAAAGGTTAGGGAAGAGAACCAGAGAGGGGCAGGGAGTCTGTGGGCTGTGCTGCGAGGCAGCTGGAGAGAGACTCGGCCACCACGTTGCCTCGGCAAAAGCCTTGGTTACCTGCTAAGGGCCCTGAGCGTGGGTGTGGGCGAGCAGGATGGAAGTCCTTCTCCAAGGCCTTGTGGAGGAGGTTAGGGTATAAGGAGGGTGTGTACTCATCCTTTCAGGACCCAGGTGTGTCATCTATCAGGGAGGAGAGGTGGGCCCTGTGGAGGCCCTAGGCCCTGGCCTGAAGGGACTTCTCTGCCCTCATCCTGTGCTGCTCCCATCTAGCCTGACGGGCTAGCCTGGGGCTCCTTCAGAGAGAAGGGCATGCAACAGACTCCTCAGAGCCACACGCGTGGGGGGGGGGTCTCCTGCCTGGGGCTCCTAGTACCGCATAGAAAGGAGAGTGTGCTGAGGCACAGTGAGGTATGCACAGTAGGGCATGAGCTGGAGCACAGTGGAGTAGACGGTTGTTGGGGTACAGTGTGATGTACCAGGCACTGTAGGTACAAAGGTTGCTGGTATTCAGTGCTATGTCGGGGGTAGGGTGTACAGTAGAGTACAGTGCTATGTGCTGGGCCCAGTAGGGTATGCTGGGTAAATTGGGGTGCAGAAGTGTATTAGGTGCAGTGGGACATGGCAGGGGACAGCAGCTGGGTGGGGTTGGCCCTGCTTTCCTGTGAGAAGTTCAGCCAGCTGCCTAGGCCAGAGGGAATCCAGTCATGGACCCGAGCTGAGCCTTGTGCCAGGCAAGGTACCTCAGGGAGCACTGTGGCCCCTTCCTCAGGGCACAACAGGGCACACAGACAAAGCTGCTGTGCACTTAGTGGTCTGTACTTACTTGTGTCTATCATGCTTTAAGGGATGGGGAGTGTTCTTTTTTTATTTTTTGTCTTTTCGAGACAGGGTCTCCCTGTAGCCTCAGCTGTCCTAGAACTCACTGTGTAGACCAGGCTGGTCTTGAACTCACAAAGATCCGCCTGTGTCTGCCTCCCGAGTGCTAGGATTAAAGGCGTGCGCCACCACGCCCGGCCTGGGGAGTGTTCCTTACAAATATTACTACATCTATTGTATGTGGGGGCTGGGAGTGTATGCATGTTCCTCGTCATGTGGAGGTCAGTGGACAACTGTCAAAGTTGGTTTTCTCCTTCCACCATTTGGGATCTGGGGATCAAGCTCAGGTTGCCAGGCTTTGTAGCAAGAACCTTTCCTCAACTGAGCCATCTTGCCAGCTCTATAGTGACTATTTTTGTGTGTGTGTGTGTGTGTGTGTGTGTGTTTGAGACAAGGTTTCTCTGTAGCCCCAGCTGTCCTGGAACTCACTCTGTAGACCAGGCTGGCCTTGAACTCACAGAGATCTGCCTGCCTCCGCCTCCCAAGTGCTAGGATTAAAGGCATGCGCCACCATGCCCGGTTCCATTTTTTGGGTATTTTTGAGACAGTCTTCCTTTAGTCTTAGGCCAGGCTGGCATTGAACTCACAGAGATCCGCCTGCCTCCGCCTCCCGAGTGCTGGGATTAAAGGCGTGCCCCTCCATGCCTGGCTCTATAGTGACTGTTTTAAACACCTTTGGGATATTGGAGTGGTCAGTGGGAGCACTGACATCAGACTCTCCAACTGCCTTAATGGAGCCGGTACCTGCTCAGAGGGGCCCTGGGCTCAGATCCCCCTTCCAGTGGACACTCGCGTCGAGGGGAGCGGAGGGGGAGTGGAGGGGGAGCAAGGATCCAGGCCGGTCTTTGCTTCCGTTGCCTGCTGGCAAGTGGTGGCCTTCTCTGTGCAGCCCTGCAGGACCCTTCCAAGCAGCAGGACGCACCTGCGGGACATGTTATTCTTCTGCCCGTCCTTCTCTGTGACCGTCCCGCACTGTGCTGTGGGCCCCTGTACTGTTTCCTGCCCCATTCTATCCTGAGAGCATCCCAGCCTGTGAGGAACGTGCTGAGGTTGTAGTGGAAGGAGCCAGGAGGCCTGTGTTCATCACAGTGAACCATGGGCCTTTCAAGGATACTTGACTCCCCAGTTCCCAGAGGGAGATGCCACAAGCTGACCACACCTGCTACAGGAGTCCAGGCTTGTCGGCATTGACATTTTCATCTCCTGCTTCAGGGGGGTGAGGGTGGAGGGTAGGGTGCAGAACTGTGTCTGAGGCTGGAGCACAGAGCAGCGGCTTGGCCATCACTGGCTACAGTGTTATCCCCAGTGAGAACATGACTCTTCCTGGGCCTGGTAACATATCAGCGAGTACTGGTGTTCATTATCGACACCTGCAGGGGTCACTGTGGTCTGATCTCGGGACCTCAGGGAGTAAGCAGGGTGAAAGTCTGGGGACTGATGGCCAAGTCCACTGGCTGGCTAGAAGGGTAGTGCCAGCCCATCCGACCTGACCATCCTCCAGGCTGCAATGAATGGCGGCCTCAGAATGCAGATACCAGGGGCCACCATACTTATATGGCTGACTGTCACTAGACATTTTATTAGGAAGGTTTGAGCATGCAATGTCCACAGTGCCATGTGTCCTGCAGTGCTGGCCTCTTGGAACCTAAGAGGGCTCTGGACACTGAGCAGATCATAGCCAGTGACCCCAGGTGTGCCAAGGGCGGGCCAGGGGAAGACCAAAAGCTGATTTGGACACAGACTCTGCTACTCCTAGGTGGGGCAGTTGTCCCTCCCAAGTTCCTCCATCCTCTCTGTTCCCCAAGTTTGGAGGAGCTCAGTTGGGCTCTGGGCTCTGGCCTTACTCAGGGCTCTGGCCTTGCCTCGGGCCTGAGCCCTCTGGCCCAAAGCCTCAGCTTCCTCTTCTCTCCCAGGGTCCAAGTGGAGTTCTATGTCAACGAGAACACCTTCAAAGAGCGCCTCAAGCTGTTCTTCATCAAAAACCAAAGATCCAGTGAGTTCTGGGCCTAGGGTACTCTGGGCAGGGAGGGATGGGTGCGTGTGTGGTGTGGGAACCCAAGGAGATTTCCCAGCCACGTGGGCACAGGAGACAGGGCATCTCACCTTCCCGGCATCTAGAGTAACAGATCCTCCCTCCTGGACTGGCCATGCCATTCACAGGAGCCACCCAGGTGTCCTCCCCGCAGCCACCCTAGCCCCACCCGAAGGGTCCACATATCCGTGCTTTCCCCTCCCTCTGAAGACCCTCCTGTTCTTTCCTAGTTTCAAGCTTGGCCACATTGGACCCAGCTGGGTTGCAGAAAGTGGCTTGGAAGTTAGGCTGTGGTTCCAAGTACCCCAGTCAGTTTCCTGAGCCCTTGCACCCCGAGCCCCAGTGCCTCATCTCTACAGTGGGTTGCATCCTGGCAGAGTATGGAGGCTGGTGCAAATGCACCTATTCTTTCCTTCTGGAATATGAGTGTAAGTTGGGGGCCCATGCAAGGCCACCCCAGGAAGGAGCTGTCAGAGGGGCCCCAGCAGAGTACTCGGTGTCCCTGCCCTGATGCCAACCTCCCACAGGTCTGAGGATCCGGCTGTTCAACTTCTCCCTCAAGCTCCTCACCTGCCTGCTGTACATTGTCCGAGTCCTACTGGACAACCCAGACCAGGGCATCGGATGGTGGGTAGCCTACAGAGCTGGGGCCAGGGAACTCGGGGTCCTGAGGCTCGGCATTTCCACTGAGCCCCACTGGCACTACAGGGGTCTGTGTGGGAGACTACGAGAAGGTTCCCAAGAAGCCCTGTGACCAGAGCCTTGGGAGCCTTTCCTTTGCACATTGTGACTCCCAGGACCATACCCAGAATGCCCCCCAGGCTGCTGCTGACTGGGTTAGCACGAAGATGTTTTCAAGGTGGAGCTGCAGAAACATCTGGACCCTGAAGGTCTAAGGCAAAGCAGGAGGGTCCAGGAGTCACCTGGCATGGATGGGTCTGCAGATTACTTCAGCCCCTAACAGTCCAGTTGGGACCGACAGCCCCTTGCCTGACAGTTGTGGCCCTCTGACTTTCTGGAGCATCTCCCTGCCCCTCTGGCCTGGGTCCTGCTCCTTGGTCACTCACACCACAGTGAATGTGCTCCACCCACCTTGTGGAAGAGATGTCTGCTGTCAAGGTGTCCTTGTAGAAGCCACCAGATGGAGCTGGGAGCTTCCTCTGAGGTCTCCATGGGCCTCCCTCTGCCTGACTGCTTTGAGACGTCAGTGGTATTTCCCAGCCCAGGTCCTTATGGGACCATCATTGTGTTCCCTGGAAGCTCTCTGTGCCTAGGGATAGCTTGCTGTGCCTCTGGCTCATTCCTGGCCTGGCCCAGTGGCCCTAAGTGCCAGGGTTGTTCTGAATTGTGTCCTGGCTCCTTGTTCCCCGGGGTCCGGACGCTGGGCTCTGGGCTGCCGACACACCTGTCCCTCCCATCTCCCAGTCCACCCGGCACACCCGTCCCTCCGTCTCCCAGTCCACCCGGCACACCTGTCCCTCCGTCTCCCAGTCCACCCGGCACACCTGTCCCTCCCGTCTCCCAGTCCACCTGGCGCACCTGTCCCTCCCGTCTCCCAGGCGCACCTGTCCCTCCCGTCCACCCGGCACACCTGTCCCTCCCGTCTCCCAGTCCACCCGGCGCACCTGTCCCTCCCGTCTCCAGTCCACCCGGCGCACCTGTCCCTCCCGTCTCCCAGTCCACCCGGCGCACCTGTCCCTCCCGTCTCCAGTCCACCCGGCGCACCTGTCCCTCCCGTCTCCCAGTCCACCCTTCTGCTTTCTCCATCCTTCTCTGAGGTGACGTTCCCCTGCATCCACTGTGCCCTGCTTCCTGTGACCCTTTGAGGACGCCGTCCCTGGCCCTTTCCCTTGTTAGTGACCTCTTCTGCTTGGTCCGTTCCTCTTGAGTTCATGTTGTACTCAGTTTGTACACATGCATATTTGTGCAACTGTGTGGCTACATTTGCACAAGGGCTCAGATACCACAGGACTCTTCAGTCGAGGCCTGCAGTGTTTAGTGCCGCTTCTGGGCCGTCTGTGGACTTCGCTAACATTGAATCTTTTCCTGGGCTCCTCAGAGCAAGATCTCCCTGGATTGTTAGGGTCTTGAAAACAGCCAGCCAGGAGGCTAGGCCCCGAAACCTTTACTGAATTCCCTTTTTTGTCTTTTACTTGCCTTCATGGAGACTAAGATCTCCAGACCAAAAAAAAAAAAAAA
>VZQC01011991.1:3818004-3902337 GCA_009823505.1 Rhizomys pruinosus
CACCTGTCCCTCCCGTCTCCCAGTCCACCCGGCACACCTGTCCCTCCCGTCTCCCAGTCCACCCGGCACACCTGTCCCTCCCGTCTCCAGTCCACCCGGCACACCTGTCCCTCCCGTCTCCCAGTCCACCCTTCTGCTTTCTCCATCCTTCTCTGAGGTGACGTTCCCCTGCATCCACTGTGCCCTGCTTCCTGTGACCCTTTGAGGACGCCGTCCCTGGCCCTTTCCCTTGTTAGTGACCTCTTCTGCTTGGTCCGTTCCTCTTGAGTTCATGTTGTACTCAGTTTGTACACATGCATATTTGTGCAACTGTGTGGCTACATTTGCACAAGGGCTCAGATACCACAGGACTCTTCAGTCGAGGCCTGCAGTGTTTAGTGCCGCTTCTGGGCCGTCTGTGGACTTCGCTAACATTGAATCTTTTCCTGGGCTCCTCAGAGCAAGATCTCCCTGGATTGTTAGGGTCTTGAAAACAGCCAGCCAGGAGGCTAGGCCCCGAAACCTTTACTGAATTCCCTTTTTTGTCTTTTACTTGCCTTCATGGAGACTAAGATCTCCAGACCAAAAAAAAAAAAAAAACCTTGTTATTGAGAACAAATCTTCCATCACTGTTCAGGGCAGAGGAGGGAAGAAACCCTCCATAGTGGTTTGAGGACGAAGTCTATAACTGTTCTCAAAACACTTCTTCAGTTTGTCTCACATTCTCCAGGCTCCAGAGGCTCCAGGGCCTCTGAGTCAACCTCCCCAAAGGACCCAAGTCTATTGGATTCATCCCACCATAGTGGGTGGGATTGTGGGCAGATGATGGATGGACCGGTTATTGTTGTGACATCATTGCATAGGTGGATGTTGGTGGATAGTAGTTGGGTAGACGGATGGGTAATTGGATCAGTAGCAGATGAGGTTTTGAGTAGATGTTGGGTAAAAGCAAGTGTGCATGCGTGCATAAATCACAGATCATGGTGATGGATAGATGGATGCACAGACCACAGATGCAGTAATGAATGGATAGATGAGTGGGTGCTGATGGAAGAATAGATAGATGTTGATTAAAAGGATGGAAGGGAGGGTAGGTGGATGGCAGGATGGGATGCTTAGAGGTCCCTGTGGGCACAGAGTGCAGCAACCAAGCTCAGCTGGAAAGTAGGTCAACGAGAGGGGGCAGCTGCTGCCCCCTCCTGGGCTCTGTTGCAGTGAGGTACCTGAGACAGCCAACTCAGGTGCTAGTTACCGTCTGGAGCACAGCTAGCATGTGGGCTGTGCTCTGCCACCTGACCATCAGCTGGTTCTGAATGGCTTAGGGATGAGGGTCATTGAGCCAGTGCCACCTCAGGGTGCGCTTTTCTCCATGTCAAGCGCTGCCCGGCCTTGTCCAGGCATCTCCGGCTGTCGGAGGGTGTGTCGACACTGGGCCATCTGTGGTCATGCAGGTCCCTCCCCAGAGCTTGCCATCCACACAGGCAAGCGTCTTCACTTTCCCCACTGTGGGACCTGGACCATCCAGACAGGAAGGTGCTCCCTGCACAGTCACCGCAGGCCAGCAAGGTGCTCCCTGCACAGTCACCGCAGGCCAGCAAGGTGCTCTCTGCACAGTCACCGCAGGCCAGCAAGGTGCTCTCTGCACAGTCACCGCAGGCCAGCAAGGTGTTCCCTGCACAGTCACCGCAGGCCAGCAAGGCCCCTCTGCTCAAGTGTTAGAGCATCAGCTCCAGTTAGGACATAGGGTGGGCCCTGGGTAGGCAAGTGGGTGCCCCTTCCTTGCACACTGAGCCCTTAACAGCCCTGGAAAAGATCCCTGGTGTTGGCACTGGGGGTGGCTGTGCCTGGGCCAGCACTTGCCTCTCTTCACAGCTGGGGGTGCATGAAGTATAATTACACCTTCAATGGCTCATCCTCCGAGTTCCATTGGTGAGTTCTCTCCTGGCTCCCAATTTCTAGACACCTTTGGGCCAGGTTGAGGGTGGGGGTAGATGGGATGGTGGATGGGGGTTCGACTATACAGCAGAAGTACGTGTGTATTCGGGGGTGGGGGGTGCCCAGCCCCAGCCTGAGAACCACTAAGTTCCCTGGGACGTGTTCAGCTGTGTCCCTGGACCCTGGCTGGGGTTGATGCTGGGAATACGCCCTCGGAGGGGAGAAGTTAAGATCTATCACAGATGTTGGCCCCCCAGTTAATCCGTCCCATCTGACCATTGGGTCCTACTGTCTTGGTGATCAGCCTTGGTGACACTCTTCCTGAGCCTCGCCTGGCTGAGCCTGAGGAGTAGGTCCCTAGTAGCTGTGGCCCTGCCTCAGACTCACCTCCCTTCTTTTCCCAGGGCCCCCATCCTGTGGGTGGAGAGGAAGATGGCTCTGTGGGTGATCCAGGTGAGTGCCGACCTTCCTCTCCGCCCCCAATACTGGGGGCTGCTCACAAGGGCCGGGGTCAGTGAGCACTCGAAGCTGGGTTTGGGAAGCAGGAGATCCAGGCTAGTTTGGTAAGGAGGAGGCCCAGGCTCAATAAGCAAGGAACCAGGCTCAGTAAGTAGTGTAAGTAGTGACTAGGGTTCAGAAAGTAAGCAAGGGACCAGGCTCAGTGAAGACAAGGCTCATACTCACCAAGTGTGACTCCTGACCCCATTCACCTCATCCACACACGGATGAGGCCCAGGCTCAGTAAGTAATAGACCCAGGCCTAGCAACTTCTACAAGTTTCCCAGAGACTTTTGAAGACATGCTGTCCCCATTCCTCTCTTAGAACTTCTCCTTCCTGCCGATTCACCCTTGCATAAGTGGGATTAGGGGACCCAGGCCAGCTTCTGAGGGGTGTTCCTCAGCCCTGTCCCTCAGTGGGTGGTGCTGGCTGTCAACTGGATGCCATGCCATCACCAGCAGCCAAAGAGGCCTGGACTCATGGATGCCTGTACTGCCAGGGCCCAGGGAGCACTGCCAGTTCCATCCCTCCCATCTCACGTCCTGGGGTAGCACTGATGTGCTCTTCAGACCCACTCCTCCTGCCTCCTCTGCCCTGGCTCTGTACAGAGTGCGCTAGCAGGGCAAGGACAGTCCAGGCTGCCCTCCGCTCCACCCTGAGACCAGTTAAGACCATCCTGATAGAACAGTGAAGGTGCGGCAGTCCTGCACACACGCGTGCATGCACTCGCTCCTATGCACCGACACGGAGCTTTGTGAGGTCCCTGCCCTCAGCCTGTGGACCTGCTCCAAGTCTCTCTGTTTCCAGGTCATCGTGGCCACAATAAGCTTTTTGGAGACCATGCTGCTCATTTACCTCAGCTACAAAGTGAGTCCCTCCCTGTGCCTGCCCCACCCTTCCTCAACGACCTCCTCTCTCCATGGCCCCACCAGTAAGCAAGGGACCCAGGCTTAGTAAGCAGGGGATCCTTGTTCAGTTGCTCCCCAGCCCTCAGAGCCCCTTCCCTCAGTCCTCACCCCTTCCCAGCCCAGCATCATTCCCTAACCCAGGATCTGCCCTGTGGCCCTGCCCCGACCCCACTGCTGGCTCTGAAGTCCCTCTGCTCCCCAGGGCAACATCTGGGAGCAGATTTTCCAAGTTTCTTTCGTCCTGGAGATGATCAACACGCTGCCCTTCATCATCACGGTGGGTCAGCCCCAGCCCCAGCCACCGCTGCCCAAGCCCACGCTTGACCTGTCCCCACCCCCACCCCCACAGGTCTTCTGGCCACCCCTGCGGAACCTGTTCATCCCAGTGTTTCTCAACTGCTGGCTGGCCAAGCACGCGCTGGAGAACATGATTGTAAGTGATCCCTGGCCTCTGCCAGCCCCAAAGGACAACTTCCCCACCTGCTGGCGGAACTGGGCAGTGGCCAGGAGACTGCACGTCTGGCTGAAGCCTTGTCCCGGCCAGCCTGAGCTTCCTCTTTCTGGGAAGACAGCTTTTCCTGACCAGAACTGGGGAGAAGGGGCACAGAGTGTGGGTGTTAGCAAGCCCAGCTAGGAGAACCAGGCTGTGGGAATGCAGACTCCACTCCTGCTGCCTGGTTCTCTGCCTGGTCGTCCAAGTGATATCATCCCAAGTGAATGAAAGCCAAGTTCATAACTGTTCCCCTGGCACCTTGCTGCTTTCCTGTCAGCTGGACCCAGCCCAGGCCTTCGTGTCCTAGAGTCAAAGCCCCCATATCTATTGTTCCCCTGGCCAATCTTGACCTCATTCCAGGGCACGGACCATCTCAACCGAGACCCAGTTGAGGTCAGGGTGACCTGTGCAGAGCAAAGTTGCCAGTGGTGCTTCCTGGGATAGAAATGTGGTCAGGCCTCTACTTACTAATGTGTGCAGGGAGGGGGTATCCTTGGCCCCTGCCCTCTGATGGCCACGTCCTCTACAGAATGACTTCCACCGCGCCATCCTGCGCACGCAGTCAGCCATGTTCAACCAGGTGCTCATCCTCTTTTGCACCCTGCTATGCCTCGTCTTCACGGGGTGAGTGCCCTGGACATCACACAGTCCCGTCAGCAGCCAGGGACCACCTGCTCCTCAGGCAGACTTAGACCCTGGAAGATAGGCCAGGGGGTGGTGACAGACGGGACACAGAGCTAACTGTAGAGCCTCACTCTCATGTCTAGGGGCAGGAGGACACCACGTCTGGGCTATAGGTGTGTCCCACCCAGATGGGTGTGTCTACAGCTCTGAAGGGACTGGCCCTGGGCTGTGTGGGGCCCTTTGGTTTGATGTCTAGCTAAGAACAGCCAGAGTAATGCGGAGGTCACCTGGAGCTGGGATCCTCTGGTCACTTGGGCTGACCTGCCAGCCTCTTGTGTCTGTCTGTGGAGTAGCCCTGCCCCGTGTCCTCAGACACACTGTCACCACTCATCCTTCAGGCGAGGATGAGCTGGCTCAGTAGCCGTCCGTGGCCTAGAAAAACCCAGTAGTGTGTCAGTCGTGTCTGGCAGACCAGGAGTGGCGAGCGGGGCTGGGAGGACAGATCAACAGGGCCCTGCTGCAGCCCCAACCCTCACCGCCAAAACAGCTGAACAGCTTTCCCAGGCTCAGACTCAAACTCAGTGCTAGCTAGGGGGCAGGGTCCACCTGTGGGTGATAGGCACCCAGGCTCAGTCCCACACTCAGTCAGTACTGCAGATGGCCAGAGATTCATTGCTTAGGTCCTGAGCGACAGGGTCGCTGTGACTGATAGAGCCTCCCCTCTGGGAGTGGGGAGGGTGAGCAGGTGCTGCCTCCCCATTTAGCACCGCCGCCCCACCCCTCACCACTCAGCCAGCCCCTTTGCTGCATTTCTAGGACCTGTGGGATCCAGCACCTGGAGCGCGCAGGCGGGAACTTGAACTTGCTCACCGCCTTCTACTTCTGCATCGTCACCTTCTCCACTGTGGGCTTCGGTGACGTGACGCCCAAGATCTGGCCGTCCCAGCTTCTGGTGGTCATCCTGATCTGTGTGACCCTTGTGGTGCTCCCACTGCAGGTAAGTCCTCCCCCCTCACAAGGCTAGCCAGGAGGCAGCCCTTGAGCAGCAACATAAGGACAGGAGGGAGATGTGCAGATGTGAGCGTGTGCCAAGAGGCCATTCCTAGGACAGCACTGGGCCGGAGAAGGGGCCCCGTTCAGGGGTGAGCTGTCGCAGAAGGCCTCCTTTGAGTCTGACGAGTAGTGAGGTGGTTACCACCCTGGGAGCAACAGTGAGTCATAGGCTCTTCCTTCAGAGGGCCGCAGGTGCCCAGGTGACCTCCTCTCAGCCCTAAGCAGCCAAGGCCAAGCAGCTTCCAAGGCCAAAAGGAGCCCCAGACGGACACTGCTGACCCTGAGCTCTGCCCCCAGGCCAGCCCTACCCCTGGTTTTAGAGGACCAAGCCCCTAACCCAGTAGGCAACCTTTTCCAGAAAGAGCTGCCAGCCTCCTCACTGCCTTTGTCCAGAGTAGACTGGGATGTGCCAGAGATGCCTGGGTAACGAGGTCTTGTGGGCTTGGGTAGTTCCAGACACACGGCGCTCCCCTCCTGGCGTCCGAGGTGGAGCCGCTGTACCAATGGCTCCTCCCTCCTCAGCATGCTGCACACTGCATTGGCAGCTTCCCCATCTTGGCTTCCGTCCTCTGAACTCCATGAAGTCAACCAGACCGTTTGAGCTGCTTCTGCTACCTGCCCCTCCGCCTGTCGCCATCCGTACAGGAAGTCTCTTCCCCACGGCTTTGCCCGCACCATTTGCTGTCCGGAAGCCTGTTCTGGAGGTTTCTGCTGGCAGCTGTGGGTCTGTGGCCTCACACTGCCCTTCTCACAGACCATTGTGAGGGGTTTTTTGGTGTTTTTGAGACAGGGTCTCCCTGTAGCCCCAGCTGTCCTGGAACTCACTATGTAGACCAAGCCAGCCTTGAACTCACAGAGATCCTCCTGCCTCTGCCTCCCAAGTGCTGGGATTGAAGGTGTGTGCCACCATGCCTGGCGACCATTATGGTTTTAATGAAATCACATGCACCAAGCTTTCCTGTCTTCCCTAAAAACACCATTCCCTTGTTAAACCATACATCTCCTGTTTTCTTCCAAAAGTTTAAAGCTTGTTTCTTATGTATGGGGTTTTAGCCCACCCAAAATGGAGTGTGTGTTGGGGCAGGGATGGGCCTGCCTTGGCCCTGTACCCATCTGTCCTTCAGCAGGACCTCTGTTTCCTGAACTATGCACATAAGACCCTGGAACATGTCTCCCACCTTGCCTCACAGGTTCTGAAGCCTCTTGGATCTTCGTGCTTTTTTGTAGATTGCTAATTCACAGGCCAGGCCTCTGGTGCTGCCTGCCCATGATTTCAGCCCTTGGGAGGATCTCAAGTTCAAAGCCAACTTAGGCTACAAAACAAGATATTATCTCAAAACAACAACAAAAAAGGGAGAGATGGCTCAAGCACTTAAGAGCACTGGCTGCTCTTACAAAGGACCCAGGTTCGATTCCCAGCACCCTAACAACCTGTAACTCCAGTTCCAGGGGATTCAATGCGCTCTTCTGACCTCCACAGGCACTGCACAGACACATGCAGGCAATAAACTCAGACACATAAAAAAATAATAAAATCTAAAATAGTAATAATAATCTAACTCACCAAGCCCTGCCCTCCTCAAGCCTCACTGTCTGTGGTTTCATCATAATCCCACTGACGCACAGGGCGGCTCCCAGCAACGCCTCTAGCCTTTCCTGGGGCCTTGTACAGCTGCTCTCGTGAGGTTCCTTGGGCAGAGTTACGTTCTTGCCACGGGTGAGCACTGCCTTTCATCTGTGCTCTGCTTGTGCCGATGTGGGAGTGTGTGTCTAGCAGGCTGCGGATCACTGGAAAGTTCCCATGTACTGTCCCTGCACAGTGACGTTTCCTGATTCCTTTCCATTCCTTAAACCTCTGAGCTCTTTTCTTTCTGCTCTTCCTGACGATCTGCTGAGTTGCATACATCTCTTCCCTCAGTTTGCTGAGAGCAGAATTTTTAAAATCAATGGCTTTTTTTTTGTGGGTGCAGTGAGGTTTATTGATGGCATTCCAATTAAGTGTTTTCTCTTTAAAATTGTTACTCTCATAAATTCTATATATAGATTTGTTTTACTCATTTAAACATTTTTTAAATTTTATTTATTTTTTATATTTATGAATGTACTGTCTGCATATAGGTTTATGCACCCATGTCGTGCAATGCCGTGGAGATCAGAAGAGGGTGTCGGATTCCCCTGGAACTGGAGTTAAAGATGGTTCTCAGCCACCTGTGGGTGCTGGGGATCGAACCCAGGTCCTCTGCAAGAGCAGTCGGTGCTCTTAACCACTAAGCCATCTCTCCAGCCCTCATTTAAACATTTTACATTTGTGTAGTATTAAACCAGCCTTGCATTCCTGAGATAAACCCAACTTGTAAACTTTTTTTTTTTTTTTGAGACAAGGTCTCATTAATATAGTACTAGCTGGCCTGAAACTCAACATGTAGACCAGGCTGGCCTTGAACTCAGAGATCTGCCTGCCTTTACCTCCCAAATGTTGGGATTAAAGGCACGAACTACCACACCTGGCCCAAACTCAACTTGTTAAAGTATTCTGTTGAATTCTGTTGGGTTCTGTTATTTAACCTCCTTGCAGCTGAGCTAGAATTGTGGCTTCCTTCACATGCCACCAAACCCAGGCTGGCCCTGCCTTGGCCACTCTGTGTCTGAGAGTCTCCAGGGTTGGGGGCTACAAAAGTCTCCTGAGACTCATGAAAAGTGGCCAAACACCAGAAACCCAAACGGCAGGCTCACAGCCTTGACAGTTAAGGCTGCACATGCCTAACATCTGCTGTCATGGAGTGGTTTCCAGGTGTGGAGTCAGCCCCAGCTCAGCTTCCAGTGTCACTGTCCTTGGCATGTCTTGACTTACAGATGTTTTGTTCAGGCATCTGCCTTGTCGTGTGGACTTCCTCCATTGGTCCCTTTTCCTTTCCCCTCCTTTCCTCTTTCTTGTTGGTGGACTTAGCACAAATGTCCCCATCTCTCTGTAGGCTTTGGTGATGTGACAGTCCAGATCGGGCCATCCCAGCTCCTGGCGCTCATCCTGATTAGGTGCCAGGTTCCTGACATGGTCCTACAAAGACCCCCTTTTACTCTTCCAAATGAAGTGTCCCTAGGGAGCCCCTGTGCTTGCTGTGCTGCTAGTCCTCTCTGCAGAGCCCTCCAAGCATGTCCTGGCCTCTCATTTCAGAGCCCTACCCAGTCCTTCAAGTGACTGCTCCAAAAGGCCCCAGCCCAGCACAGCCAAGTATTAGGATGTCTGTGTCAGAACACTTTGCCAGCAGGCGTCCTGGAGGCTGGGTCAGAACCAAGCTGCAGTGCCCATGGTCCTTTAAGGACTCTGAGGGGCCTGGAGCCCCACCGACTGGTGGCCCCGTGTTCTGGTGTCCTGGCCACACCCTCATGCCTTCTACCTCATCTGTACATGGCCTTGTGGCCCTTCTTCCACCTGTAGGGACCCCAGATGTTGGATTTGGGGGCTCACCCTAATCCAATATGATCTCAGGCCAGTGAATTACAGCCATGAACACGTTTTCCACATCAGTGCACATCCTGAGGTTCGGGGTAGATGTGACTTTTAGGGGGGCACTGTCAGCCCGTTCTAACCCTGAGAAGCAGGCATCATTCTGATGAATGAGAGGATGAGGACACTGTCCGTCAGTGCTCACACCTAATACCACACCTCCACTCACCCTGCCTGAGCGGGTCCATGTCAGGAACCTCAGGCCTGATCTGACCTCTGTGTCTCAAGAGCAGTTCCTAACTTCAGTGCTAGGGGTTTCCTGACACTGTCGGCTTACTGCAGACTTGGCTCTCCTCACTATCAAGATATCCAGAGCACAGACTCTGGCTTCCACTCCTGGACACATAGCTTCCGAGGCTTCAAGCTCACTTGCTGTATTGTGTGCTGCCCACTGGTGGCCTGAGGGGGTACCATGTGGCTCCCTCACATGGCCTGTGCCACACACCATGGTCTCCAGTGCTTCTTCATGTCTGCCATACCCTGGTTCTACCCTGGCCCCTCTGCCCAGGCCGCTGTTCCCATCCGCCCACATCCTGGTAGCTGGGTGGGCCTGATCTTACTCTCCGTCCTCAGCCCCTGCCATTCCCATCTGGGGCAGGATCCCCTGCTCACCCCTCTCTCCCTGCAGTTTGAGGAACTTGTCTACCTCTGGATGGAGCGACAGAAGTCGGGTGGCAACTACAGCCGCCATCGGGCACAAACAGAGAAGCATGTGGTCCTGTGTGTGAGCTCCCTCAAGATTGACCTCCTCATGGACTTCCTAAATGAGTTCTATGCCCACCCTCGGCTCCAGGTGAGGCTGTGGGCACCCCTGGGAGCCTCCACTTTCTTCCTGGCTCCCGAAGAAGTCGACCCCTCCCCAAGACTGCCACATGCTCCTAAGCACTGTAGACCCTGATCATCCCCATCCAGTAAGGGGTCTGTGGGGGTCCTATAAGGCCCTGGGAATGGGAACAGGGCGGGAGGGGGTTAGGAGCCTGCCTGGAGGCACTGATGCACAGCCTGGCCAGCAGGACTACTACGTGGTCATCCTGTGTCCCACCGAAATGGATGTCCAGGTTCGCAGGGTGCTGCAGATCCCTCTGTGGTCCCAGCGGGTCATCTACCTCCAGGGCTCTGCCCTCAAGGACCAGGATCTCATGCGAGCCAAGTGAGTTCCAGTCAGAGTGGTGCAACCAAACCTGGGTCTGAGGTGTCTGGGGGGCCCCAGTTAGAGACAGGGCCATGACAGGTACAGTGGGGCACAGGGCCTGAGGGAGGCAGGGGTCCCCAGGTGGAGGTGGGGCTAGGATGGCTGCAGTAGACCAGTTGGGGTCCAGGCCCACCCGCTGCTGGGCAGCTTGGAGAACCCAGCCGGCCAGGCCTAAGTCTCCCTTCCGGCCAGGCCGAAGTCTCCCTTCTAGCTCCGGGCACCTTTTCTCTCCTGCTCAGAGTCTGAGAATTTTCTCTGTCAAGTTTCAGGGAGCTCAAAATAGACCAGGGGCGGAGAAGCCGGCTGCTGTGAGTCGGTGGTGAAGTCACGAGGGCTGAGGGTGGCTCTTGCTTTAAAGACAAGTTGACAAAGTGACTTGAGGTGACAAGAACGTGCTGTACCATGGAACTTTCCAGAGTGTTGTAGTGCACCATCTGGAAGCGTTCCCCCAAAGTCCCTCACGCCAATCTCATGCGGGAGCGTCTCTGCCCTTTATCTTACAGTGGGTGCTGGGGGCCCAAGGGCAAGCAGGGCAATGCCCCAGCTCTCTCCTCCCCTCAACTCTGAGCTGGGGGCCATAAGCGCAGCACTTTGGGGTCCTGTCTAGTTCGTGTGGGACTACACCTGTCTGTGTCCAGCTTTGGGTTGGCAGGCAAGGGAGAGGAAATGCCAGCCAGGCAGGAAGTCGCCCACAGCCCTCGTGGAGCCTACAGTGGAGCTTTGCTGCCCAGCCTGTGAGGGAAAGGGCTCTCAGACTGGCTCTCAGCAGGGCTGATTGTTTCTATAGCCAGTCTCCTGGGAACCAGGAAGGAGCTGGAAATAACCACCTAAGTCCAGGCTGCTAAGTTGGGGGCAGGGTCTGAGGCCCAAGCCAGGGTCGATGAGAACCCAAGAGATGGACTGCAGAGGGTAACAGTGTCCGTGTCAGGTCAGCCGTCCTTGGGCTCAGTGAGGCAAGATCTCAAGGAGACCCAGGCCTTCTGACCACAAGCCTCTGTTAGCTGCCTGCTAAGGACAGATAGCACAGCCCGTGAATGCTGAGCAGTCCCCACTGGCCAGTTGATGTCTCTAGGGCAGGTCTGGCTTGTGGGCCTCGTTCAGCATTTGAGCTTGGACTCAGCCATGGGGAGTCCTGGAATCAAGACCTGCCCAGACTTGCGAGAGAGGCAAGGGAGGCTGGGAGGCCTGGGACCCCGTGGGATTCGGTGCTGGGACACATGCTGCGGCCAGGCCCACCCCACAGCAGGGCTCCCGCCTGGCCCATCTCCCCCCTCCCCTCATGTGCCCTTGCCTCTCCTGACTTCCTTCTGGGGAGACCCTCCTGGGTCCTCGGCCCATGCTCAGCAGCCGGTGCTCTGCAGGATGGACAACGGGGAGGCCTGCTTTATCCTCAGCAGCAGGAATGAGGTGGACCGCACAGCTGCAGTGAGTTCAGGCTGAGCCCCCAGGCTGTCCTGCCCACCTGCTGGTGCCAACAGACCTTCCAACACCAACCGTGCCCTCCCCCACAGGATCACCAGACTATCCTGCGAGCCTGGGCTGTGAAGGACTTCGCCCCCAACTGTCCCCTCTACGTCCAGATCCTCAAGCCCGAGAACAAGTTCCATGTCAAGTTTGCTGGTACGACACCTGGGACCCTGTGGGTACCATGAATATGAAATATGCAGATAGGAGGGGGACAGGGAAGGTCGCCCGCACAGGCTTCAGGGAGTGCCTGTGAGACAGCACAGCATGGCCTCCAGATCTCTGTCTCAGAGGATGGGAACTGCTAGGAGATGGGAATCTGCCCTGTGGCCAAAGCCAGCCGGGGCAGGAGCCTTAGGTCAGGCAGGAGCCATAGGTCGGGCAGGAGCCATAGGTCGGGCAGCAGCCATAGGTCGGGCAGGAGCCATAGGTCGGGCAGGAGCCATAGGTCGGGCAGCAGCCATAGGTCGGGCAGGAGCCATAGGTCGGGCAGGAGCCATAGGTCGGGCAGGAGCCATAGGTCGGGCAGGAGCCATAGGTCGGGCAGGAGGCAGGGGCACTTCCTGAGGAACTGTATGGCAGGGCCTGTGATGGGCACGAGTGACAAGTGAACAGGACCCAGGCTGGGCATCTGGAGGACAGGTGAGCAGGGTTCATGATGGGCGTGGGATAGGTAAGGGCCCACCCAGGTGGGGGGAGGGGGACGTAGAAACGGGGGCTTCCAGAGGTGATGGACTGACACTAAGCAGGAGCTAGCTGTAAGATGGGGCTTCTAGGGCCACCAGGGAATGACGCCTGCACACGTTCAGATGTGCGTGCTGTGGGGAGGGGCCACGGGAGGCAGGGATGGTGGACCCTGACCCCACGGTCCCCACAGACCACGTGGTATGTGAGGAGGAGTGCAAGTACGCCATGCTGGCCCTCAACTGCATCTGCCCTGCCACCTCCACCCTCATCACCCTGCTGGTGCACACGTCCCGCGGCCAGTGAGTGCCCTGCGCCGGACGACTGCCACGCCCTGGCCATCCTGACCAACCCCACAAGGCAGGGCGGGCTCCCTGGTGGAGGAGGGCATGCAGTGGGCAGTGGTCTGGCACAGGAAGGGGCCCAGGGAGATGCAGGGTGTGTTCGACCAGCTGGGTAGGAGGGGCAGCCCTGGCCCGGGATGACAGTCCCTTCAACTCGCTTCTCTGGCAGGGAAGGACAGGAGTCTCCTGAGCAGTGGCAGCGGACGTACGGGCGCTGCTCAGGCAACGAGGTGTACCACATCCGTATGGGCGACAGCAAGTTCTTCCGGGAGTACGAGGGCAAGAGCTTCACCTTCGCGGCCTTCCACGCACACAAGAAGTACGCAGGGCTGGGGCTGGTCCCCACCACCACTGGGCCGCCCGTCCTCTCCGCCCAGGTCTAGGTCAGCATAGGCAGGGCCCGGGGCCAGGAGGCTGCAGAGTCCCATCGAGGAACGGGGCAACCTGGCCTGCTCACCTAGTGAGGACAGCCAGGTCAGGGCCTCCCAAGACCATGCTTCACGTAAGAACCTGCCACACGGCCACTTCTCTCTGAAGTTTCTCGTAGGACCATCTGGGGTCCTTGATCCCCAACCCTAAGGGGAGGGCTTGACCTCAAGTGGAGTCCCTGGGAGGAGGCTGGGGAGCCCAGGAAGGCAGCCTGAGCCTTGGGGGCCAGGGATGGCCCTGCAGCTCCTGGCCACGTCCGCTCAGGTACGGTGTGTGCCTCATCGGGCTGAAGCGGGAGGAGAACAAGAGCATCCTGCTGAATCCGGGGCCGCGGCACATCCTGGCCGCCTCTGACACCTGCTTTTACATCAACATCACCAAGGAAGAGAACTCGGCCTTCATCTTCAAGCAGGAAGAGAAGCAGAAGAGGAGGGGCCTCTCGGGGCAGGGGCTGTACGAGGGTCCGTCCCGGCTGCCTGTGCACAGCATCATCGCCTCCATGGGTGAGCAGGTGCTACGTGAGCGGTGGCTGAGGGAGGCCCCGCGTGCCTCTCATGAGACCTAGCACTGGGCAGGAAATCACCCCAATACCCAACTCCTCCTTCGGTGCCATGAGTCTCTCTGGTGCCCCCACCTTTGAGGGCCTTAGTGGGCATCGGTCAGTGTGTCCATGCACCTGCCCAGGGCCCCCTGTGTAACTGAGAGCCTGCGGGGCAGCAGGTGAACTGCTAACCAGAAGCCCCTGGTGATTCCATCAGCTCAGGGCGTCCTGGAGCGGCCAAGGCTCTGCTGTCTGCTGGGTCTGGAGTTTACAGCTTAGCTTCCGTAGAGTCGCTGTGTGCCCATCAGACACTCCTGAGCAGGCCTGGGCCTGTGTGTGCCCATCAGCCACTCCTGAGCAGGCCTGGGCCTGTGTGTGCCCATCAGCCACTCCTGAGCAGGCCTGGGCCTGTGTGTGCCCAGCCAGCCACTCCTGAGCAGGCTTGGGCCTGTGTGTGCCCATCAGCCACTCCTGAGCAGGCCTGGGCCTGGGGCTTCCTGGAGACTGTGGAGAACAGGGACAGGTCACTGAGCCACCCAGACTACAGACCCACAGGCCAGCCAGAGCGCTGAGACTTCCACGTGGTGCTGGGCCCCAGCTATGGTGCAGACAGCAAGCTGACAGTATTGGGCCCCCAGGGGATGTCCAGACACACGGTCCCTAGTGACCATGTGCTGCTGTCCTTGCAGTGTAAATTTGCGCTGGTGGCTGCACCTGCTGAGCACAGGCTGTTGCTCCGCAGCCTGACCTTCACCCATCACCTTCTTGTCGCCAACCTGGTGGCTTCTAGAGAGACACAGTGACCGAGGAAGCCCTCTCGGCCCAGCCCAGCCCAGGCCTGGCAGCCCCCAGGCTCCGGTGGGAACAGTTAACACGTGCAGTGTGTCCTAGCTGCTCCTGTGTAACATCCCATCTAGCCCTGCCCTCAGAAGCAGATGCCTGTGAGCCCCCAAGGCTCCCACGGATGTGGGCCGAGGCCCCAAGGCTGCCTGCTGGCCCCGAGAGTGGGATGGGAGGGGCTGCTGCTGAAGCTCAACCCCTCTGTCCAGGGACAGTGGCCATGGACCTGCAGAACACAGAGTGCCGGCCCTCCCAGGGCGGTGGGAGCGACAGTGCTGGTAAACTGGCTCTGCCCGCGGAGAACGGCTCCGGCAGTCGGCGCCCCAGCATCGCACCTGTCCTGGAACTGGCGGACAGCTCAGCTCTGTTGCCCTGTGACCTTCTAAGCGACCAGTCAGAGGATGAGGTGACGCCCTCAGACGATGAGGGGCTCTCTGTGATGGAGTGAGTGCCTCCATGGAGCCCTGCTTTCAGTGGGAGGAACAGGTCCCCAGTTCTGGGTACACTCAGTCTTGCAGACATCCCTGCAAGGCAGATGGGATCTTCTGGTCCCCCAGCAGGAGCTAGAGCTGGAGTGTTGCACGTCTACCTTACCTCAAGCCTAGTTAGTGGGACCACTTAGAAGTGTGTTTGCAAGAGTCTACTAGACTGGTCCGCTCCCCTAGCCTGGGCTAGGATCAGAGCTAGTGGGGCTGACGGATTCTGCACTGTGGTACACGGAAGCAGGGTGGGCGATGGGGCCATCCATGCCCATCTTAGCAGCCTCTGTACCAGCCCCACCCCATGGGTCGTATAGAGTCCGGAGTGACCCATAGCCATCCCTGGCCTACCTCACAGCTGGGTCAACTTCTCTTGGTACTGTGGGGTGTGGCCCATCTCATTAGGGGTGGGTGTCCTTGGGGTCACCTCTGAGCAGTGTCTGCAGAGGTTGCCGGCAGGTGATTTGACAAGACCACAGGCCATAGGCCAACCTCAAGTGGCCATCCTGGCCGGGGTCTAAGGCTAGGTCTTCCTGTTTGAGCCCAGGAGAGACCCCAATCAGTCCTTGGCCACACCAGGACATCCTGGATGCTTGGTGCTGCTTTAAGGTTGAGGGGCCACTGGTGGCAGATTCTGTAGGTAAAAAGCACATGGGTCCTGAGGCGGGTTCCCCCAAGGCCCCTTTACCTGGAGGCAGAGGCAGAGGGCTGTGCTGGGAGTGGTTCCAGAGCAAGAGACGGGCACTGTGGGGTGAGGGGCAGGGGACGGGCGCTGTGGGATGAGGGGCAGGGGACGGGCACTGTGGGGTGAGGGGCAGGGGACGGGCACTGTGGGGTGAGGGGTAGGGGACGGGCACTGTGGGGTGAGGGGTAGGGGATGGGCACTGTGGGATGAGGGGTAGGGGAGGCAGCCTGCTGGCAGGCCAGCCTGGCCCAGCAGAAGCACATAAGGCTGGAGCATGTGGCCATCATGTCACCTAGGGCACTGTGGGCATCAGGCAGGGCACTCAGGACTTGGTGACTGCTGCCCTTTAGGTTCTCCAGCTTCTAGATTGGGTGTGTCCCTGTGCACTTAGTAGAGCTGAGTCTTCTCTCAGGGACACAAGGGGTCCTGAAGGGTACAGGCCATCTTCCTGCTTCCTGTCATAAGTAGCTGAGGGCTCATCACTGGGGGTAAGGGATTCCTGAGACTGTCTGGTAGACACTGACCTCCGCCCCCAGACCTGCTCAGGCCCTGTGTCGGGGCCACTCATTGTGGGCCTCTGCACTCTTGAGTCTCTCTAGGACCTTGGTGAAGGTCCAGTGCACTTCCCCTGGTCCCTGGCCTGGGGCAGATCCTTACAAGCGTCTTACTGCTTATCCCTGGCAGATACAGGAGTGAGGAAGCAAGCCACCTGTTAGCAGTGAGTGACCCGGTGAATAGGCTTGGCACAGGGTGGCTGTGAGGTGGCATGCTACCAGGCTGGGGTCTCCCTGTCTCTACCCAGGTATGTGAAGGGCTACCCCCCGAACTCGCCCTACATCGGCAGCTCCCCCACCCTGTGCCACCTTCTGCCTGTCAAGGCCCCCTTCTGCTGTCTTCGGCTGGATAAGGTAAGGCTGCCCTCACCAGTCCTGTGCCTGGACTCAGCTGGGGCCAACTGCTGCCCAGCTTTACTGATTTTGTATTTGGGGCTAGCTGTGAACTCTTGGGGAAGCTGTAGACCCCTCCCTGGCTCTCTTGCCCACCTACCCTCTGCCTTCCTGCTTGGACCTCGGCCAGCACTTGCTGGACTGAGAGCAGATTGGGACCATTGTGTCCCTTACCCCCATAATAACCTTGTGTGTTCCCAGGCAGTGAGGACTGCCTGTCACCGTGTCCCTTACCCCCATAATCACCTCGTGTGTTTCCTGGCAGTGAGGACTGCCTGTCATCGTGTCCCTTACCCCCATAATAACCTTGTGTGTTTCCTGGCAGTGAGGACTGCCCGTCATGTCCCTTATCCCCATAATAACCTCGTGTGTTTCCAGGCAGTGAGGACTGCCTGTCACCATGTCCCTTACCCCCATAATAACCTTGTGCGTTCCCTGGCAGTAAGGACTGCCCGTCATGTCCCTTACCCCCATAATAACCTTGTGTGTTTCCAGGCAGTGAGGACCGCCTATCACCGTGTCCCTTACCCCCATAATCACCTCGTGTGTTTCCAGGCAGTGAGGACTGCCTGTCACCGTGTCCCTTACCCCCACAATAACCTTGTGTGTTTCCAGGCAGTGAGGACTGCCCGTCATCGTGTCCCTTACCCCCATAATAACCTTGTGTGTTCCCTGGAAGTGAGGACTGCCCGTCATCGTGTCCCTTACCCCCATAATAACCTTGTGTGTTCCCTGGAAGTGAGGACTGCCTGTCACCGTGTCCCTTACCCCCATAATCACCTCATGTGTTTCCAGGCAGTGAGGACTGCCCGTCTTGTCCCTTACCCCCATAATAATCTTGTGTGTTTCCTGGCAGTGAGGACTACCTGTCATGTCCCTTACCCCCATAATAACCTCGTGTGTTTCCAGGCAGTGAGGACTGCCTGTCACCATGTCCCTTACCCCCATAATAACCTTGTGTGTTTCCTGGCAGTGAGGACTGCCCGTCATGTCCCTTACCCCCATAATAACCTTGTGTGTTCCCTGGCAGTGAGGACTACCTGTCATGTCCCTTACCCCCATAATAACCTCGTGTGTTTCCAGGCAGTGAGGACTGCCTGTCACCGTGTCCCTTACCCCCATAATAACCTTGTGTGTTTCCTGGCAGTGAGGACTGCCCGTCTTCTCATGCAGCCCTGCTGGCAATCAGGCAGGGCCAGGTCTGGTCAGGTAGAGCTGTGGCTCCAAAGGCCTTTGTCACCCTCTGAGAGAGCACGTTCTGTCACTCTCTTTGATCGTCCTCCACCTTCCTGGGTGCCCATTGACTGGGCCTTTGAAGAGTTGGCCTCTGTGGTTGGTGGGACATAGCTTGTGTCCTTGATGGGGCTCAGCCCATGCATCTAGGCTGAGGACCCTGAGGCAGTGTGGGGCCTCAGTTGGCCACGTCTCTAGGCCATACTGACCCACCAAAGTGACCATTTCCCTCTGTGGTTCATATCCAGAGACACTGTCAGAACTGCTGCTATCCTTCCCAGAGTCAGCCTTCCTAATTCCAGAACCTTCTGATGGCCTTTTCATACCAATGAAAGGAAGGCATCCCCTGCCCCCACGTGGCAAGGGCCCATACGCACTGTCAGGTTGTTACAGGACCACAGTTTTAGATGCCTGAAGGCCTGTCAGACTTTCCCACTGTATGCCCGGCTCAGGCTGGTGATTGGCACCTCCAGCTGAGGCCTGACTCCGCTTAGGGAAATAGGCTTTAGGAAACGGGACCAGGCCACGTGCCGTGGCCCTGCTTCTCAGCTCTTCTGGGCAGAGCTAGGAAATGAGTTCATGTGAACACGTCACGCATGTAAATATGCATACACGTGTACATGCGACTTGGCTGTCTGTAGTTCTGCGCCTGTAGCTAAATGCTGTGTTGGCTGCCTCCCACTAAGCTGTGTGGGACGCTGACTTCCGTGGCTGCCTGCAGGTTGAGTCCTGGTGGCTGGTGGCCCCAGGCTTGTGTGTTCTGCATGTCTCCATGGTTGTTGGCCCCGCCAGCTCCTCTGGAGCCAGGGCGTCAGCCGGGCCAGCCTGTGCTTCCCTGTCCCAGGGCTGCAAACACAACAGCTATGAGGACGCCAAGGCCTACGGGTTCAAGAACAAGCTGATCATCGTCTCCGCGGAGACAGCCGGCAACGGCCTCTACAACTTCATCGTGCCTCTGCGTGCCTACTACCGGTCCCGCAGGGAGCTCAACCCCATCGTGTTGCTGCTGGACAACAAGTGAGGCCCTGTGGGGTCCCTGGGGCACCTGCCTTCTGCAAGGAACTGCTGGCTGCCCCACTTGCCGCTAGAGGGCGCAGGCGTCTTCTGCAGCCATGCCTGGCCTTCAGCAGGCCCTCCCCCCTCCACTAGCTTCTAGTGTAACCTCTTTTTCTACTGTCCTAGACTGAGAGTCCCAGGTGGCAGAGCCACAGGGGTTCTGCAGCACAGTCCCTTCCACTCACTTGGCCAGCTGGAGCCCAAAGTCCAGCCTTGGCTCTGTGACCTCAGCAAGTCCAGCACTGCTTTCCTTGGCTAGAATAAATAGCTACTCCCTTGGCCTTAAAGATCTCCAGGTCTAGGGGCTGAGAAGATGGCTCGGCCAAGAGCACCGGCTGATCTTGCAGAGGATCCAAGTTCAATTCCCAGCACCTACTTGGTGGCTAACGGCAGTCTACAACTCCAGTTCCAGGGGAATCCAATACCCTCTTCTGTCCTCCGCAGGCATTGCATAACATGAGTTTACTTATACACATTCAAGCAATACACTCATACACATTAAAAAGAGGTCCCCAGGTCCCATGGTTTTGGGGTCCCCAAGAGTGTGGGGAGGATGGGCCGTGGAGCAGGTGGCAGCTGCAGGCTTGCTGCCCCCACAGACCTGATCACCACTTCCTGGAAGCCATCTGCTGCTTTCCCATGGTCTACTACATGGAGGGCTCCGTGGACAAGTGAGATGGGGGTGGCCTGGCTGGGGTGCTTGCTGTCCCTCAGTCCTTCTCCCCAGAGTCCCCAAATGAGCATCGGACCCCAACCCAGGGGGAGGAAGATGGAAGGGAGAGATTGGGGGTCGGGAGGGGTAATCCTGTGGCCACACTCCTTGCCCGGCACAGCCTGGACAGCCTGCTGCAATGCGGCATCATCTATGCTGACAACCTGGTGGTGGTGGACAAGGAGAGCACGATGAGCGCAGAGGAGGACTACATGGCTGACGCCAAGACCATCGTCAACGTGCAGACCATGTTCCGGTACGTGCGCAGCCACGGGAGCTAGGCCTCATGCTGAAGGACCTGCAGAGATGGCCACAGAGCCACTGGGCCCACAGGCCTGATGATAGGACCCACCAGACCACACAGCTCTATCTATTGGGCACACAAGAGACCACACAGCCCTGACCACAGGACCCACAAGGACCTCATTAGCTGTGACCCCAGGACATAGCAGAGACACCACAGCCCTGGGACCCTCAGGGATACCACACCCATGACCACAGCTCTGGGATCCCTTAGGGACACCACACCCATGACCACAGCCTTGGAACCTACTCTCGACACCTGCGGCCCTGACCCCAGGACACCTCCTATATTGTCCCTCCCCAGGCTCTTCCCCAGCCTCAGCATCACCACGGAGCTCACTCACCCTTCCAACATGCGGTTTATGCAGTTCCGTGCCAAGGACAGCTACTCTCTGGCTCTTTCCAAACTGGAAAAGGTAAGGGGGCCCTGCTGATTGGCCCTGGGAGCTTAGGAGATGGCCTCAGCTGACATAAGGCCCGTCCAGCTCCCACTCTGCCCTGTCCACACCGGAGAGGGCTGAGGCTTTCGTAAACAGCCCTAGAGCTCAGGGCTGGGATTGTGTGACTAGGCATAGGTCTCAGGAGGGGCCTCAGCCTCCAGAAGAGAGTGTGACAGTGTAGTCCAGGCTGGTGCAGGCGGAGCAGGGGAGCCCTTGTCATGTGTCGTTCCCCGCCCCCCAGCTGTGCCTGTAGCCAGCCTGCTTCTCAGGGACCTCCAAGGCAGACCAGAAGTGGGTGAGGCTGGCATACGTGGCCTGTGAGCGCTAGCACGGCTTTGGGGAACCCTCTGTGGAGGATGGCAGCAGCGAGTGCTCTCACCCTACTCTTGGTGGGACTGTAACATCCTCTTCCAGCAGCCTGGCCTTACTGACCTTGGGCTATCTCAGGGCAGTGAGTGGTCCTGGATTCATCTTGTGATTATAGGGGTGACAAGGATAGGGAGGTAAGGACGTGGGTGTGTGACCTCAGGGCTGGTGAGAGGTTGGGATCCACAGCGAACCATGACCTGGGCTCTGGGGAGCAGACTAAAGAGGGGGAAGAGGGGACAGACTGCTGCCACCATCATTTCTAGAAGATGGAAAAATCTAGTCCCATGCGAGACCCTTTTTAAAAAGAAAGAAATGACAACATAATAGAAATGTACATTTATCATAATGTGTATTCTACAAAGTAACATGAAAAACAGGATCCCTGAGAACAGCATCATTTGCACATGGCCCAGACGAGACATAGGCAGAACTCCCTGGAAGGAAGAGTGGCCTTCATCCCTGACCCCACCTTCCAGTCCAGGCCTGGGCTCATGGCCCGTGGGGGCAGCTTTGTCCTGCATGGTCTTCTCATCCAGGCTCTCACTGATGGGCTTGGTGTCCTAGGACGACCGTCCTTACCCTGTCTCATACATCCCACCGTCGTGGATGAATGTGAAGCTCCATCGCTCCTAAAGCCTACATGTCCCTCCAGGACCGAGCTTTGTGTGGTTCAGTGCAGAAGAAAAAGTGCACTTCTTGTCTGAAATACAGGGCAAGTTCTGGAAAAAAACTAATACCCGCTCAACCTCCCCTCCAGCCCCCATAATCTCTTGGGACCTGAGGGGCACCAGTTGCTTTTTACCAGGTGTTCCGAGGAAAGTCAGTGGAACCCCCCGAGTTACTGCAGCACTTCAGTCCCCCCTTCACCTTCGTGAGGCCAGCGCAGGGCCGACCGCAGCAGGGGAGCAGCGACTAGCTATGCAGCCGTGGCTCAGCCACATCTTGTGGCTCAGACAGACTTGCGTCTTCACAGGGCAGTTGTGCCTCAGATCCTAGCATCGGTGTTGCTCGGTGAAACAGAGCCTTCCATGACACTTGTCCCTTTCTGTTACTGGTGTGCAAAGAAGAACAAATGATTCATAACCTTGACCTGCTTGTCTGCTTCCTTCTATCACTGGGAAGAGTGTTAGGTAGAGGGTGACAGCCTGCTAAGGGGGCTCACTGGTGGTGGCCGTGGGCAAAGCAAGTTGCTCCAGCTATGGGAAGTGTCCCCTTGCACCAGCGTCCACCGACTTGGCCATGGAAGCCCCTTGTGGGTGCCCACCTGGAGGAGTGACCTGGAAAACTTGTCTTCATCGCCAAGCCTGAGACTGATTCCCCTTCCAACTCTGTGCCTGGGGCCACACGAAGGAACTTCAAATGGGAGGCAGTCCGACATCTGCCCCACACAATCAGAAGGTGCTGTGATGGGCAGAGAGTCAGAGATGCAAAGAGGCTATGCTGCCTTGAAGATGGAGGAAGATGCAGCGGGGCAAGGCCATCCCCAGGAAGTGGATGGAGTGGGGGGCAAGGGTCTCAAAGAGCCTCCAGTAAGAGCAAGGCCCAGCTGGTCCTGGGCCTCAGCCCTGGAAACACACTCCAGACGTCCAGCTTCAGAACCTGCGCACACCCCAGAGCCCTTGACGGCACAAAATCTGATTCAAGATAAAATTGCTGAGATTATTGAGAATCTCAGGCTAGGGGTGTGGCTTTGTGCAGAGCACCCAGCCAGCATGTGTTGAAGCCCTGGGCTCCGTCCTAGGACTTTCAAAAAAATTAAGACTCTCAGGATGATGGTCAGAATGTCAGTGTCATGCAAGGTCTGCGTGTCACAGGCCCCACGTCTCACTTTCTTTTCAGAGCCCCCCATTGGCCCTAGGTTCTGACCCTGACTGTGTTGGGGAGATGCAGCTGGGTATTCAGGCTTGATGGCCGGATGTTGTTGTATGATCAAATACACATCCATTCACATGCATGGTGCACACATGTGCATACACGTACACCCATACATAAAGTACACACATGTATACACACACGCTCATGCATACATCACACACATAGACAAGCACATGTCCCACATAGGCACACACTACACCTACATGCCCACATGTATACACATATGCACACACATGCATAGGCACGTACCACGTACACACGCACACACTTCATGTACATCCTTCCATGCGCATGTGTGCAGGCACACTACATACATACATGCGTACATACACATGAGGACACTTTGTGGACATGCTCACTTAAATGTGTGCATGCACCTTTACTCTGATGGCCTCCTCACTGTGGATGCTTTCTTTACTCTGACGGCCTCCTCACTGTGGATCCTCTTTCTTGCAGCAAGAACGAGAGAACGGTTCCAACCTGGCCTTCATGTTCCGTCTGCCATTCGCTGCCGGCCGGGTGTTCAGCATCAGCATGTTGGACACACTGCTCTACCAGGTCAGCTGGAATGTGGAGGGAGAGGGGCAGGGTCCATCCACCAGGGCCAGCGTCCGCAGCCCTTCTCTGAATGGCCCTGGCCGGGATCCCTGAGCCCTGTGTCTGCTGGAACAGTGGAAACTGCTCCATCTTGTGGCCTTTCCTCAGGGCTGCCCTGCTCCACCCTGGTGGCTTGAGGTTCTCGTTCCCTCTGGACCCAGTGTGCAGGGTTGGCAGGTGGGTGGCTTCTGAGCACAGGTATGCTGTGGCTGGAGGGCCTGCCTCACCTGGCTCTCTGCCCCACAGTCCTTCGTGAAGGACTACATGATCACCATCACCAGGCTGCTGCTGGGCCTTGACACCACCCCGGGCTCTGGCTACCTCTGCGCTGTAAGTGAAGACCAGGTGTCGGTGCTGAACAGCACAGGCCTGGCACTCTTCCTGGGTCATTGCAGCCCTTGGGCACTGAGCACTGCCTGTGGCCCTTGCCGTCTTAGGGCTCCACGCTTTTTGCAGATGAAAGTCACAGAGGATGACCTTTGGATCCGCACCTACGGCCGCCTCTTCCAGAAGCTCTGCTCCTCCAGTGCAGAGATCCCCATTGGCATCTATAGGACGGAGCGCCATGTCTTCTCCTCTGAGGTTAGGGTGCCTGGGGGTGGGGCTCCATTCCTGTGTAATTCCCACCCTCCCAGTCCAGCGCTTGGCTGTGACTGTTTAGCATTTGCCAGGGGCTCCTTCTAGCAAGTGCTTGCACCCCACACAGCAAGGGCAACTGCCACTCCTGAGGACTGCAACCTCAGAAAGCATCCAAGAGGTGCAGGAGGGCTGGGTGGAGGGGGGCTGGCACCGCCAGCCCACCTGGCAATTGTTCTCACCCACTCTCTGAAGGACTAAGGCTGTGCTGGGGGTGAGGCAGACACACTACAGACCCCAGATGGCCCCTGGTTTCTTTTGCAGCCCCACGACCTCAGAGCCCAGGTGAGCACCCCTGGAGCCCTCGTGAAGTTTGCTTCACTTCACAGTACCTTTGCATCATGGAGTCCTCCCCGAGTTAGGGCCCTGAGAGGCAGGCAGGAATCAAGGATGTATCGGCCACTGGGCAGCTCAGTGGGCAGCTCAGTGGGCAGCTCAGTGGGCTTTACGTAGTTATCATGCTCCTGTTCAGAGGGAAACTGAGATAGGAGAACCACCATAGGTTTACACACATGTGCACCGTGGAGCCAGGCCTAGCCCCATGTGCTGTGAGCATGTCGCACTACACACCACAGAGTGACAGGTACCCCTGTGTCTGGCCTGACTCCCATTATCCTGCCCCAGCCTCTCCAAGGTACTGCCTAGTGAGGTCCCCACATTTTCTCAAGCACCTCACATGCCCACTCAGTCATATATAGCCTACCATACCCTCTCTCTGTTCCCATCGAGCCTCCCGGCCCAAGGATGCAACTGACAGGGACTCCTGCCCCACCTGCAGATGGGGCACAGATAGACAGAGGCCTCGTTCCGAGGCAAAGCCAAGATGTGCTCAGCCCAGAGGGACCGGCCAGACCCACCAGAAGTAATGGCCTGGAGAGGTTAAGGAGCCACCCTCGGCCTGGGAGGGGAACTGGGGGTGGGCTGGTCCCACCTTGGACCAGACCTTGGGCAGGGCTAGGCGACCAGGCAGATTGGGGTACAGAGGAAGGCAGGAACCCACAGTCCTAGCCTGGCAAGGCCAGTGTGCACACTGCGGGCCCAGGGCCCATCTCCTCCCGGCCACACCAACCCACAAGGGGCCCCAGCCTACAGCCCTCCTGCCTGTGCAGTCCCAGATCTCAGTGAACATGGAAGACTGCGAGGACACCCGGGAGGCCAAGGGGCCCTGGGGCGCTCGGGCCGGCTCTGGCAGCGGCAGCACCCACCATGGAGGCGTTGCTGACCCGGCTGAGCACCCACTGCTACGGCGAAAGAGCCTGCAGTGGGCCCGCAAGCTGAGCCGCAAAGGCAGCAAGCCGGCCGGAAAGGCGTCGGTGGCCACAGAGTGGATAACCCAGCAGCGGCTCAGCCTGTACCGCCGCTCCGAGCGCCAGGAGCTCTCAGAGCTGGTCAAGAATCGCATGAAGCACCTGGGTCTGCCCACCACTGGCTATGGTAAGGGCAGGGCGCCAAGGCGGTGCACACTGCACCAGAGCGGAGCAGATGATGGCTCTGACCGCCTTCCTGGTGTCCTCTACAGCAGGGTTGGCTCCTGCTTCACAGTGGCCCCCTGGGCACTGCTCAGCAGAGGGCAGAGGAGTGTCCACACCCACCTCACATGGGGAAGACACAGGGTGCCCCGCAAACTGGCTCACCTCTACCATGCTGAGGCCTCAGTTTCCCCACCATAAGCTAAGGGGTTGGTCCCGGAGAGTGGGGTGGAGAAGGGTCTGGGTCAGCTCCCCCAAAACTCATGGCTTTCATTAGGGGTACAAGTCAGGTCCTCCCATTTCACAGGAGATACAGAAGACAGGGCAGTAGCCCAACCCTGCCCTGGCCGGGTGGGGGACATGACCCACCTGGAACACGACTGCCCACCCCACTGCTCTTCCCAGGGCACAGCTGCCATGTCTGCTGCTTTAGCCAGCCCTGAGTGAACGTAGGTGTGAGCAGGTTTCTGCAGCCCCCCTTCCTCTGTGCTAACTCTGAGGGACTTGCATTGACTTTCCCACAAGTGCCCTAGCTGGCTAGCAGAAGTCCATCCCCTCTGGAGAAACTGCCTCTGCTGAGGCCAAAGGAAGCACAAGCTCTCGGCTCTGGCCTGTGCCTCTCCCTGCCGCCCTTGGCATCTCAAGACTCGGCCATTGCCCAGGACCCTGCTGTCTTGTCTGTCGTGATCTAAGCTGGGACCCTAGGGCCCCCTCCAAATGGAAGGAGCTTCTCAGGGGTCACTGAGGCTGGGCCATGTGCTGGTTGTGCATACTGGATGTCCTGGGCAGGTTCAGGGCAGTGTTGGGCTGCACTGGGGAGAGGGGAGCCTGGGGGTGACTGAGGCCAGGACTTGGGAACAGCGTGAACCCACCAGAAGCTTTCCCAGCCCCAGCCCTATGGGCAGTGTGGAGGGCATCCCTCATGCCCCATATCCAGTGGACTCTCAGCGCCCCTGGTTACCCTGCCGTCACCCCGTTCGGAGGACCGACTACTGAGACTGGGGCATTCCTGGGTTCAAATGCCATAGAGCATCCTGGCAGATACAAAGTCCAGCACAGTTGGTCAAACCCAGAGCTGGCACCTGCTCTGTGTGCCCCCCAGCCTCTGCCACCCCAGCCACCTGCCAGAGCTTGGCAGAGAAGGGCCAGCTTCCCTTCAGCAATCGACTTGCTTCAGAGGTGGCCGCTGCTGACCACCGCTGTCCCAGTGTGGACAGCGTCTGGGTACAGCTGGCCATGCCCTGCACCCACTCTGCTGTGCCAGCGCCTTCTGCCCCTGCTGCTTGCTGACCTGTCTCTCTCTGTTTCTGTCTGTGCCTCTCCTGTGTGTTCCATAGAGGACGTAGCAAATTTAACAGCCAGTGATGTCATGAATCGGGTAAACCTGGGATATTTGCAAGGTAATTCTGCTCCGGTGGACACCGGCCACCACACTGGGGGTGTGCCCTTTGCCACCTTAGCTGGGCCAAGCAGTGACCAGGAGAGATGAGAGAGGGTCTAGGCTCCTCTCTGACAGAAGGGCTTCATTTTCCCAGTGGGCCCTCTGGTGGGCCTTCTGCCGTCCTCTTTGGTTCATCCTAGGGGCCTCGGGAGCCCAGAGGACAGTACCTACCCTGCCTCCAGGGCTGACCCTAAGTACCTCACCCAGTTCTGTTAGGATGTGCTAGGCCATCTAGCATAGCTGGCCTCTCTGGCCTGCCCCACTGGATGCCCAGGATCCGTGAGTGCCCCAGTGGGTCTGGTGAAGCCTGGCCTGGGACTGCCAGGACCGAGGGTGTGGTGTTGGGCATTGGCACACTCTGTGCCGCAGGAGCAGGCAGGCTTGGGCCACCCCAGCCGATGGGCTTGGGGTCTCAAGAGAGGGATCTTTCTGTTCGGTGGAGACAGAGCTGATCCAAACCTCATTTTCTGTCCGTGTGCTCAAGGCGCTGCCCTGCATCCTCTGTCCCACCCCAAGTCCTCAGTCAGAGCTCAGAACAGAGGCCAGGCCATGGTTCTTGGGGTTTCCTCTCCATACCGGCCACCTGGGAGCTTTAGGGGTGTCTGGGCTCAAGCACATGTCAGTTTAGCCCTGTTTGCAAAGACGGCTGCGGGCGCCTCCCAGGCTCATGGTTTTCCTCATCCTGCAACCCATGATGGTATTCATGGAAGTCAGGCAGACCCTCTGCCAGACACTTAGAGATCTGTGCTGGGGCTGGTGGTTGTCACAACCTGGCTACGCTCTGCACCAAGCTATGCTTGCTTTCTCTGTGGCTCCTAGGCAGGAGTGGGCGGGTGCAGGTCCACGCTCTCCCCCTTAGGATCCCAAGATGCTCTTTGTAGTTGGGGCAAGTGTACTGGAGCTTCAGGGGAGGAGACTCAGTTCCCCTGTGGGGGTGGGGCCAGGATGTCAGGCCAGGGAGTCGCATCCTGCTTAGGGAATGGCGGCATGTCCAGGGGCTCGGTGTGCAGAGGAGGCAGGAGATGGAGCACAGCCTGAAGTCTCTTCAGTCCCTAGAAGAGTGAGCTGAGGCTGGGTCTGGGGCGCTGAGGCCGGGTCTGGGGAGCTCTGGCTGGGTCTGGGGCGCTGAGGCCGGGTCTGGGGAGCTCTGGCTAGCTAAGGAAATGGGTATGGATGCCTGGGGCCTGGGTCTGGGGGCAAGGGGAGTCCCAGGCTAAGGTAGGTGGTGGGGAATGGCCTTCAATGAGGCTGACCTGTTGGGGGTGTTCTTGAAAAGTCTTCAAGCCAAGCCCTGCCCACCCACCCCTATGCTGGGTGTCCACCTTCACTAGCATGTGGTCACTGAGGCCACCTCAAAGTAGTTGAGCCTGTTCTGCCTGGGCAGGCAGCTGGAGTTGGTGCTACAGGACAGATCACAATCTGGCACTATGCACGGGATCTGGCTTGTCCTGCAGCCTAGCACCCCAAAGCACAATGCCTGGCCCAGCACCACCCTACAACAGGCTTTGGTAACCTTGGACACATCCAGGTCTACCCCTGGCTGGGGAAGAACAAGCAGCCCAGCACCCAGGCCTGGGAGGGAGGACCCAGAAGCTCCGTCTCACAGCATTTTGGCACATGGCATGGCTGGCCCCACCTGAGGGTTGGCCACATGGCAGCCCTGGTGGGTGTGCGTCAGCATGGTGCCCTGCTGGCAGCTGTGGTCTGGGGTGTTGTGAGCATGCCTGCACCCCGCCTGCTTTTCCACAAACCCTGCCGGTCTTGCACCGCCCACCCCAGAGCTGCATGAGGCAGTTGGCCCCAGGAGCTCACACTTCCCACTTGGCCTCCAGCATGAGCCACACCATGGGAGACCTTGTCTGGGGGATTTAGGAAAAGAGCAAAAACTTTGTGGTGCTCATGGACAGAGTGGTTCCCCACGCGTGGGGGGCAGGCTGCCAGGCCTTCCCGCCCTGCACAGATGGAGGATGCTGGCTTCACCGAGCTAGCCTGTCCCAGGTATAGGTGCCCACTGGCCCCAAGGCCTAGCCTCTGCTCCCATGTCCCGGAAGCATGCTTCACCCACACTCCTTCATGCTTGGGGCTAGGAGAGTTCCTCCCAGTGCCTGCTGCACTGTGATGCCAGCTCCAAGAGCTGAGGCATGTGCGTCCCTAGAGTGCTGGCCAGCTGGCAGCCTCACCAGCTCTGAGAGCTCAGCCTCTTTCTCACTGGCCATGGGCAGCATTGATCAAGGGACATGGAGAGAAGTGGATGGGCCCAAAGGAGGCCCTGTCCCAGGTCACCTTCATTCTGTCCCTGGAGTCCAGAAGTACCTTTAGATATCAGATGGGTAAAACGAGGCCGGCAGGCTCAGGGCCACTGCCAGTACTGCTGGTCACACACCAGCGAGAGGCCTGGCCACCTCTACAGCCACCCATACCTCGATGGGACACATTCCAGGGCCACCCTGGGCTCTCCAGGGATGGACAACAGCACAGCCTCAAGCAGGGCGGAGGGACCTGGTTCCCAAATATTGAGTCCTAATCATAGCAAGTGGGGGGCCCGCACAGTCACCTGTAGGACACATAAGGGGAAAGCCTGAATGCCTTCTGGAGGGCTGGGGTCAGGCATGTGGCACACAGGTGTAGAATGCAGGTGTGAGCGTTCATGTGTGTATGGTTGCCATGAGGCTGTGCACATGGGCAATTAAGGTTATGTGTGTGTGCAGGTGAGCATGCAGGAGTGTATGCATGCACACTTGTAGATGCATGCATAGGTGTACACAGGTGTTTGCAGTATGGACATAATGTGGACTTGTGTGTGTGTTCAGCTGAATATGCAGGTGAAGGTATCAGGAGTGTACACACATGTACATAGGTGTGCATGCATGTGAGCATGCAGGCATGTATACCTGCCCATGCATGTCTGTGTGGGAAGCAGCCTGTGCTGGTGTGCTGCTGAGATATCACCTGATTTTGGCTGCCCAGGTGAGTTGGAGGCAGTGCTCTAATGTTCCTCGGCTGTGCACCTCCCAGTGCAGGCAGGAAGAAGGCCAGGTGTTGGGAGGACCAGTCAGGACAATGCCAGGAAGGCCCGGGGCCTTGCTACCCTATATCCGTGGGGCCCTGGAGAGAGTGAGTGCTGCGCAGGATGTGGCTGTGGTCACACCTGGGCTATGTCCTTTGTAGATGAGATGAACGATCATCATCAGAACACCCTCTCCTATGTCCTCATCAACCCCCCGCCAGACACGAGGCTGGAACCCAATGACATTGTGTGAGTACATACCTGCCTCCTGTGGCGGTCCTGGGTCCGCAGGCTCCACAGCATAGCTCTGGTGTGGCTGCCTCAGTTGCCATTCCAGGGCCCCCCTTTTGTGTCCTCTGCAGGTACCTTATCCGCTCCGACCCCCTGGCCCACGTGGCCAGCAGCTCCCAGAGCCAGAAGAGCAGCTGTAACAAGCTTTCTTCCTGTAACCCTGAGACCCGGGATGAGACCCAGCTCTAAGCAGCTGAAGTGCCCATGCCAGGGCAGGCAGACTGGAGGGCACAGTGGGGACAGCCCTACTGGCCTGGGCAAACTGTATTCCACATGGGGACTCCCAAGACTGAGCCCTGGGAAGGAAATTCTCACAGCAGGGCCAGTCATGAGACCACCCCTCCACCTGGAAGCTGGCAGCAGGCATTTTTTAAAACCTATTTTTACAATCTGTATGATCCGTGACTCTTTACACATGGACCGCAACTCGTGACTGAGGTCTGGCCAAAGTGAAACATGAGTGGCCAGAGAGGACAGAACAAGGGCTGGATACTACTCTGGCCCCACTGTCCTGCATGGCTGCACCCAGACTTTGGCAAAGGGGGGGCTGGGGTGCATGGGGGAGGGAATGGCCCAGAACCAGAGAGCCCCACACGTGACCCCTGCATGCAATGCAGCTGTGTTCTCTGGCCACCCAACATGCTGTTTTGATCACAGCTTACACATGGCTCTGGGGCCACACCAGGGCCTATGGGGTACCTCCTGCATGTGGGGGCGCTGCAGGGTCCTGGAGGAGTCTCCGTAGGCCATGGCTACAGAGGTCAGATGCCATTTCTGGTTATCACACTGAGCTGCTCCAGCCATGGTGTTTGGGGACACAGGTCTGGCAGGTGGTGTGTCTCCGTGGACCATTTCACACACAGCCTTCTCTCTAAATACCTGATCTGAGAAGCACAATTAACCCTGGGCTCTGGCCTCCAAATTCCCGTTTATGGTTTTTATGATCAGAACTGGAGTTTTCTACTAAATGGATGCACTCTGTGGGCATGCCTGGTACATGGCAAGCCACTGAGGCTCCAGGACACTGATCTGCAAGGTGTGTGAGGCTCACCTGTTACAGGTTAGGTTTGCCTCATGTGGTCCCAACCCCCAACCTCGGCCTCCCAAAATACCATAATTGAGTAACCTGTAAGTGGTTGGGTCTGGGCAGTAGGGAGGACTCCCTAGAGACCTGCATATCACATGTCCCTGAGGTAGGCACAGCTCACCTAGGTAGCCAACAGCTCCTGGAGATCACCTGCCCACGCTGGGAGGAAGGTGCCGCATCGGGGCTGTGTGGACTTTACCCAGGTGCTTTGAGTGCCCTGAGAGGCTGAGGTAAAGCAAAGGGCCAGAGGACCCAGGCCTCCGTCAGATGGACCCCAGGTGGGCAGGTAATACAGTTGCTGTAGCCTACCTGGTGGGGTTTCCTGCCTGTGTCCAGCTCAACACCCCCCCCCCCGTCCTTGTCTGACCAGGCCTCAACTGCTCAGAACAGGAGACCTAGTGAGGTGGTATGGGGAGAGTGAACTATGAAGACTTGAGACTGGACCTGAGACCTATGGGAGTGGTGGTCGACATTGGGCTAGGGTCACCTGGGCTCATCTCGCTGGGCTAGAGTCTACCAGTGGCCATCACTCTGCAATAGGAGGGGTCTGAGCCTTGTCCATGCCCTCTGCCTGTATCCACATCCCATCTCCCTGCTGGTCTGTCTGCCTGGACTCCATTGGGATGGGGCTAAAATCCTCAAATCCATGCCAAAAAGAGCTGCTACCTCTTTGAAGCACCTTGGGGAAGCCACCTGACTCATATATGGGTCAGGGTCTGTGTTCTCTTATGCAACTGCAGCATGGAAAGGAGATATTTTCAGTCTCTGACAGTGAGGGAGTCCCTCCTCCCGTAGGTGGAGACAGCTATGTCCCATCTAGTCTTTTGCTAGCTGCTAAGGATGCCAGGCCCTGGACATAACTGGCACCGGGGGCCAGGAGGGTCTGTGCACTGAGATGTCAGTCACCAGCTCAATAAAAGCCACTTGCACACCTAGAACTTGCAAGGCCTCCATGTCCTTATCTTCAAGCTTGGGAAACACCCGGACCTCTCTGGTTATCCTGGGTCCTCTCACCCACACCCCAGCTCATGCAGCATCCTTGCCCCCAGCTACCCTTGGGGACCGGAGGTTCTCCCTGCCCTCCTACCCTGCTGCCCTCAAGGGCTCTCATGAGACACTTGCCTAAAGTGGAGGGGGCCCTAGGCTGACCATCAGGAGCTTGAAGAACACTGCAACAGAATTTCAAAGCACTCAAAATTAGTGAGAAGCTTTTCATTTTTCTTGTCTCTAACCTAGCAGAAAACAGCTGCAAACAATAATACCCTCAGTGTCCTGGGTGCTGTAGCTTGTGGGTAAGTGAAGCAATGATGGCAGTGTGGAAAAGGGCAGCGGGGGACTGAAAGCACAGCTCTGAAGTGCCTGTGCAGTGGACTTGGATAAGGCCTAAGGGTGTGCTGACATGCAGGCAGTTGCCATAGTCTGCGTTGAGAAGTGTAGTGACAGGCACCGGGGGAGTGACAGAATCGTCTAAGTGCTCAGAGGAAGCAGAAGAGCACACAGACCAAGGCAAGGGATCAAAGAGCCACACGGGAGGGGGACTCCAACGACCTGACCACCACAGTGACTGCAGGCGGCTATACTGACTGGTGTCAAGACAGTCCCAACAACAAAGCCAGATGCCCAGCCATGAAGGACACAGGACGTGACCCCCAGCCTTCCACCCCACTCCACAGGGTTCACCTGGGATATCTGTGGGATGTTTCCTGAGGACGTGTGACTTCAGTCCACCTCTGTCGGATACCCAGGCCATGCTCATCTGTTCTCCACCTGCTGATCTTCCGCCTCATCTTAACTGGGACCTGGTCGAGTCACATCTTGCTGACCTCAAAGGGGGTCTTTCTTCATTTTAAGGTTCTAATTTGTCAAGAGTCTGTTTTTTAAATAATTGGGCCAGTGGGGTATGGATGAGAGGTGGCCCTGGGGGCAGCATCCTGGCCACTGAGGCAGTTCTGGACAGGGACCCAACAGTAGTGCAGGCTGGGCACACACTGAAGTCCGGGGCCTCAGCCCTACCTCATTACAGAGGACCCAGGGCTGGGGAGGCTCAATTAGAACCCCTGAGGCCAGGAACAAAAGCAGTTTAGTCTCTCAACAAAGCTTTTGGGTGCTGGCCATACAACCCTCATCTCCCGAGACAGTAAGAGCTTTGGGGGCCTTGGGCTTGGGAGTTCTAGGCCAGTGTCAGTCACACCTGAGAGGAAGGACTCCAGGCCACCTGTCTGCACCCAGCCTGGCAGTGCGGCTTCCTACTGCAGCTCCATCTTACACAGGAATCTGCAGTGATCCAGTCTCCAGTTGGGAGTGACGTCAGCCTGCCCAACAGCCTCGGCCCTGGCCCAGAGCCCTAGGAGGAGTCCCTGTCCATGCCTATGAGGCCCTGCAAGGCAACTGTGTACCCCACCCCTCAAAGAGTGCTAGGAAAGAGCAGTTTGCACAGCAAGCCCCAACCCTACCCTTCCTCAGACCTGTGCGGCCAGGCACATCTTGGGATGTCCTCGGCCTGCTCCTCCCCCAGTGAAAGCAGCCAGCTCTGCACACCTTACAGGGTTCAACGGTGCTGTCCCAGGCAGCTGGCAGTGGTCCAGAAGGCAGCAAGGCAGCACAGTGCCTATGCTACGTACCCCTGGCCTCAGCCTGAAGCCTGTGTCCACTAGCTGGGATACCATACAGGGCCACGTCCTCTGTCCTTTGCATGCTAAGGCACTCTTCCTTCACAGACCTGGGATCCTCTCAGATTCTAGGGCAGGAGGGCACCTCATTCATCAGGGAAACTGAGGCACCTGCCCACTGTTGAGGGCTCAGACCATCAAGGTCCATGCTCTGAACCTCCATCTTCTCAGCAGCACAGACTGCTGGGGTGGGGGCTACCTATGGCAGCAGGTCCTGCACTGACACCCCAAAGTCACAAAGGGCCACCAGGCTGTCAGCCCCCCACAGCTGTGCCAATGGCCCCTGTCGTTACACATTGTCTTCACGAGTTCTGACAACCAAGACAGGCCAACCTCTAGGCCCAGCAGGGCCCTGGACTTGATACAATCAACACATGGCACAGGACACTGTCACAGGCTGCACTGCCGACCTGCAGAGGCTGGTGTGGCCACCCTCCCAGCCCTGAGGCATGGCATTACCTCTGCAAGCTGTGCACTGATGGAATTCCTGCTTTTCTTCAGGAATATCTTACCACAGCACAACCAAGAAACCTATGTCAGGCTGTGGCTGAGCCCAAACTTCAGTGGAATCCCATGTCTGCCCATTAACATCCTTACCTATCTCAGGACACCATGTGGGATGTCACATCACACTCAGGGTAGAAAACTGAGGTACATGGAGCTCCAGCAGCTCTACAGCTGTCACAGGACCCTACTGGTAATCACAGACCCCACTTCCCTGCCCACCTCTGAGCTCTCAGCAATCTGACACATGGGCTGTGTTGGTCTGATCCTGGTGTCCCCGTGGGTATGAAGAAAGGTAGACTCACTCCACACACTGTCCAGGCCGACGCCTGTGGGAACAGGAGGGGAGCTGCTTTGCTCAGACCTAGACATCTCCTGTCAGAGTTGGACACCCAGTTGTCTTAAGGTTCAAAACTCAGCCAAGCGTGGTGGTGCATGCCTTTAATCCTAGCACTTGGGAGGCAGAGGCAGGCGGATCTTTGTGAGTTCAAGGCCAGCCTGGTCTACAGAGTGAGTTCCAGGACAGCTGGGGCTACAGGGAGACCCTGTCTCGAAAAGGACAAAAAAAAAAAAAAAAAAAAAAAAAAAAAAGGTTCAAAGCTCATTTCTCTGGGATCCCCTGGCCAGGGGCTGTGTACACAGGCTCACTCCTCCCGTGGCCCATGCACTTACCTGGCCAAGCTGTCCTGTCTGAAATGGCCATGGCGGACAACAGAACAGTCCCAAATACCTCCATTTCAAATCCAAACCTCCAATACCAGGCTGTGTCTGGTTACAGTTTGTCTTCTCGTTCTTCAGTTCCATTGGAAAGTGTGTCCTTGTTCTCGTCCCTGTCTCCACCCCCCACCCCCAGCCCACCCCCAGCAGGCTAGGCCCATTACCTGCCCTGCTCAGGCCTGGGTCGGGGTCAGGCTTCTTTGGTGCTGACCTCTTCTGAAGCTGTACCCTGTCTGTCCCTTCCCCAGTGACACCCTCCTGCCAAACCCACAAGTTCAGGTCCCAAAGGCATCCTGGCATTTCTCTTGAGGCTGAATTTCAGACCATGTTTATAGGGTGCTGCAGCTTCCTGGGGATGGACTCCCCCCTCCCCCAAGTTCCTCACGGCCTGTGGACCCCAGATATCCCAGCGTAAAGGAAGCAGCCCTTGGCTGGGATGCCTGCATCACTGGTCTCTTCCTCACTCCTGCAGACAGCAGCAGGCCCAGCCCTGTTACAGAACAAATGAGTGTGCGAGTGGCTGCCTCAAGGCCACTACTCAGCGAGCAGCAGCTGTGGCCGAGGCCTGACTTGAGGACAGAGCATTGGCGGGTGCTGTTTTCTCAAACTCAACAGTATGGTTACATTACCACTCTGATCACTTGTGGGACCAACAGGGGTAAGCCATATTTCCTGGGTCTCTCCTCTAAGGCCTACTGGGTGACACTGCCCAGACTGCCAGTTCCGGGCCCTGCAATGATGAGGACAAAGGACAAGAAGACAGCTGGGTGCAAGCAAGCAGAGGCGAGGCCCAACAAGGCCATCACGGCCACAATCACACAGGGACTGGAAGGGAGCTCCTCCCGTCAGTGCTGAGCTGGCGCAGCTCCCTCTGACTTGGCAAGGCTCTTGCTTCCTGTGTGTTCTTCCTCCCTCCACGGCAGTTTTCTAAGCAGCACTCCTGGGGCATCAATTCGGCCCCAGGAAGAACCATGGCTCCTGCAGCCATCTGCTGCCCACCTGTATTAGCAAATCCGTTCCGCACACCTCATCTGGTCTTGCTGCTCTATTTTACCCAGACCAGCTAGGACCAGAGCTCAGCCCACTGACCAGCTAGGACCAGAGCTCAGCCCACTGCTTTCTGACCCCTGATTTGCAGGTGAGCAGACAGAGTCCTATCATTGGCCCAGGCATTTAGCGCCGTCAACTCGGACCAGGCTCTGCCCCTGCAGGAACCCATACCTTGTTCACTACCTGCTCTGCACCTCCATGGCATGCTCCCCACCTGCCTCAGTGTCTCATTATGCAGCCCAGGTTGGCCTTGAACCTACGACCTTCCTGCCTCGACCTCTAGAATGATGGGATTATAGGCGTCCACCACTACACCTGGATCCACCTCTGAAAATCGGGTTATAAAGATGTGTTCCCTATGTAACATATCTGGGCAGTTCCTAATACTTCATCATATGAGAATGGGGGAGGGGATCGCGTGAGGTCAGCCAGTAAGCCTGGAGAAATGCCACCTCTCCAAGCAGAAGTCTTGCTGCAAGGACATCTGTGATGGCGGAGTGTGTCCCACACTCCCATGTTCAGGCTCTAAGCCCCAGAATGCCAGAATGAGACTGGGCTTGGGAATAAGGTTTATTTTATTTTATTTATTTGTATGAATGTACTGTCTGCATGTAGGTCTGTGCACCTGTGTCATGCAGTGCTGCGGAGGTCAGAAGAGGGTGTCGGATTCCCCTGGAACTGGAGCTCTGGAATTGGAGTTACAGACAGTTCTCAGCCGCCATGTGGGTGCTGGGGATCGAACCCGGGTCCTCTGCAAGAGCAATCAGTGCTCTTAACCACTGAGCCATCTCTCCAATACTTTTTTTCCCGTCCCACCCCCAGGTTTTTTTTTTTTTCCTTTTTTTGGTATTTTTGAGGCAGGGTCTCTCTTTAGTCCCCAGCTGTCCTGGAGCTCACTCTGTAGACCAGGCTGGCCTTGAACTCACAGAGATCCACCTACCTCTACCTCCCGAGTGCTGGGATTAAAGGCAATTCCCAGCATCCACATAGCAGCTAAGAACTGTCTTTACCACCAGTTCCAGGGGAATCTGATGCCCTCTTCTGATCTCCGCGGCACTGCATGACATGGGTGCACCTACCTACGTGGAGACAGTACACTCATACACATAAGAAGTAAAAAAAAAAAAGTCCACCCTGGCACACGGAGAAGAAAGGGAATCTACAAACAGGACGAATGCTGTGGCTTGGTGGAAGCAGGACAGGGACAATGCCTGCATCACTGCCAGGCAACTTCGAGCCAGAGCCTGCCCAGAGGAGGACAAGGCAAGGACAAAGCAAGGCGTAGTGACTGTAGAGGAGAACAGAACACTCCTCCTCACACTGTTAATAGAGCTCAAGTGACTATGGCTTTAACAGGAAGAGCCTAGCAAGGCGCTGCTGATCAGCTTGACAGAAATCATTACAGTTCACAGGCTGCTGGTCAGCAGTTAAGACACTCTAACAAGAAGCCAAGATTTACAGGCACAGAAACCCACCAAGCACTCTCATCTCAGCCTCTGATGACGGCCTCACGACCTCTGCAGCCTCAGGTTGTCTGCTGTGGCCAACATGGCTCTCTGGGTAGGAGTGGGGGAAGGGGCTCAACTGCAACTCACAGACCAGTGGTGGCTGGATCAAGATGTAGAAACTCATAGAACAGCTGATGCTGAGCCATTGGAGATCTGCTCTGCAAGCAGACATACAGACTCCACACCTTCTGCAGTCAAAGACCCAGCTCCAGGAGCAGGCTGCTCAAGAGCCCGAGCTAAGGAGGCTGAGAGGTTACTTCAAAAGCTTCTCCGTGGGCCAGGTGTGGTGGTGCCTGCCTTTAATCCCAGCACTCAGGAGGCAGAGGCAGGCGGATCTCTGTGAGATCAAAGCCAGCCAGGTCTGGGGCTACAGAAAGACCCTGCCTATAAAAGAAAAGGAAACAAAAAAGGGTCTTAGTGACCCTGTGGCATAGAGGGACTTTTTTCAACACGAGTAATAAAAACATTGATAATATGGCTCCTGAAATCTTAATTGCTTCTTAAAAGACAGCATGAAGAGAAGGCCAAGTTAATTAGAAAAGATAACAGAAAATAGGCAAAAAGAAGAACAATTTGTATGAAGAAGAGGAAGAAGAACAACAGCTACGTGTATGGATGGCGTGTAAGACCAGAAAGCACAGATGGCCAATGGCAAGGTGGGAACACGCTCAACTTCATGTAGTCGGTCAAAGCACAGAGTGCAGGCTCAGAAACTCCGCACAGGACAGTGTCATGAAGACAAGTAAAGAGCACTTGCCAGGCTAGAGAGATGGCCTAGTGGTTAAGAGCGCCGAATGCTCTCGCAGAGGACCCAGGTTCAATCTCCAGCACCCACGTGGTGGCTGAGAACCGTCTTTAATTCCAGTTCCAGGAGAATCTGACGCCCTCTTCTGACCTCCGCAGCACTGCACAACACGGGTGCACAGACCTACATGCAGACAGTACAGTCATACACATACAAACATGAATAAAGTTTAAAAAAAAAAAAAAGAGCACTTGCCATGCCAGTCTATGGACGGGAGTTTGATCCCTAGGACCCAAGGACCCACGTAAATGTGGAAGAGAACCGACTGATAAAGCTGTCCTCTAACTTCCATGTGCCTGCCGTGACACGTGCACCCATACACATACATCATGTCTCTCCACATACGTCATGCAACACCACCCCCCCACCGGCGCATATACAATAATTTTTAAATTTTAAAAAAATATGGTAGGCTAGGTGTGGTGGCATGTGCCTTTAATCCCAGCATTCATGAGGCAATCTCTGAGATTGAGGTCAGCCTGGTGTACATAGCAAGTTTTAGGCCTGCCAGTGCTATACTGTGCAGCCTTGTTCCCCCCCCCCAAAAAAAAAAGCTTCTGGAAAGCCACCGCCTGCCCCTATCTGCTGTACATGCAATGGAAGGCCTCTTACTTAAAGAACTCCTGAGTTGGAAAGAAAACCACCTGATTAAACTCAAGTGAAAAGTGTCCGAAAAAAGCCAGTAATCTTAGGACAGAAGCCACTTCCTCTAGGTCTTGAAGGTGTAGACAAATGACAACCTTTGTCGTTCCACTAGATAGCAACAGCTCCAAGCCTGAACCTCCACCTCTCCATGATTCCACCGTGTACCAGTGGTTTGGCCCATGTGGCAGGGCAGGACTTGAGAGGCCCTATCCCCATCTAAGCCTGGCAGACAATGGCTCCAGTCTCAATCCCCGAGCTGCCTCCCTGGGTCCGAGATGTGCCCTACCCCTACCATGCTACCTGAACAAGGCCTACAGCCTAGCATAATCTGCTGGCTGCACTTTCTTCTGAGATGAGGAGGCTTGAGCCTCACAGGACTGCCTCAGAGTGATAACCTGACATTCCTCACTGCCATCATCCCACAGCAAGGCACACTGTGATGTGCCAGCAGAGTGCCTGGTGCATGGTGGCACAGGTGAAGGCCAGTTCATGTAGCATCCCATGTGGATGAATACCACCTAGCTGACACAGTACTGAGGAGGGCAGAGATGATGGCATTTGGCTCCACCTGCATGCTCTGGCAACTTGAGTGAATGCTAGCTCTTCAAAGTAAACATAAGGCACTGGCTCAGTTGTTAGCAGCACTTGCTGCTCTTCCAGAGGACCTGTACAGCAGGCAGCTCACCAGTGCCTGTAGAACCCCAGTTCTAGGGGACGGACGGACAGACAGACAGACAGACACACACACACACAAATACAACTTAAAAAAATTAAGTAAACACAGATAAGCCTTAACTAACTAGAAGGAGGAACTAGTTATTCCATGGATTCAAATTCAGGGAAAGGAAAAACCACTCCGAGCACAAGGCAGCTTCTGGCATTTGTGGCAAGATGGTGTCCACAGGATGGGTGGGCCCAGGCGCTGGCAAGGCCGGGCAGCCCCAGCACACCTCAAGTCTGTGCACTCACTTGCTGGTTCAGGCCCCTCTTTTGTCCACAGACGCTCTACCTATTCTATGGCCTCGCAGGCTGCAGCTGGGAGGAAGTGTAGGTGGAAGGCAGGCCATCCTGGAAGGGCACCTCCAGCCCTTACCCCAAAACATGCACAGAAGCTCCCAGGCACTGCCACTAGTACCCCGAGAGCTCTGCAGGGAGCTTTGTCCTGGGCTCATCTCTAGAGGCTGGGCAGGGACACAACTGTCAGTCTCAGAGTGCAGCCCTACCATACCGGACAGAGCCTGGGGCCCCTGTCCACAACCACAGCTGGTCCACAGATGGCATTAGTAAGGTAACTGTTTCCTGTGGCCATGTTAATTCCCAGCATGCTCAATAGCTGATACTGCTGGGGGCATGCATGGTCCCTGCCTTCTCAGGAGCTGCTTGATATGCAATCTACACCCTTCCTGACGGATGTGCTCTGCCCAGATTCCCTGCCTGGATGCAGGGATGAGTGTTTTATACCCTTGACCTCAGTCAACAGTTTAACTACCTTTTACTGACTGTCCACCTAGTATAAACAAGTTTGAAAAAGGCATGCCAACACAGGTACACTGGGCCTATCCCTAGCCCCCTCACCTGGTGGGTGTCACCTGCCTCTAGGGGACAACCCCCTCCACCGTTGCCCTAAACATGTAGAATCCCAAAGCAACAGCAATCATCATCCTCACTTGATGCCAAACACAGAAACCAAAGTCCCAGCAAGGGACAAGGTCCACCACTAGCTAGCAGTGGCTACATCTCAGCATAGCGCTTGGCCAGGAGGTGCTCGCCTGGGACAGGAAACAGAACAGAGGTGTGACTTGTGAGCTCAACCACAATTAGACTTCAAGAAATACACACAAAAATAGCTTAACTGTCTACTGTACGGGACTGGCTACGGCAGTCCCAATATCCTAAGTGCCTCATACCGGAACCTCAGAAGGGCAGCAATGGCAGCAAGTGGACTGAATGAACGGGCAGTTAGGTACCAAAGCCCAGATAAAATGTTTGCTACTAAATGTAATGGGGTGCCCTGTGACAAGCACAAGAACAACTTGCTGATTCCAGAAAGCACTTGTGAAAATTCACTCGCTGACCACCTGGTATTCCACATCCCTTTAGAAAGAATAAGGCCTGTCTTGAAGTAAAGACCCAGGATAGAAAGACCAAAAAAAGGCATTTCTTCAAAACATGAAGAGCAGTCAGTTCAACTGAAGTGGCTTTCAGAAGGGGACCCCAGAGCGCGGCACCCTCACCCACAGCGCAGAAAACACAGAGCTGTCTTCTGAGGCACCTTCTGCCCATGGGATGAAACAAGGACAGGAAGCTTGTGCATCTTTCTCTCTAAATGAGAGAATCAGACAGTGTCATTCCACCCAGGAAGTCACAAAGCAAGCAAGGAAACCACGGACCTTGTCTCAGGCAACACCATCACTGAGACTCCACGGACCTTGTCTTAGGCAACACTGGCATTGAGAACTCCGTGCTCTGGCCACAAGCATGGCACAGGTATAGTCGCAAGCACCCCTATTCCCCAAAGCTCATATCTGCACAGATGAAGCCTACACATTGTGAACACCAGGAAGCCAGGCTGCAGGCCTGTTCTAACACCTGTCCCAGCCAGGCCCTACTCATAGACGCAAGGCACCTCCAAAGCCACCGGCCTTCCAGTAAGGCTGGCCTGGGCCTCCCTCTTCACGGTGAAAGTGCTTCTAGACTGCTGCCAGGTATGTGTGCCAGGTATGTGTGAGAAATGCTTTACACTGATGCAAACACTCCCAGAACACAGTCTGGGCTCAAACACTCACCCATCACTCACAGGGCACAGCCTGAGCTCAGACACTCACCCATCACTCACAGGGCATAGCCTGAGCTCACTCACCCATCACTCACAGGACACAGCCTGAGCTCAGACACTCACCCATCACTCACAGCTTTGGGACAGTTCCTCCTAATCTCTCAGGATATGAGACGTTCACAGCAACTGAGGCTGGCAGAGGCTGTCCCTCCTGTGTGTGTGAGGACACTGAGTGCTATAACCAATATGCACTTTTCAGACCACAATCCCGGGAAACTGCAGGAAGGATAAAGCCAGTGGGGAGAACCTGCCATCCGTGCACTAGGACCCAAGCGTTTCCTCAGGGGAGCGTCTATCAGTTCCCACGTCCCTAACAAGTGCCCACAGCACAGGCCTTCTTCCAGTGGGACACGCCGTGGGGCCCGAGGACAGCTAATGAGAACATTTTATGACTTTGTGGGATGCCAGAGCCCCTGGAGTCCCCCCAAAGTGCATCCTAGGAACCAGGAAAGGCCCACCTTCACCAGGAAAGGTGGTGAGAAGAGGGTGCAAGGTGTGCCTGCTTCCCAGCAGCAGCAGCAGCCAGCACCTTGGCCACAGCAGAACAGAGACGGCACAAATCTTTCCACATGCAGCACAGCTAATTGGAATGAAACCACTTTAGACACTCAGTCTCATGTCACCAAGGTCAAGTCCATTTTACTAAACAAATCAGAATCAATCTGTAAAAGTTTATCCAAGTTGATTAACTTTTAACACAAAATTTTATTTTAACACTTTTCTTCTTCTAAGTAACAATCATAGTTTTAGGTATCAAAACAATCTAGAAGTCAATCTTGTACTGTGTTACTTTTCACTACTGCCTGAAGTGCTCTGGGCCTAAAAAAATCTGACTGGAGACTCCATTGCAGGAACACACTTAGGTCAGGTCAAAAGGTCACACTGAAAGTGGTGCCTGAGTACATACACACATGTACATGTCTATGCAAGCCTTCCTCCACAATGTGACTCCCAAGTATGTATATACACCCAAACCCACACATGTACCTGTGTATGCATACATGCATACCTACACAGGCCCCTCATAGCGACATGTGTAACCATATGCTCATATTTACATACATCCACACATACATGTGACTATAAGGTTGCATGTCTGCACATACACGTGTAAGAAGCTTCTTTTCTCTTAAACACGAACCTTTCTGGCCTCCTCAGAGTCCATCCTTACTGAGGACATCACCATATGCACCATCACATGTCTGTACAAGCAAAGCATCTTCTTCTAACACTGCAGGAAGTCTGCAGCACACACTACACGAAAGGGCTCAGAAAACAGTGCTCATAGCAGAGCACCACTGGGAGCCGTATAAGAAACAAGTTCACCCCCAGCCTCAGCCTCAAGGCCTAAAATTGCCACCACACATAGAAAAACGTCCTGTACCTGAAACTCCTTGCTAACAGTAACAGCTGCTGAGCCAAGGCACACAGAGGGCAGGGAGAGCTTCTCAGCCGTCAAGCCACACAGCCTGATAGCTACCATCCCAACACACAGGTGCCGCTGACGGCCTGACAGCTGCCATCCCACCACACAGGTGCTGCTGCATCCGGATCCTGCGCTCCGATCAGTCTTCAGAATGGGCCTTGCGTCAACTTGTTACACCAGAAGTTCAGTCTTCCAGCTCTTCATGAAAAATAATCCAAGTTCACTGAATCCCGTAGGACCACGTGAACAAAGGCCATGTGCCTTGAAGCCAGGAGCTGGGTAACACTGTCAGCAGAACGACTTGTGATGACTGCACAGACAGTTAATAGAAAGCCAACCAGCTCATGGCTTTATTACATTTTAGTGCTTTCTTAAAATAAATATAATAAAACATCAGGTGCACAGTGAGAAACAAAGCACATGTGGGGACCACTGGTGACGAGCGGGCACGGACTGTGATGCTCATACAGCTGTGTTAGTTACAGCACAGCACACACCTGACATGACACAAAGTCGCAAAGAAAGGGGGACATGAAGACCTTCTCTCTTGCTTCTCGTGTTGGTACCATGTTTCTTCTCCTGTCTACCTAACAATGGTTACATTTATTTTATTCTTCTATATTATCTCCGATTCCTTTTCTGCATCAGATAGACTCAAGTAACACTCCCAGAAAGAAGTGTGCAGAACTAAAGTGCTCCAGGTCTCCAGCGGCTGCTCCGTCACAGGTGCCTTCACGTAGTTGGGGCTGAGATGCACCTGCTCCCCAAGAATGTCTGCTCTGGTGAAGTCAGCCACCGAGAGGACCAGTGGGGAAAGACCCCAAAGTGGCTGGACCAGCGTGGAGTTCTGGAATAACTGCAAATAACCACAAACTGTTTTGAAAAGAGGCAACAAAAGAGAATCACCAACCTCACCTGAGACTGCACCCCAGAGCACGCTGCTCCTCCAGAAGACGGAACTGCAGCAGGGTAAGACATCACACCACCACCAGGGAACTGTCGGCCGAATGCGGCATCTCTTGAGAGAAATGTCTCAGAGTGAAAAGTACGCTACTGTATCAAAATCTGTCTTTATTAAAGTGAACAAATCATCAGCATACTCTGCCAGAGCCAGTCAGGGGTGGCTGAGGCTGGCCTGGCTACCTGCTTCCAACAAGGCCAGACCCAGCTAGCAGTACCTCAAGACCCTCCCCACTGTGTGGCAGAAATAATCACCTTCAAATGTGTAAACGTCATTTTAGCAGAAGACAGACTTTGCCATTTCAGTGCCTCTAGTGAACTGGCATTTTCAGTAAACTTTTTTCTGAGCAGCAAGGAACAGGATTTTTTTTTTTTTTTCAGAAATCTTAGAACTGGATATAAAGGTTGGCAGTAGACACAGTCAATAAATATCATACAATTTCTTTAAAAGATTTCCCATACGAACTCCTTTATGAAGACATTCAAACACCCTGACCTGGGAGCAAGCCTCGGCCCCATAATCACATGGTTACAGCGGCCAACAGGGGTGTCAGGCAATGTGCAAAGGTGGTGGTGGGGAGCCAAAGAGCAGATCACATTTAACTTATCCTGAAGAACTTCAAGTGAGGGGCACGCCACCCAGGACCTCACTCCATGGTGCCCTCCATTCTGAGGGTCTCAGTGGTCAGCAGGGCCACAGCGGCCATGCTCCTGAGACCAGTGCTCACCCCTCCATTCTCCCCTGCCCAGCATCCGCGGATAGGGAGAGGGATCTTCTTTGTTCTCTAGGAACCTCCATAGAAAAAGGTCTGTAGCGCCACACATTTCGTACCCAAATGGATGAAAATAATAAATACGGATCCCGTCGGCACATCCTCTCAGAGTCCTGACTGCTGTGGGTCACTTACGAGTCTGGGTCTTCTTTGGCACTGTGGGCCGCTTGGGCTGCCACAGGTGGTTATGGATGGTGAGTGCGTCCACGCTGACAGACATGGTTTTGGCTGGAATCAGGTTAAACTGCTTTCGGTCCGAGCTGTATTTGTACAGCTTGTCAATCATCTTCTTGGTGATACTCTTTGGCCCTGTGCCAGTGAGTTTGTAGATTTCTTCAGTGTCAGGGTAGTAGCAGTAAAGTGCCCTGAACTGGCATCCAGCATCTCGAAATAGAATGATGTAGTGGTTGGCATCGCACTTCTCCAACTCCTGGAAGGTGGAAAGAGATGGGACACATTTGAATGCCAGTCCCAGCATCCCAGGTCCCCATGGTGGCCCAATGGGTATTAATCTCTAGTGTCCAGGAAGCACCCTCTTTAAGTTACTGTGCATCATGCCCAGCCTTCCTGCCTCAGAAAATGACAGTTTAGTCACATGATAGAACATCGGCTAGAGACTTTAAAGAGTCTGGGCACATAAGACACAAAAAGACAGGCGGTAACGCACAACACCAGCCTTCAGGGAAACCCAAGTCAGAATCAGAATGGCTGAAATGAAATAGGCCACAGGACATCCAGTACACAGCAGCACTCACGGCCCAGGACCGTGCAACCCAGAGCACATCATCCCTATGCCATGTGTTATGACTTAGCTGGGTGCAGCTGGCACTGACTTACTTGGATGTCTACATCACTGGCTCACAGGAAGGCACGCTGCACCTGACCTGCTGGTTGGCACACTGACCCTGCCTTCCTTCTGGAACCTGGAACTTGAGTGCATGTGGCAGACTGGGTGCCATGTGACCCACTCTGGATAAAAACTCCTGTAAAAGCGTTTTCCTATGCAGAAAGACCATAGCACCCATGTGAGCCCGGGACGCCTACTGCACCTAAAGGGGAGGGTGGTGCTCTCCAGGACTGTGGATAGCCAAGTCAGGCAGTTTATACTTAGTCTAGACATCATAAAAAAAGAAACGGGCTGGGCATTGTGGCGCACGCTTTTGGTCCCAACACTGGAGGCAGAGATACATGGATCTTTGTGAGGTCAAGGCCAGCCTGGTCTACATAGCTGGTTCCCAGCAGCTGAGGCTACAGGGAGAGGGAGACCCTGCCTCAAAAATAAATAAATAATTAAATAAATAAATAAATAAATAAATAAAATAAATAAGAAAAAAGAGGAGCATGGACACACACTGAGCCACAGGTCGAGAGGAGGCGTGGGACGTGCAGGGTCTTGAGGGACCATGACGAGGACTGCAGCCTCCCTTCCCCATGCTCCAGAACTCAAAGGACAGTGACGGGCAGACACAATGGCTCCCACCCTCCCTCTCTAACATGTGGCACCTGCTAAAGACAGAGGGACCTGAGATCTTCATCATCCAACTGCACAGCTGGCCGGGCAAGAATTTTTTAGTATTTTTATTTTAAAATTATATATTAAAAACCCCCCAAAGACTTGCCAGGTGTGGTGGCACACACCTTTAATCCCAGCACTCAGGAGGCAGGGGATTTCTGTGAGTTCAAGCCCAGCCTGGTCTATATAGTGAGTTCCACAACAACTGGGGCTACAGGGAGACTCTGTCTCAAACACACGCACACACACACACACACACACACACACACACACGTGCCCTCGCACAACAGGAAGCAAGGAAGAGAAAAAAAAAAGAAGGAAAATGTGCTTCTCTTGAGATGCACCACAAATTTCACTACTGAAGCCAAACAGTAAATAAAGACCGGAGCTCAGTTGTAATTTCTGATGGAAGACAGAACATTGCTGCGTATTCTCCTGCGTCTGGAGGTCAGGAAACTGACACATTCATGGACACACCTGCAATGTGGATCAAGAGCTTCCCATGGCTTCATCTTCCTGGAATTCCATTCCTGACAGGTTAAGGAACCAAGCTAGGTGTCTACGACCAGAAGCGTCCTGGGCATGGACGTCTACTCCCACTGAGGCTTCACTCCAAGGCTACCATGCTGCTCATAGAACTCTGACCTTCCCCTCCAGCAGCTGTGCCCTTAACCACCACACCACCTCCTCTGTTCCAGTCAAGACCTGAGATCACTCTCGCCGCTACTCTCCATCATTCCCTATACAACTGAGAAATCCGTTGAGGATTCGTCTTCCAAAGGAGCTTACTCCTTCCTCCCTCAAGGCACTGCTGGGAGACCCTGTTCCTCTCTCACCTCCCAGCATCCCTGGCTTTGCTGCTCTGGTCATCAGGGAGGAAGACAGTCCCTGCCTTGCTCTGCTCACAGCTGTACTATCGCTTCACTCAGGGTAAAGCCAGTTTTGCCTTGGTCCACAGGGGCCCAGTGTCCTAGGATCTCCAACCAGACCAGATCCTGAGCCCACAGGGTCCCTCTTTCACCTGCCTGCCCGCTCTGTGCTTTTCCCTAATCCCTTGTTTCCTACCTGTGGCCACACCCTGAGAATCAAGTTTGATGGGAATTAGCCTCACACAATAATGACTCTGTAACTGTCTTCATGAGTGACCCACAGAGCTCTCATGCCTACCATCACCTGTGACCACAGAGCTCTCATGCCTACCATCACCTGTGACCACAGAGCTCTCATGCTCACCATCACCTGTGACTCCTCCTTGGGCAGTGGCCAGTGGCCCACTCAATCCACCTGTCCTCACTGGGCCACTGCACACTGGTCATCAATGTCCCCACACTCTGAGAATGGCAGTACAGCAGTCGCACATCATATACACTTGTGGACGTGGGTTTTCGCTCACCACCCAGACTTTCAGCTTCGAATGCAAAAGGCATGTCAAACTGAGCCCAACCCTCACTTTCTGGCTGTCTTCTGAGTCTTTCCACTTGCTAAGGCCACCAACATTTCCTTTTCTTGTTCTTTTTTGTGAGACAGAGTCTCATACTATAGTCCAGGCTGTCCTCACATTCACAGTAATCCTCCTGTCTCAGTCTCCTGAGTACTGGAATTACAGGTAGGAGCTACCATCCCCAGCTCATCCCCAGCTCATCCCCAGTTTTCAGAAAACAGAACTCAGACCTGGCTCTAGTAGCGACATGGCCAGTATTATCCTCAGGGAAATGAAAATAAACAGCACAGACAGAGAGCATCACCCCTGACACAGCTGCCTACTTCGTGGTGACTCGGGCCCACCCTGCCCTATATATAGCTCCTGCGTCCAACCATGGACTCTCGTCTCCTCTCCTTTTGTCTCTAGACGAACTGCCCTCAGTAATCAAACTACTTCTAATTGTTCTCCACTTAAAAACATCTAACACTGGGGTGAAGGCAATGCTCGTAGCAGCGCACTTGCCCATTGTCCATACATGGGGCTCAGGACTCTACTGCCACTACAAAACCTTACCTGCATTCCCCTACAAGAATGTAAGCCACTGGACCAGGGCCTGGGCCTCCCATGGTTCACATGCTGTGGGTGCCATAAGTAGAAATATATTTGGCCCCGGCTGGAAGGCCTTCTGCCTAGGTCCTAACTCTGTTCAACGTGGAACAACTGTCTTTCTGTTACAATTCTGCTCTTCTGTGTGACTACCCTGATCCCCACAGCACTCTCTGTGTTTACACCTTAGGACACACCCTCTACTCCCTAGTAATCAGGAGACTAGGTCCATAGCTATTCAACAGCAGGGTGATTTAAAAGAAAAGAAGGAGAACGCAGCTCTGAGCAAATAACAAGGGTTGATTTCTTCAGCAAGAGCTCATCATCTGTAAGAGATTCCATGCATAACCATCACGAAATTTGACACTTGCCTCCAATATTGAATTCTTGTGAGGTTCATTTACTTTTCCAGCCAGACAGCAATGGGAGATGGCGTTGTGAATAATTGGTTTGTTTGATTTGCTACTGGGCTCCTTAAAGAGCTTAGGACCTGAGAAAACCAGATCAGGATTTGAAAAATTAGTAATTTAGGCTATAAACACAAGCAAAGCAGAACAGTACTTCTCAAAACCCAGATAAAGAAAGCTGTGATGATAGTCAAGAATTTCTGAAAATGGGCTGTAAGGGTCTCCTCTTCAAATCTACTCGGAAGAATTCAGTTATAATTTTTTTTTTGTTTTTTTTGAGATAGGGTCTCACTATGTAGCCCTGGCTGGCCTGGAACTCACTATGTAGGACAGGCTGGCTTTGAACTCAAGAGATCCACCTGCTTCAGCCTCCAGAGTGTTGGGATTAAAAGTGTCCACCATCACGTCCAGCCATTAAAAAAAAAAAATTGGGGGGCTGGAGAGATGGCCTAGCAGTTAAGAACGCCGACTGCTCTTGCAGAGGACCTGGGTTCAATCCCCAGCACCCACATGGCAGCTGAGAACCATCTTTAACTCCAATTACAGGGGAATCCAATGCCCTCTTCTGACCTCTGAGGCATTGCATGACACAGGTGCACAGACCTACACGCAGATAGTACATTCATTCAAAGGAAGGAGGAAGGGAGGAAGGGAGGAAGGGAGGAAGGGAGGAAGAGAAAGGAAGAAAGGAAGAAAGGAAGAAAGAGAGAGAGAGGAAGGAAGGAAGGAAGAAGGAAGGAAGGAAGGAAGGAAGGAAGGAAGGAAGGAAAGAAGAGAAAGAAAGAAAGAAAGAAAGAAAGAAAGAAAGAAAGAAAGAAAGAAAGAAAGAGAGAAAGAAAGAGAAAGAGAAGAAAGAGAGAGAGAAAGAAAGAAAGAGAGAGAGAAAGAGAGAAAGAGAAAGAAAGAAAAATATTTTTTTTAAATTTCATTTATGACTTATTTTTATTTTATGTGTGTGAGTCCGTTAGTGTACCAGCACCATGCAGTGCTTGCAGAGGTCAGAAGATACTCCTGGAACTGGAGTCAATGGATGGCTATTAACCATGTGGGTGCTAGGAATTGAAACTGGATCCATTGCAAGAGTAATGAATGCTCTTAACCTCTCCAGCACCACCCAGCCATTTTCTTTTTTAAATGAAAGACTAAATCTTGCCCATTTTCTGATTTGAGTTACTTTACTGTACAAATGACAAACTCGGGAAAAATTTTTAAACCTAAGATTCCAAGTGCCCAGGATATGTCTTGCCTTAGCCCTGTTTCCAGAACAGTCAGAGCTGGCATTACCCACTGCCCACAGAACAAACATGAGGACAGGCTGGGGCCTCTTCTACTTCACTGTGCCATGCTGCTCCCATAAACACCTAGCAGTCAGACACAGCTTTGCCACTGGATAAACACTTAAATGGAAAAATACCTTTCAGACCCAAGTAAAGACATAGTTTAAGGAATGCCAAGCCCAAGTACCTCCATGTGCAATATAGTCTAAGGAGGGCATGCGGCTGTCACCTGTGTACTCAGCCACAGAGGCTAGAGAGGAAGCTGCCGATGCAGTCTCCCAGTCTCGGTCTGTGCTCCTACTGGGGTTGCGGCTCAGGATGGGTAAGGTTTCCAATGATTCCACTCTGCAGGCAGAAAAGGACAGGGTACAGACCACACTTCTCACAACCAGCAAATGGCAGTACCTCTTCTTGCCAGGCACTGGCCCCTGCACCATCAGGGCATGAAGCAAGCATACTGCTGTGATAGGGTCTCCTCATGAATGTGGAAGACTTAGGTAGGCTTTCACCATTAGTAAGGGCAGCCATGGGTGCAAAGTGAGTGCCGCAGGCTCAGGAGAAGGACAAAGGACAGGTAACGGCACTCCAGCCAAGCCAGTGATGAGGCCCAAGAAGGAGGGGCCATGACAGAGCCCGTCTCCAGTTCCTGGCTGCTCTCGCTGCACCTGCAAGAATGTTTCTACTACGGGCAGCAGGCTCCAAGACCAGAAGACTGGAGACAACTGCTCAGACAGTAGGCTGCTGCTCTGAGGCAGAGACAGGGCCAGGGATTGGAATCCAGCTGAGTAACTAACTCTGGGAACAGAACTACAACAGAACTCAGGTTCCTCAGTTTTCCACAGTTGGGGAGACAAAAAGCCAGTAGACATTGAAGAGGTAGAAACACCTCTTCATGGACAGCATTCACATGATGCCTTTGCTCACATTTGGGGAGGGACACGTGGCTGGGAGGAAGCAGCCCTGACAGGAAGTCAGCAACATGCTGAGGACAGGAAAGAACAAAGGGCTCAGCAGCCTGTCATAAGGTCGGGGTGTCTAGAAGCCACTACAGAACCTGGAAAATTACTTTTAACACAAAAGGGCAAGTTTTAACAGCTGGTAGGAAAATAGGGAAACACCACTTTACCCAATGGAAATATGTGTGTCCCTGCCTGGCCCCATGATGCCTGAGAAAGACAACCGCACCTCAGATTGCTCCATCAATGAAGGGAGCCAGGTGAGAGGCAGGACGCCAAACTGTCAAGGTCAAAAAAGGTGAAGGACAGTCCTGGATTAACAGCATTTCAACAAAACCAGGCTGGAACATGACTTATGGGGACAACAGATGGTGTCAAGACAGACTGGGCTCACATAGAAATGATGGCCTGACAAGTGACGTCATGAGAAACACACTGAAGGGTATGAGAGAGGGCTAGACATCATCCACTTACTCCTCCACGACAAGAAAATGTATGTGCACATATGTGACAGAATTCAAGGGCAAAGAGAGTAAGGGAGGGAATGTTACGAATCTAGTGGACCTGGTGAGGAGTAGGGGGGAGGTTCCTTCTGAAGCATGCGAAATTAAGAGTCACAGAAGCATCTCCCCTTTGGCATGGAGCTGAAAGTCCCCCACCCCTTACAGGTAAGCACTGAGGTGCCACCGCTTCTCTGCCTTACCTGTGAGAAGGTGTGCCCCCTGAGTGAACACTCTCAGGTTCTGTTGTTGCTGCGGAAGCCAAGGACAGGCTGGAGCCAGAATGTGTGCGGCTCAAGTTATCAGCTGTAGGGACAAGAAGACGAGCAAAGTCTGCAGAGCTCTCACCAGGCGTGCCCTGCTGCCCTAACCCCAGATGCAGAGCCTCGTCCGCTAGACACAGCTGCCTCACGTACTGGATGTCCCTTGCCATTGTAGAGTACTACACTGGACTCCCCTTTCTCAAGCCTACTTGAAGGGACAGTCCTTTGCACCCTGCCCACCTCACAGAGTTCCTGAGAAAACTACAAGACAGAGGTTGAGCACCGTGAACATGTGCGTGGAGGCCAAGGCTACTCACGAGTGGAGGAGCACTTGGTTCCGGAGTCACTGCAGGATTCTTCTCGATGCACTGACTTTGGCCGTGGCTTTTTCAGCTTTGATTTAGGTTTGCCGAGTCCTTGCTCCTCCAAGATCTGCTGCTGCTTCCTTCGCAAGTACTCCTGTTTGATAAGCTCTCGGCGTGCCTTTTCTTCCTCCTTCCGGATGCGGTCTTCTTCAGCTTTACGCCTAAGAGCAAAACAGATGTACAATGGCCCGAGTCAGAGGACAAAGCAGAGACCTTCCCGTAGCTGTCTCCGGGAGCTGCTCTGCTTTTCAAGGCAGAATCCTGGGGCTGTGGGAGACTGGGGTCCAGGAGGCAGTGACAGAAAGGACAGGCTCTGAGTCACCTGCTAAACTCAGGCTCTGTGGAGAGCGCTGTGAACACAGCAACTTACTTCCTGTGCTGTGTTAGCAACTGTGGTTCATGAGGCTGTGATGAAATTTAGGATTGTCAGGGACGTGCTTGGCACCAGCACCTCAGGTGTGCACTACAGTGGCTACTGACAAGCAGCAACAGCAGGTGTGAGACAGGTGTGAAGCGACTGTACTGTGAGATGCCACCCCAACTGGAGTATACCAGCCTGCCTGCCCTCCCAGATACAGATGGAAGCTGCTGCGAGACTACCGGGCTTCATCCCGCTTGAGCTCCACTTCTGCTTCCAGCTGCTGCTTTCGTGCACGAGCCTCTTCGGCCTTGCGCTGCTGTTTCAGGAGGAAGGCTGCCCGCTTCTTAGCAAGTTCGTCTTCTGCTTTCTGTTCATCCTACAAAACCCAGCACTGTTCAGTCAGTGACAGTTTAAAACTATCCAGCCTAGCCGGACGTGGTGGCGCACGCCTTTAATCCTAGCACTCGGGAGGCAGAGGCAGGAGGATCTTTGTGAGTTCCAGGCCAGCCTGGTCCACAGAGTGAGTTCCAGGCCAGCCGGGGCTACAGGGAGACCCTGTCTCAAAAAAAAAAAAAAACTATCCAGCCTAGGCTTGCCCATTGAAGTATGGACTGTCATGTACACTTGGGAGACTACGACCCTTTTTTTTTTTAGTACAGGCTGGCCTCAAACTCCAGATCCTCCTGCCTCTGCCTCCTTCAGCAAATCCTACCAGTGTGCACCATCACCACTGGGAAGACTATGACCCTTTTAAATTAATGAATAAGCATATGTTCACACATTATGACAAAATGGAAAAGAGCTTATGCCCTCAAAATGACCCCAGGTAGCTCACCCTCCACATGCCTCGCACCAAATTCAGTTTTTCTCCAAAAGCATACATTTCCCCACAATCTGAGCTAACACCAAGGTGACATCACTTAACTGTAAAAGAACAAATGGGTATGGGGAGATGACTCAGAACATAAAGTGCTTTCCACACAGCATGAAGGCCTGAATTCAGATCTCCAGAACCCACGGTAAAAAGACAGGTGGGCACCTTGGGGCTGGAGAGATGACTCAGTGGTTAAGAGCACCAACTGCTCTTACAGAGGACCTGGGTTCAATTCCCAGCACATGGTGGCTAAGAACCGTCTTTAAGCAAGGCATGGTGGTGCACGCCTTTAATCCTAGCACTCAGGAGGCAAAGGCAGGAAGATCTCTGTGAGTTCAAGGCCAGCCTGGTCTACAGAGTGAGTTCTAGGCCAGCTGGGGCTATAGGGAGACCCTGTCTCAAAAAAGGCACATTGGCCTAACAGTCTGCCTTTAGTACCAGTGTGTGGGAAGTAGAAACTGGAAATCCCTGGAGCAAGCTGGTCAGCCAGGCTAGCTCAAACAGTGAGCTCCAGTGTCAGTGAGACACCCTGCCTCAACATCTAAGGTGTCTACAGATGTCTCACCCTGAATGCACTCAACCTCACTTAGTACATAAGGAGTAGAGAGCAAGGAAGACACCCAACACCAACCTGCGATCTCCATTCCATCCCCACGCAGGTGCACCCCCACATGTATAAACATGCAGCACGTACACACACACAAACACAGAACATAAATGCCAAGAACGGGGAGATGGCTCAGTCAGTAAAGATCTTGCCACAGAAACACGAGGCCCTCATCAGGTTCAATCGCTAGCACTAAATGAAAAGCTGCGTGTGGTAATAATGCCACCGGTCACCCCAGAGCTAGGGAGGCTTCATAGCACCAAATCTAGCCTAACTCTGGGCTCTAACACACACACAGGTACATGTGCAGACACATGAATACATGAATACACACACACACACACACACGTGTGTGTGTGCGCACAAATGCCAATAAAAGGTGCATCATGCAAAGCTGAGACTGTGTGGCCAAGAGAACAGACACTATCAGGACACAAAAGAAGCCCCCCACCCCACCCCATTAATCTCTAATGCTGAATGGAGAAACGTTGCCGAAGCTTCTCTGCTGCGGTCTCCACATCAGGTGGACAAATTGCAGCACAAAGGTCCCATCTGGCCTAGATGTTTTTGTACACCTTTCAAGCTGTAATTTTTACATTTTTAAATGGTTAAAAAGCCACTGAAAAGGACATATTTCATGATTCATGAAAATTATGCAATTCCAGGATGTTCTGCCTGTGACTGCTTCCAGCTAGGCGGCTCCTCAGGATGGCAGCTTCTGCAGTCCACAAAGTCAAACATATTTGCTCTCTGGCTTCTTATGAACCTGATCAGAACTGAGTTCTTGGAACACCCTCATAATTGAGGTAAAGTGCCATTACCTCATGATCACTAATACTACCAACTCACATACCTTGAAAAAGAAGCCAACCCCAGGCTTCTGGTCACTGTCTCCGCCAAGCTCCACTGAGCTGTCATGGCCAGCCACCTCTCCATCCTCATCAGGAGCCTTTAGGTCAGAGAGGTCCACCTCGATGAGGCTGGCCTTACTCCTCAGTGGCTCCTCCACCAGGATGTGCTCCTTGCCTGAAGCGGCAGAGGAGCCTGGCCCGGCCTCTTTGACATTGGTGTCTAGAGCCCCTTTGAGAGTCATCTGCTCTGATACAATGTTGGTGTCTTTGGAGGACGACAAAAGAAATGTCCTCTGGTTGTTCTCATCGTGGAGCCTGTAAGTGTCGAAGAGACACTTCTCCAGATGCTCCCCGCCTGGATCAGAGGGTGTCCGTGGATGGGTACTTGGAGGCACAGACCGTGGATGTGGGAGTGTCTCCGCACTGGGTGTAGGGGTTTTGCTCCGGGAGCAACCCTGTGGTCTATCTTTTGGAACTTTCAGCTCAGCTGGCCTTCCAGGGCGGGAGTTCCGGCCCTGGCTGAGCCTTGGGGGTTTTCGATGGCCGGGTGCCCCAGATGGAGAGAGGGGCTCCGCCAAGTGGACTGGTGCCTTCACCTTTTGGTCCTGGTAGTTATTTTTAGCGCCTGGCACTGGCACTGGCACTGGCACTGTTGGGGACTTCATGAGAAGCTGCTCCTGCTGCTGGGAGATCTTCAGTATGGCCTGCTGCAGAGTGCTGATGGTCTCATTCAGCTTCTCGATGGACAAGTCACCCTCGTTTATGTCCACCTCTCCCACACTGTCCTCCAGGAGAGCAGCAGAGATCACTCTGTGCTTCTCTCCATCATGCAGACAAGCTGGGTCTCGGGGCTTCTGCAGCTGCTCAAATGCCACATCCTGAGGCTCACTGGGATCTCTCTGTTCCTCTTGGATGAGGAATCCTTCAGTTTTACAGATGCCGTCTTCCCAATCCTCCCCATTGTGATGCGTGTGCTCCTTCGTGAAGTGCTCAGGCCGCAGTGGCTGGGCGGTGCCCTCGGCCTTGCCCTTCTTCACCACGTGGAGAAAGGCGGCCTTGCCCAGCTTCAGCCGCTGCCGTGCAGAGAGCGCCTCCATCTTCTTCTTCTGGGCTTCGATGGCCCTGCGCTTCTCCTCCAGCTGCATATGTAGCTGCACCAGCTCAGATGCCAGCAGGCTGGCTGGGTCCTTGCTATGCCTGCCAGGGCTCTGCTCCCTCTTTTGCCGCCATGTCGTCAGAGGGGCAGGGCAGCTCTCCGATCCGTCTGGAGTAGTCTTCTGGGAGCTGCTGGTGCTGGACTTGGTCTCACAGCTGTTGAGCCGCTGGAGTTTCCTTTCCGCGAAGCTGGTCATCTTCACGCTTCCGCTCGCCATTGACATGCTGCTGAGCTGAGAGGTTGTACTCAGACATGGGCTTGAGCGGCCACTGGCATCATCCTTGTCTTCGTGCTCCTTTACTTTCATATCTTCCTGGAGTTTGGCCGACTCTTCCTCACCGGCATACCTGGGGATAACCACAGGATGGTCCTCACCAGTGAAATCCTGCTCTACATCCTCCACATCTACCACATCAGAGTCAGAGTCCTGCCTCAGGATGGTCCAGGGTTCTGACTCATGGGAGCTGGGGCTCTGTGAGCCAACATACCACCTCCCCTCCTCTTCCTCAGCTCTGCCCATGTGAAGGAAGAAGCCATCCGCAGCCTGCCGCTGAGGTAACAGATCGAACCTGCCCATGGTCAGAGGTGCCTCTTCTCCTGCAGCATCTGCTGACCGAGATCCCACCTCTGCAAGGTCACTGCTTGCAGCAAATTCGGAACAAGGAATTGGAGTGAAAGTCCTGTTCAAGTCACGATTGCCTTGGGTGCCAGTCACTTTCTTCCTGACGAGAGGCTGGGGGCCCTCACTGGGCCTCTTGGAGGTGATGGTCCTTGGTCTCCCTTCTCCACGCTCATCTTCTTTAGTGATAATTTGCTTCTCTTTGGCTGGTCGCAGCACAGCTGGCATCAGGGGCTCCAAGAAAAAACTATCAGGCTTACTCTCCAAGGTGTCTGCCTGTCTCTGGGGAGACCTGACACTTGCTGCCAGGCCTGGGTCCCGAGGCGAGGCTCTGGGGACCTCTGGGGAATGAGGAGATACATCTGTCCTGATGATAGCCACAAGCTCTTCCTCTTCATCCTCAATGTTGACATTGCTCAGGAGGCTTTTACCATTGGTCTTTCCAGCTATGGGGTGAGGTTGGTTCTGTGGGGTCAGGTGGATGATATTGGATGCCAAGCTGTCTTTGCTGATAGAGCGAGCCAAGCTGATGCTGTCACCAGAGCTGGGGTCTACATCACAACTTGCAGCATGATGGAGAGCAAAGGGTGTTGGCTGCGACACGGGCCTGAAACACGGAGGAGAAACCCAATGTACAAGAACATGAGGGAGAGGTTCCAGGGATGAAGAATAATACCATTCCTCCATGCAGGAGACATCCATACACACTCCCGGGCAAAAGAGTGCCAGGGGCCACTTCTGAGAAGTGGTTCTCAGACCCTGGCCCCTGAATTTCTTTACGAACCCTTAAAGTAACCAAGGACCCACAGAGCCTTCATTTATTATACTTGCCATACTGGAAATGAAAGCTTAGACACTTTTTACACTTTGAATAATAAAAGTAGCAAGCTCATTACAAGAAAAATAACTGTTTTCTAAAACAAAGTGCCTATAGTGTGGAGTGGCACTATTCTGCATTTCAGACCTAGTATCTGGAGGGATCCTCTACCTGCTAGGACACCACACATCACACAGCCACTGGGAAAGGCCCTTGTGCTTATGGGAGGGGAGCAGCATAGAATAATCAGGCCCATGCTGTGAAAATACCAACTGCCGACTTCTTCAAGGGGCTCAGTGACTCTTCTGCGTCCGTGGATCACAACTAGAGAACCACTACTTTAGTCTAATAAGCACCAGACACTAGGATTTCAATGGAAGCGACTCACCTGCTTTTTTTATCTGGCCATGCTACTACTGCACCTCGTGGCTGACTATCAACTCGGGTTAAGGAATTAGATCGATGTCGCTGATCTGCATTTGGAGAAAATAAGCACAGTTAATATTAAGAAACCAATTCTGTACCATTTGAGGTTATTTCAAGGTAATAAGCATTTCTCCAGGTAATGAATTCCCAACTGTGGTGGTCAACTTGATGTAACTACCATCAACTGGGAAGAGAGAACTTCAACTGAGGAGCTTCCTTTGGAGGAAGATATCTTTGGATATATCTGTGAGGCATTGTGTTGATTGCTAATTGACACAGGAGGGCCCAGCACACTGTGGGAGATGCTACTCCACACTGTGAGACCCTAGCCAAGTGGGTCTGGGCTATGTAAAAAAGGTAGCAGAGCAAGCCACTGGAAATAAGCCAGTAAGTAGCATTCCTCCACGGTCTGTGCTTTAGTTCCTGCCCTGACTTGCATGAGTGATGATGGCTTGTGATCCACGAGCTGTAGATGGAATACAACCCTTTGTACTCCGCTCCTCTCCCAAGTTGCTTTTAGTGTTTTATCACAGCAATAGAAACATGAACACTAAGCCAGTCCACAAATCCACCAAGAAAGAAGATAATAATCAGAATGGTACAGTTTTTCAGTGGCTCTCCTGATATGTGAAGTACGATGTAAGGCAAGGTGACCTATGCAGATACAGGAGACACTGCCATTCTGTACATGTTGCAGGGACTTAGGAGATTTTAATGACATTTTCACCACAAGACTATAAATTCTAAGCTCTATCAATGCAAATTAAAGCTTGCTCCACCATCCTTAACTAAATGAGTACTAATCTTCTAATAGAAGATCATTCGATTTTGAGAAATATTATTTTACTAAACCACAAAAAGAAAAGGTAATGGAAGGGCAGAGAGCGCGCCACATTCTCACCAGGGATGTCCTCTGCCTGCGCCACCTTCTGCTGCTTCTGCCTCAGTGGCAACAAAGGATGGGCTGGACTGAAGGTGGAGGCTCCTTTCCCACTGAATGGAAACAAAGTCAGAAAGAACACGAGTGTGTCAGACTTCAAGGTTCAGAAGCCAAGGCAGAAGCTGCCAGGATGGCTCAGTGGGTAAAGGTACTTGCTGCCAAACTGACAACCTTAGTTCCATCTCCAAGTCCCGTATGATGGAAAAAGAGAGAACCAACTCCTGCAAGTTATTTTCTAACTTCTTTTTTTAAGATTTATTTTTATTTTATTTTATTTTAACTTCTATGTGGGTGCTATGACATGTGTGGGCACACATATGTACACACATGCACAACATACAAAAAATTGCGTTAAAAAAGCAAAGGCACATGAGCAACAGAGAGACACCGCTAGGAGCCATCAGCAGAGCCTCTGGGGAAATACTTTCCAAAAAAACGAACCAGAAGAAAACCAGTAAGAGTTTTAAACTTGAGATAAAAATCCCAAAATTGGGCTGGAGGGTGCCTCAGTTGGTAAAGTGCTTGCCATGTAAGCATGAGAACCTGAGTTCAACTGTCAGCACCCATGTGAAAAAGCCAGACTCTATGATGGGTCAGTAACCACCACTAGGAAGGGGGAGGCTTGCTGGCCAGCCAGGCCAGTGCAAGCTCTAGGTTCAGTGAGAGACCCTATCTCAAAAAATAAGGTAGTGATTGAGGAAGATACCCAACATCAACTTCCAGCCTCTACACACAGGCACACACAACAACATCCAAAAATACCAAAGTTACAAAGCAGGAGCATACTAACTTCTGGTTGTAGTGCATGACAAAATCTCAAACGAATACTACAAAGGGGACCAGCAAGAGGTATGAGGGTAAGAACAATGCATGAGCCAGGCGTGGGGGTGGTGCACACTTTTAATCGCAGCACTCAGGAGGCAGAGACAGCCAGATCTATGTGAGTTCAAGGCCAGCCTGATCTACACAGTGAGTTCGAAGACAGCTGGGACTACGGGAGAACCTGTGTCCAAAGGAGAGAGGGAGAGAGGGAGGGAGGGAGAGAGAGGGGGAGGGAGAGAGAGAGGGAGGGAGGGAGGGAGGGAGGGAGGGTGGGAGGGAGGGAGGGAGAGAGAGAGAGGGAGAGGGAGAGAGAGAGGGGAGAGGGGGAGAGAGAGATAGCTCAGTGATTAAGAGCACTGGCTGCTCTTACAGAGAACCCAGATTCCGTTCCCAGCATCCACATGGCAGCTAACAACCATCTGTAACTCCAGTTCCAGGGGATCGACGCCTTTTTAGGATCCTCTTCGGGTATTGCACAACACAGGTGCACTTACACACAAGGAGACAAAAGACTCATACATATAAAATAAAAATATGAAAAAAAGAAAATGTCAGACTGAAACTCATTCTTTGATATGGTAAGCAAAAACTTAACTTTTTAAAAAAAGACCAGAGATGATTCTACCACATCAAACCAGCTCTGAAAATGATGAGTGCCCTCAGCATGAGCCCCACATGGGAAGCAGGACATTCCCACAAAGCTGAGGTGTAGACTCACACATAATTTAGTGGACATCGCAACAGCAGCAGTGACAGCAACAGTCTAAGACTACGCATTGCTGGTACCGTGGACTGAGAAAAAGAACAGCCATGGCAGCAGCTGCGAGGATGCTGCTCACAAGACCAACAGCTGCAGAGAGGACACTGGCCAGTGTGCACCGCTCAGCACAGTTGCGGCAACCTAGCACCCCAACTCTGATGTGAGCACTAGCTCCCGACAGGAAGCACGCTCATACTGCAGGGCAGTTATTCACGGTGGGAAGAATTTGGCCAGGGGACAGTAATAAAGTGTAGTCAGGAATCACAGGGGCATTGGGTACCCTGGGCTGGGGAAGTGCCATTGACAGGTCACTTAGAGCCAGAAGAGTGACACGGGGGGGGGGGGGGAGCAGTGCAGAAAGAGTAGAAGACAGAGTAGAAGACATGGAGGTTGTCTGGGCAGAAGAAATAGTAACCTGCAGGTACCCACACCAGTGAAATCAGCTAGATCAGAACTGCAACATGAAGCACCATGCAGCTCAGCCAGAGGAAAGACTCCAATCATGAGAAAATTCTCATGGCCACTCTGAGGTAGCAAGGGCCACTGGGCACTACACATGAGACCAATACTGCCTGCCTTAACCAATTTCCATGCATGTATAGACACAGCATACACCAGATGTGACACAAAGAGGTGAGGACTGACTGGAGCAAGTGCAAGGCTAGAGTAAGTGTGCCCATCCCCACCCAGGGCTCCACGTGGCTGTGTAGCTCTGCCCATCAAGTGCTACCACCACCCAGCCACTGTTCATATCCATGGGCTCTGAGCCACACACAGCTTTGTGCCTGTTTCAGGGCCTCTCCTGATGGGTCTCAGCCCTCACACCAGCCACCTAGGGCCCCTGACCACATTCTTCCTGGCTCCAGCACTGTTCCTGGCAACCTGAGAAGCTTAGGTGCTTTACCGCATGGCTTTCTCATGAACTGTTCAGCCACATGTTCTCTTCAAACCACTGAGCACTGCTTTCACCTTAAATCCCAACTCAATCTCCACATTTAAAAACCATGCTTTTAAACTATTCGCTAGGCTGGGGCAGGCACATCCCTCCTCCCATGTAAGAGGCTGAAACTCACTCTAAGAAGAGCCACTTACCCTACTCATCTGGTAGCAGTCAACCAATTTGGATCTGATTAGCCAAATCAAATTTTAGGTCCTAATGCCAAAAATCACTTCTTTAAAAATACTCTTTCTTTGGGGGATGGGGGAAATGGGGTGTAAGTTTGAGACAGGTCTCATCATGTAGCCCTGGCTGACCTAGAACTCACTATGTAGATCAGACCTCAAACTCACAGAGATCCTCTGTCCCTGCCTCCTGAGTGCTGAGATTAAAGGCATGGGTCACATTAAACCTCCAAACAGTCCCGACAAGCTCCTTTTAGTATCTTACCCTAACCAAATTCTCAGCTCACTGATGTCACTAAAGGGAACCAGCACTACACACGGGCAAGCTGTTGGTGAGCACCCACAGTACCTGAAATGCAGAGTACTCCACTTTTACAGTCTGTCAGGTGACATTTCAAAGCAAATTTACATTGTTATTTCAGCTTTCCTACTCAATAGATCATTTCTGAAATTGTAATTTACTATAATGAGACAATGTAATCTTTTTTTCAATACTACAGTTTGATGCAGTATATTAAAAGAACCTTGAGGGGGCTAGAGAGATAGCTCAATGGTTAAGAGCACTGACTGCTTTTGTAGAGGACCCAGGTTCAAATCCCAGCACCCACATGGCAGCTAACAACCATCTTTAACTCCAATTCTAGGGGTTCTGACACCTTCTGACCTCCACTGGCATTGCACAATACAGGTACACTTACACACATGCAGATGATACACTCATACACATAAAATAAAAAGTAAAAGAACTTTGACCAGTGGACCTAAGAGGCTCATGGCATCCCTAGCCTCTGGAGAGGAGACAAAGTGGCCAAGGGAAGCCACCAGAAGCTACTTTCTGTATTTCTCTATATTTAAGATAGCTTTATTAACACTTCAGGCTTCATAAGTAGGGAAACAAGATGTCAAATTAATTCCAAAAACAGAATGAGAGACTTACAGACACTCGGGCTCTTCCGAGTGTAGGTGGTACCGAGGCCCACTTTCAGCCAGGGGCGGGGCTGGGGGTGGCGGGTCAGCAGGGCTTCCCAGGAAGCTGCGTTTGGTTGCGTTGGAGATTGGGACAAGAGGCCGGCTGCTCTTCTGCTGTAACACTGTTTTAGCTGCAGAAATAGCATTTTACAGAAATATTCACATTATTTATAGTTACAGTGCCAGCAAGAAACAGAGAAAACCTATAGCTTTTTTTTTTTTTTTTTTTTTGGTCTTTTTGAGACAGGGACTCCCTGTAGCCCCAGCTGTCCTGGAACTTACTCTGTAGATCAGCCTAGCCTGATCTAACTCACAAAGATCTGCCTGCCTCTGCCTCCCAAGTGCTAGGATTAATGGTGTGCGCCACCACGCCCAGCATAGCTTTAATAAACATGAGAACAACTCTACTTTTACTTAAAAACAAAACTCCCCCAAATTAGTTTCAAGTTTGACAGGAGATGCCCTAGGTTTGACCTTCACTATCTCAAAGAAAGAAAAAGGCTCTTGTAAATATCATATCAGTTAAAATACAACAGACTAGAACATGAACAGACAGCAAAGGTGAGCCTGGGTTCCACCTCTGCCCTAGGCTTGACACACAGCTCAGCCTGGCACCATGGATGGGTGGGCCACCCCCTTGAGCTCTCCCAAGAAAATGGCCATGATCATACAGCTGTCACTCACCATCCTTCAGCTCCTGAACATCTCGAGGCTGAACGAAATCTGGTTTAACATTCTCAAACCACCAGAAGAGTTCGGCAATAAAAACCATAACATTCGGCTAAAACAAGAAGCACAAGCCAGGCAGAGTAAGCACCTGCTCACAGGCAGCTGGTGTTAAGAGCATGTCTGATGGCAGCTTTACCTTCAGCACCAGGGGAGCGTACAGCATGTCCTCCAGGGTGAGGTAGAAGCACTTGTTCAGATGCTCATTGGAAAACTCCCTCAGAAGCCGGATGTTGTACAGGCTGTCAGCCATCGATGGCACCTCCTTCAGGCATATATCTAGCGGACAGACAGATAATGTGTTTATGACATGCATATTTGGCTTATCAAGAGTGTGCAGATGGACATATAATTCTGAACTAAAACACTTTTACATGAAACAGTAGTGATAAAGTATTGAGATGATTTTTTTTTTTTGTCTTTTTGAGATAGGGTTTCCCTGTAGTCCCAGCTGTCCTGGAACTTACTACGTAGACCAGGCTGGCCTTGAACTCAGAGATCTGCCTGCTTCTGCCTCCTATGTGCTAGGATTAAAGGTGCACACAACCATGCCCGGAAAGTATTGAGATTTTAAAATATAGTAAGTTCTGCAAGCGACGTTAAATGTAGAAGGAAAACAAGGGGAAATCTCAGAATCCGCATTCAATGGTTAATACCTACTAAGCAGTGTGACAAATCACATGGCATTTTCAGGCAGGGGTTCCAAAAGAACAGTGCAGGCTGCAGCTGCTGATCAGTGTAGAGCACAGGCCTGGCATGTGCACCTAACAGGTGCCCAGCACTGGGAAGGACAGGAGATAATAACTTTTTAGAAATGTCTGAGTTTCTGGGCTGGCAAGATGGCTCAACAGATAAAGGCAAGTGGTGCGCAAACCCAACAATCTGGGTTCAATCCCAGAATACACATGAAGTAGAAGGAGAATGCCAACTCCACCAAGCTGTCCTTTGATCTACACATTCACAACACAGCACACACACCCACAACCACACAATATCACACAGATACACAATAATAGCTGGCACGTAACAATAATAAAATCATTCTATATTTGCAAAGAGTGGGGACTGGAACATGCACAGAATTGGTTATCAAGGAAGGTCAATGGCTTCACACAAGCCTCTTCTGACCTTGCCCCCTCTCAGGTAGGACAATTTATGACAACAGATCCTCTGCTGGGAAATGTGGCATAGGCAACAAGTCCCAGAACCCCTGAAAGGGGCCTCCAGTGTTTGCCGAGGTGCTCCTTTGTGGAGCCAGTAAGTGACAGAAGCAGGGCTGTAAAGCTGATGCACTGGGGCCTAGCATGGTGGCAGGTGCCTTTAACCCAGCCCTCAGGAGGCAGTGTAGGCAGATTTCTCACTACACAGCAAGTTACAGACTAGCTGGGAATACAGGGAGGGAGGGTGGGGGTAATGCTTGTCTAGCATGGCCAAGGCCCTGGGCTCTATCCCCAGTACCCCCCAAAAGAGAAAACAATTTTTTTCCAAAGATCGAAAATGTGGGGTTGGAGAGCTGACTCAGCAGTTAAGAAAACTAGCCGCTCTTGCAGAGAATTCCAGTTAGGTTCCTAGCACCCACATGGTGGCTCCTAGCTGTCTTCCAGTTCCAACCTCTTCTGGCCTTTGGCACTGCATGCATGGGTACACTTATAGTAAGGCAAACAAAACACTCATACACATAAAATAAAATTTTGTTGTTTAACTGGATTTTCTTTTATTTACTATTACTATTATTATTATTATTATTAGTCTTTTTGAGACACGGTCTCCCTTTAGTCCCAGCTGGCCTGGAGCTCGCTGTGTAGACCAAGCTGGCCTTGAACTCCCAGAGATCCGCCTGCCTCTGCCTCCCGAGTGCTGGGATTAAAGGCGTGCTCCACCATGCCCGCCCTAAGATGATTCTTAGCCGCCATGTGGGTTCTGGGAATCAAACCTGGGTCCTCTGCAAGAGCAGTCAGTGCTCTTAAGCAGTGAGTCATCTCTCCAGCCCCCATAAAATAAAATTTAAGATCTCAAATTTTGCTTTATCACTCTAAATCATTAATTCCAGAATAGGGTGTATCTCTCTTGTGTCGGGTGACATCCTCCCTTTCCCTCTGAGCTACAAGACCTTTTAACACACAGCTCCCTACTGAACATCTCTTTTCTGGGGTTTGTATGTTATTCTCCTGCACCATGTGACTATCTTGAGCCAAAGCCATATTGTTCCACCCAGTATAAAGTTAAACAAAATATAGTACTTGCAGAACAAGTGCCCCTACATTCTTAGTCTTCAAAATTAACTTGGCTGAAATCTGCAAAAACTAGCAACAAACATGATGAAAGAAATTAACCTAACCCATGAAATAAGACTTCAGCTCATGAGGTTGTAATGAGAGCTCAACTCAAGAACTGGCAAACAAAAAGGCAGGCAGGGAGCAGACAAGACTCTCAGTGCAGAATGCCAGCTAGGAGACAGCAAGGAGGACCAAGACTGGAAACTCAGCAGGTGGCCACTCTGGTGGTCAGAGTCTGGTGTGAATGTGAAGACTGATGACAAATGGAAGAACACAGTCCAGAGCTCTTCCCACAAAGGCATAGCTAATTCTGAAGCCAGCTCATTGTCTACAGTAAAGAGACTAATATGCAGAGCCACACACTGGACCAAGAGTACAGCGAGCTGTGGATGCTGGGATGCAACGCTATCCCATGCCCAGGGTAGCATGTGGAGGCAGACACATTATAGGCAAACACAGTGGAACAACTCAGCAGCCTGAAAAGTCAGAAAGGCAAAGCTGGAGAAGCTTCAAGGAGGCCTGGCAGCCGGGAGAATGGGTAAGGAGAAAGGCTATCCCTGCCGTGCAGAACACCTCCATGCCAAGAAAGCCTACCCTCCCTGAGCTACCCAGAGTACGAGTGTGAGGAAGCACCATTGGGAGTCTAGATTTAAAAAGCACAGAAATTCTTGAGCCATCTGCTGAAAACCAAATTAAAACCAAAACAAAATGCGACAACTTGGCTCTCACTCATCCACATGAATTTTTTTTTTTTTTTTTTGGTCTTTTTGAGACAGGGTCTCCCTTTACTCCCAGCTGGCCTGGAGCTCACTATGTAGACCAGGCTGGCCTTGAGCTCACAGAGATCCACCTGCCTCTGCCTCCCGAGTGCTGGGATTGGGATTAAAGGCGTGCTCCACCACTCCCGGCCCAAGACGGTTCTTAGATGTCTGCCATGTGGGTGCTGGGAATTGAACCCGGGTCCTCTGCAAGAGCAGTCAGTGCTCTTAAGCGCTGAGCCAGCTCACCAGCCCCCACATGAATTCTCTGATGCTTGTCAAGCTCTGTAGAAACAAAAGTATTTATTGGAGTGGCAATGCACTTACAGAACAGAAGAAATTATCATTTTTAGGACACTGACTCTCCACATCTAACAATGTTAAGTCTCTTCCAAGAACTACAGAGAGTTCCTAGCTTTTCCTTCCACTCTTACATACCCATCATCTTCTCACACCCCTTTTGCTGACTTTCTCCCAGGTTCTCTGTGGTTCGCCCTGTGCTGTGGACCACACAGACATATGTACTTCATACTGGGCCAGTGCTGCATGCCACCCCGACCAGGGCTCCTCCTCCTGGCCTCCTGCCCCAACCCACTGACAAGGCACAGGTGTCTTCTCAGATCCATGGCCTTGGAAGCCTCGGTTCCAGAGCCGCCACCATTAAGAATCATCGCTGAAATGATCCTGTAAGGTGATGTGGCTGTCAGAGTCTTGCCTTCTAGTGCCATGCACAGGATTTTCAGTCTGTGCTTCCAGGGCCAGCCAGCCGTGACTGTCTTCTGATGGTCTCTTCCTGGAATGTCACAGACAATTCTCTCATCTCTAGCACAATTTATAGCCATAGAAACTGTTGTGGTGGTTTGAATGAGGAGATCCCCATGGGCTTGGGCAAGCATTTAGACATTTTGTCCCCAGTTGGTGGTGCTCTTTGGGAGAGTTTAGGAGGTGCAGCCCTGCTGGGGGAGTTCTTTAAGCCTTGCCAGATCTCTAGTGACTCTCTGCTTCCTGTGCCTGCTTGAAGCTGTCATTGCTTTGGCTTTCTGCTCTCGGCCACCTCTGCCGCCATGCCTCCCACCCCCTCCCCAGATTATGGACTCTAATCCTTTTCCATCTGTGAGCCAAATAAACTGTTTTCTACAAGTTGCCTTGGTCTTGGTATCTTATCACAGCAACAAAAAAGTAACTAACACAACTTTCAATTCCTTGAAAGTTTGGTAAAATGCCCCAGCAAAAAGTTCCCACAAAGTCAGCCTACAAGGATATACTTCTCGGCTTCAGAGTCCATCTGCCTTATAGCTATGAGCCTCCAGAGTTCTCATCCTTATAGCTATGAGCCTCCAGAGTTCTCATCCTTATAGCTATGAGCCTCCAGAGTTCTCATCCTTATAGCTATGAGCCTCCACAGTTCTCATCCTTATAGCTATGAGCCTCCACAGTTCTCATCCTTATAGCTATGAGCCTCCACAGTTCTCATCCTTATAGCTATGAGCCTCCACAGTTCTCATTCTTAGGGTCTCCCTTTAGTCCCAGCTGGCCTGGAACTCACTATGTACACCAGGCTGGCCCAGAGGTCTCATTCTTTTTTTTTTTTTTAATTTTTTTTATTTTTGTATGTGTATGAGTGTACTGTCTGCATGTAGGTCCATGCACCCATGTCGTGCAATGCCATGGAGGTCAGAAGAGGGTCTCGGATTCCCCTAGAACTGGAGTTCTCCTGGAATTGGAGTTATAGACGGTTCTTAGCCGCCATGTGGGTGCTGGGGATCAAACCCAGGTCCTCTGCAAGAACAGTCGGTGCTCTTATCCGCTAGGCTATCTCTCCAGCCCCAGAGTTCTCATTCTTGGTCCAAAACAAAACTGTCCATGTCAACGAGCACACAGAGCACTCAAATATTCTCAGAACTTCCATTTTGTTTGCATTCTTTAATTTGCTCTCTTTCCCCCCTAACCTTTCCAGAAGATCATCTATTTTATTAAACAATTTGGTGGCACATGCCTTTAATCCCAGCACTGGGGAGGTAGAGGCAGGCTGAGTAATGCAGACCAGCCCTGTCTGCATAATGAATTCTAGGCCAGCCAGGGCTACATAGTGAGACCCTATCCCAAAACAAACAGCTTTAGCTTTTATATATTTTCCTTTCATAAAATTTCTATTTTGTTACTTTTTTAAAATTTCAATAATATACACTGTCCTTTTTTTTTAATTCTTCCTTCTCCTGTCTTTTTGAGATAGGGTCTCCCTGTTCCCCTAGCTGGTCTGGGACTCACTATGTAGAGAGACCCAGGCTAGCCTTGATCTCAGTGATCTGCCTGCCTCTGCCTCCTGAGGGCTGGGACTAAAGGCATGTGCCACCTCCCCCACAAAGATACACTGTCTTTCAAATGACACAAAGATGATTAAACCAGGGTTGGGGGCTGTCGTGCTTTGTCTTCCAAGTCATTTAGAGCCTCCACACACTGTGCCATTACCCTCGGACTGGCTACTCTCATCCAGGCATGTTCTCAGATCAGTCCTCTCCAATATTTCCTCCTACATTACTGAGCTCATGTTTCTGTTTCTCCCCTATTTCTGTGTCTTCGCTTTTCTGTTACTTTCTGGGAGATCTGCCCCTCCTCTACCCTTTACTCTGTCTTTTTGGTGAAGTCTTAACACTTCAGATACCAAACATGCACTTCCTCAGGGCTCTATGGACCCCGATTTGGACCCATCTGTGTGACAATCTTCCAGATGCCCCTTCCTAGTACCTGTCCTGAGCTCCGGGATCTTACTGCTGTGTCTTCTGAAATAAGCCTGAGTCCTTGTTCAAGTTGGGGATTTCCTCCAATGTCTGGGGATTCTAGGTCACCCATTCAGTTAAAAGGAGCCATTGGGAATTGGGCTTTGCTACCAGTGACCAGCAGCTGCCAAACCTCAGCCAATGTGAGTCTTGTCCTCAAGACCAGTTTCTACAGAGAAGAATCCTTCCCCATTTTTGCATGGGGAACAAATCAGCCCCACAGACCCCAACAAGGCATGGAGGTTTACTAGGACAGGGGACTGGATGAAGAAGCTGAGACAAGAGTTTTGAATCCAGTCACCTCATCCCTACTTGCCCCATTCTAGAGCCCAAGAGCTCAGCTTCAGCAGGTTTGGTCTCCTTCAAGAGTGCCCAGTGCCCAGCCCTTTGGCAAAGATAGGGGACATTATTGGAAACAAGGGGACACAGGCTCTCACTGCTCTGCAGACTTTCTTTTTTTTTGGTTTTTTTTTTGAGACAGGGTCTCCCTGTAGCCCCAGCTGTCCTGGAACTCACTCTGTAGACCAGGCTGGCCTTGAACTCACAAAGATCCACCTGCCTCTGCCTCCCAAGTGCTAGGATTAAAGGCATGTGCCACCACGCCCGGCGGTTGCAGACTGACTTTCAAAGATCCCCCAAGCACTACTGTGGCCAGTCCTTGGCCCTTTCTGTGGTAGCTCTAGGATTCTAGTGGGTAACTGTCTTGCTGCTCTGGTTTAACCTCCTCTCTATTCTATTTTACTTCTTAGCTAGCCAACTTGTTTAGCCTGAATTCACCATACATATGTCCAAGATGAAACTTAAAATGCAGCTGCTTACTCTACAGACACAATCAGAAAACTACTCTTCTTTTCTATGTCCATGCCCTGTGTCTAAGCCACTGCAATGAACCTAGTTCATTAGTTCCCAAGTCCTTTGCTTTCTGGTATACACACTTGATGCAGTACATCTCTCCTCATATCCCACTTCAGGCTCACCTGTTTAACAAACATCTATTCCACATCAGTTTGTCCTTAAATAGCTGTGACATCATGTGACATCAGTGAACAAAACATATTATCCCCCCCCCCAATCTTACCTTCCAGCTCTAGGAAGCATCTACACACATTGTCCCTGGTCTCCAGTACTGGAGACTTTAGGGCCTTTGTTACTGGCTTCTAATGTTCAGTACTAGTGCTAACATAACTGTTTTACAAATGCTTGTATTCTGATCTTTTATTTATTTTTTGTGTGAGTACATACGTGCTCACACATGTGAGTAAACATGTGGAGGTAAGAGAACAACTTGTAGGAATAGGTTTTCTCCTTCCATTAGTGGGTTCTGGGGATTCCAGTCAGGTCACCAGCCTTTGTAGCAAGCTCCTTTACCCACTGAGCCATCTTGCCAGCCCTGACCATTTATTTTATTTTTATTCAGTGTACCACAGTGGCTGATACAACTGGAGTCTGACAACTTTGTATTTAAGTCTTCTGCAGCACTACTAAATTCCCATTTATTCCAGCTTTAGTTATATGTGTGACTCTGTCAATGAGTTCCTGTAGTTCTCTCATTTTTTCAAACCTGTATGCTGCTATGCCACATCCTATGGGCCGTCCACTTCATCAACAAGGATGCCTGCCTGCCCCAGCACTGCTTCTGCCTCAAGATCCGAAAAGGGCAGGTGAAGAAGCAGGCTGCACTTTAGAAAGCTGAAGGAGGACTGAGGAAGCGGGGACTAACGAGATGGAAAAGCTCAGCAAGAAGTGGTGTGCATCTGAAATCCCAGAACTGGCGAGGCGGAGGCAGGAGAGGACCGCAGATCCAAGGGCAGTTTGGAACACCTAAAGCGTTCCAGGTTAGCTTGAACTACACTGAAAAAGAGGAGAGCTAAAGACAGAAGTCAAAACAGCTGCTATAGCATGGAGGATAAAGGAAAACTCCAGGAATTCAGACACCACACCCATCATAGCCTTCCCTAGTTTCTTCCTCAGGACCTTCAGTGTCACCCATGTTTTGGTGGGCTCTGTGGAAGCATGTGTCCCCAAGAAATGTGATTTCTGGAGTTGTTCCCCACAGTAGGACCAGTCATTAGCAGCAGACCGCTTTACTTGCCTTTTAGTGCTATAGATGGGACCTGGGGTCACCTGCATACTAAGCAAGTGCTACATCATTGAGCTATATCCCCAGTCAGAGAGAGAGAGAGAGAGAGAGAGAGAGAGAGAGAGAGAGAGAGAGAGAGAGAGAGAGAGAGAGAGAGAGAGAGAGAGAGAGAGAGTTTGGTACTGGAGATGGAGTCCAAGGACTTAGTCATGCTAAGCAAGTATTCTTTTTTTTTAATTGGGGCTGGAGAGCGGGCTCAGTGATTAAGAATACTGGCTCCACTTGCACAGAACCCGGCTTGGTTCCCAGCTCCACATGGCAGCTAACAACCGGCCATGCCCCTGTTCCCCAAGGGACCCGACACCCTGTTCTGACCTCTGAGGGCATTGCACAGCAGCGGCGGTGCACTTATACACATGCAGAAAATACTCTCATATTATAAAATGGAAATAAATACAAGAAAAGAAAAGGAAGATGTAGATCTGTAGAGAGTAGGGCTTGAGAAACAGGTGAAGGTGTGGCTTTGGCTGCTCTGACTCAGGTTCTCTAGGGGAATGGCAAAATATGGAATGCTTCACGAATTTGTGTGTCATCCTTGTGCAGGGGGCCATGCTAATGTTCTCTGTATAGTTCCAATTTTAGTATATGTGCTGCTGAAGTGAGCACGCTAAGCAAGTATTCTACCACTGAGTTATTTCCCCAGAGTAGTGTGTATATGCACTGGGAATGGAACCCCAGGCCTAGTGCATACTAGGCAAATACTCTACCACACAGTAGACTATGTCTGACACTGACCTTTCCCCTAGATTCGCCACATGGGTGAGGTGCCTCTCAGCCTCCCTCCTACTCATTCCCTCTTACTTGAGAGGCCTCCCCATATTTTCCTGGGTGTAAGTTTTTTCTAATCTCCCTGAAAAGTCCTCGTCATAGGACCAAAGCCAGCTGAATGTGAGGGCATCGGTGGGTCCCCTCACAGGCTTTCCCTGTTTTTTAAGTCACCTCTATGTGCACAAAAAACTTTATTAACAGCATTTTTGTTCCTGGAGGAAGTGCAACACTAGCCCAAACCATTCAGGACTTGGGTCTAAGACATGCAGCGGAGCCACTAACCAGGGCCTGGCCCGCCACCTGCCCTCGGCAGACAAGAAAGCTCTTGGGAAGCTGACTGCCTTGTGGCAGGTTTCTGTGCTGCCCCACAGTCACTCACTTTTTTTCCTCGCTGTTGCAGGTCACAGGCACCCAGAGAAGCCTAGGCACATGACAGAGAAGCTTGCTAACATGAGACCTCCACCCCAGGTACATGACAGAGAGGTCTGCTGGCACAAGACCTCCACCCTAGGCACATGACAGAGAAGCCTGCTAACAAGAGACCTCCACCCCAAGTACATGACAGGGTGCAGAAACACTGACAGACTAAACTTACAACTGATTTTCACATCCCCAAGATACAGTTCTGAAAGCTGTTCTGCTTTCTAAGGCAGGTCTCGCTGTGCAGTCTAAGCTAACCTGGAACATTCTATGTTGCCCAGGCTGACCTTAAGTCATTTTCTCCTGACTTAGCCTCCTGAATGCTGAGATTACAGGTGTGTGCTCCTGGGCCTGCCTTAAAGTTCCAGAGATGTTTCAAAAAGGAAGCGTTTTCAAGCCCCACCCACACTGACATACGGGTAAAGTCACAGAACCCATGGGCATATTGCCCACATACTGGCATCAGAGGAAATGCAGCCTGTGTGAGCACTTCAGGCGTGCTAGCATCAGCTCAACGCTCACGCTGCACTTGGGTTTTTTCAGCACCTGTACACTCAATGCGCACTGCCCCCTGCAGGGATGTTGGGGAAGCGTTCTCCACTCACCATCCAGTTTCATCTGCTCTGGGCAGTAATAGTGAACCACCGCTAAGAGAGCAGCGCCATCACTGCCGTCTCTCATCAAGTCCTCCAACAACGGGAAGTAAGGTGACTGCCTAGCGGAAAGGTGCTCTCGCCGATAGCGGACCTGCAGTTGATAAAAGGAAAACGGTCTCTGCTTGTGAGGTCGCTTCACCTTGTGTATGTCACACTGCTAGAGCAAGACTTCACACAAAGCTAGAGCCATGTGAACTCAACAGTGACTGCCTGGGAAAGTCCAGACTGTGGCTGACATCCCCTCTTGGAAAACACGATAGATCCAAAGATTCGGCTCCATGGCTACACTGGACTGCTGAGATCCAGTGCTAATGCTACCAGGGTCAGCCTAACAAAGCTGACACTGGTGGCAGACACACATGGGAAGAGGCAGAACACACATCTGTACTACCACGAGCCAACACTCCACACTAATGAGAAACAAGTTAAATGGTGAGTGCCCAGGCTTGGAGGACCCAAGCTACAGTTAGTTTTACCAACGTTCACATTGGCCATTAAGAAAAATACAAAGTAGCACCAATAATTTGAGAAATTTCAGAAACCAGGTTAGACAAATTGCTCACACTACTAGATCAGCCACTACAAAATGCAAATGAAGCATCAGGACACTAAACCCACAGGTGCTCAAAAAACAAAAGCCAGGCCACGGCTTCCTTATTCCACATCTGAGGAAGCCACCTGTCAGCCTTCTAAGTTCCACAGCCACGGCTCTGTGCCCATGTCAGCAGGAGCTCACCAGAGCAGAGGCTGCTCACGCGTGAACTGCTTCAGCACGTGAACTGCTTCAGTGCGTGAACTGCTCCCAAGAGCTGCAGCACCCTGCTCCTTCCTGCACCAGCACCCAAGGGTAGGATGCCAACCAGCCACATTTTCTCCAGAGAGGGAAGATACATACTAGAAACTAGAAGAGAGCAGGCGCCTACCTACAAGAACTATCGGTTTCTGAGAGTTCTACAGGTGAGTCCAACTCAGAGTCATCTCAGAGATCTAGAACTTTGAGTTGTTATCTCCGTAAGTTTGTGGCAAAATCATTAATGATGCTTGGCATAAAACATTTACAACAAATTCTTTTAGATTTAGCAACAAGGTTCACTTTATGTCCATAGCATTCTTCAACACACATTTTAACTTGTTTCTCAGAGTCCAAGGTATGTGCTACCGCAGTTCCCCCGCCTCATACTATACCACACGTGCAAAGTCCACAGGTTCCAGCATGCAGTGCATCACAGCATGCGCCAGGCCAGGCTTCCAGACAGCAGATAGGGAATGAGCAGGCATGCAGTAAAGCAAATGGTTTCTTGAGTAAGGACGGATGGTGTGGTAAAATCGGGCTGATGAACTACAGGGCCCAGGGGCTTGAATGACTGCCTTGCTCCCCCAACAGCTTCAAACTGCTGGCTGTGAAGCATTCAGATACAACTGGCCAATCTTTAACATACTTTTTCTTCTTGGCCTATTTATTGAAAACCATGGCAAGACAGCCACAGATTCTCTAAAAGTTAAGGGACATTGCTCTTGGTCATGTTTCTATTTTTATGAAACTCATCTGAAATCACATCTCCAGGAAAGCTGGGGGCCTTGCCTTGTCATATTCAGTCAAGAATTAAGAAGCAAGCTTTCCTTCTTGTTCTCAATAAGACACTGAGAGAAGCTAGGTGGCCTGCCAGCAGGAAGCCCTGGGTTCATGTGGGCCCTTTGCAGCCCATAGCCACGGACTACAGGAGAGAACCCAAAGGACAATCTGGGCCAAATACTGAAGTTATAGGACCCAGGCAATCAAAGGGCACATACCAAACCACATGGAAAGAGGTCTCTAAACAAAGCTCACATGAAAAGGCACCACCTGGCACCAGGTATCTCCTACAGGGACAGTGACAATACTGGTCCACTTCCAGAATGAGTCACCAGGCGGAACATCGCTGGAATTACTAAACAAAACTCCTGTTTGTAAATTTTCTTTTGATATTTATTATTTTTTCTATATATGAGTGTATTACCTCCATGTATGTAAGTGCACCCATGTCATGCAATACCTGTGAAGGTCAGAGGAAAGCATTGGACTCCCCTGTAACTGGAGTTTCAGGATGGTTGTTCAATGTCATGTGGTTCTGGGAACTGAACTGAAGTCCTCTGCAAGAGCAGCCAGTGCTCTTAACCAGTGGGCCATCTCTCCAGCCCTGAGGTTTGTAAACTTTGTGTTTCTTTGTTTGAAACACATAATTCACACATCATTCAGAACCCTACATCGGAACTGACCTAACTCAGACCTCTGAATCAGAGTTTGCCTCACGCAGGCCCAAGCAGGGATGGCTACAAGGATGACAGAGGACTGGAAACACCAGCAAGACCTCTCTCAACTCTAGCTGTACCCTCGGTGGGAGACACCTTCCTGACCCAACAGCTCAGCACACAAGTTCTAAGGAAGTCATGGTAGAAACCACCCCTTCAGGCAAAGTAACAACAGAAGGAAAAAGGCTAAGGAGTGACCTCTGTCTCTGAATGAGTCAGTCCTCCCAGTGTCTACTACAAAATAGAGTGTGTCCTGTCAGCTATGCTACCCTGGTCACTTACACAGAAGTCACTAAGAACCTGGGCAAAGTGGAACATGGCACTCCAGAATGCCACATTCCAAAGCCTGCTCAGCTCCTGCTGGAGAAGGGTTAGCACAATCCCCAAGTGGACGTTTAAACAAACAGACAAAACCCAGGCTTGGGTGCGAACAATATTAATGGAAGCGCATGATGGCAACAAGATGGCTCTGCGGATGGCGGCTGGTGGACTGGGTCACTTACGGGCACTAACTTCCAATACCACTTGGAGGGAGACTGCTCAGGAAGCGGGAAGGAAGGTGGAGAGGAATGTCAGCACGGCAGGTCCAGGTGTGGCCGTGACACACACACATAGCAGAGGTGGAGACAGCCTCTGCTGAGCAAAGGCTTTCCAGTGTGCGTGACCTCCACATATGACATCAGCAGGCAAATCAAATGGAAGGTGACTCGTCCCCTCCACAATGCTATCCTTCACAGTAGCAAAGAATAGTTCTGAACTTGATAAAGTTGGGGGACCAAGGCTGGAAGTCCACTCCAACTCCAAAGGGTTTTGTCTGTACCCACGGGAGTCCCCTAAGGATTAGAGAAGCACTCAGCACTGGCCTGATTTGCCACCAACCCGGCTAATTGGAACTGGCCAGTATATGGAGAGGAAGCCACAAGGGGAGAGGCACGTGCACCCTGGAAGGGACACTGTGTCCATAGTCAGGCTGCAGCCTGTGTGCACATGGGCTTGGGCAAAAGAGAATATGGCTGGGTAGGAGGCCAAAGCCAGAACACGGAATACCCCTGTCTGTACCTTCCCAAGGCACACATGTTGCACTGGCTCCAAGCACAGGGCTGCAGACACCACCAGCCTTCTGTGCCTCACAGGCCAATTCAGGGGCCAGGAAGGGCCCAGCTACTACAGTCACCTTCTGTTCCTTTCCTGACTCAGAAGCGTACCTCCAGCTCCCATGTCCCTTACCATGTCTGAACTTCCAACCCCCTACTGTTCCAAAAATCAAAACTGGGGGTGGAGGTGGGGTGGCGGTGAAGTGTCGGGCAGCAGGGGGTGGAAGACAGGCTGCCCAAGGTCATCCCTCACTATGTCATCGAGAATCAGCCACCAGAAGAATTCAAGGAGCTGGCTTGCTTTGGGTATAAAAATGTAGAACGAGCAGGTAATAACAGTTCTTTAAAACTATGCACATTAACTTAGTGCATTCCACAGAAATTAATTTACCCTTTACCTTTTGATGAGCTGGACTTTCCAGTAGCTGTTGTTTTAACTTAACTTCTTTCTCTGTTATCTCTCTCATTTTAAGATTTACCTAAGATAGAAGAAAAACACATTAGGAAGGCCAACACTCTTCCATGTCATCCTCCAAACCTCCATTTCACCAGCAAAACCCACACAACCTACTGTTAACTCATGAAAGACAGGTGTCATCAGGCCAATTACACTGATGCAGAAACAGATGGATTCTATGGGGCCCAATATTTGTCACATGCTTCCATGTTCATGTGGGCTCTGAGAACTCAACAAGTCACCAAGCCTACATGACAAGTGTGTGCACATCCTAAGGCACACATGTGGAGGTAAGAGAACAACTTTCAGGAATTGACTCTCCTAGCACCATATGGATCTTGGGGGATGGAACTCAGGTTGTCAGGGCTGGCAGAAAGATAGCTTACCCAATAAAGCCATCTGACCAACCCAATAGTCCTATTTCTGAAGCCAGCAGCATAACCCCACAGGGCCTGACATTTCAGCACATGAGAGGTGTAGGCAGGAAGATCAGAAGTTCAAGGTCATCCTCAGCTACCACAGTGAGTTCCAAGCTAGCCTGGAACATGAGACCCTGACTTAAAAAAAAAAAAGAAAAGGAAACAAAGGAAAGTAAAGCCATTAAAAAAGTACTATATTAAATTCTATCCTTCCACTTAAAATTTAAATTAATTGGGGCTGGAGAGATAGCCTAGTGGTTAAGAGCGCCGACTGCTCTTGCAGAGGACCGGGGTTCGATCCCCAGCACCCACATGGCGGCCGAGAACCGTCTGAAACTCCAATTCCAGGAGAACTCCAGTTCCAGGGGAATCTGACACCCTCTTCTGACCTCCGCGGCATTGCACGACACGGGTGCACAAACCTACATGCAGACAGTACATTCATACACATACGGAAATAAATAAAATTAAAAAAAAATTAAAAAAAAAATTTAAATTAATTTCAATTTTTGATGGAATGGGCATTTTAAAGGGAAATATGAATTATTTTTATAATTAAGGTGAATAACCTAGGTAAACCACATCAAACATTTGCTGTGCAAGAACAGAGACCAGAAGATGACTAGATGCAATATATCTTGAGTATCAACATGAACCAATACTAATTTTTTAAAATGCAGTTAAGAGCCGGGTGTGGTGGCGCATACCTTTAATCCTAGCACTCGGGAGGCAGAGGCAGGAGGATCTTTGTGAGTTCAAGGCCAGCCTGGTCTACAGAGTGAGTTCCAGGACAGCTGGGGCTACAGGGAGACCCTGTCTTGAAAAGACCAAAAATAAATAAATAAATAAATAAATAAATAAATAAATAAATAAATAAAATACAGTTGGGTCAGGGCTAGAGAGATGGTTGAGCAGTTAAGAGTGAAGAGGACCAGCAGGCCGCTTAGAACAACTCCATTTCTTTAGAGTTTAGAGAAAAACTCCATTTTGTACTAAAGATTTCTTGGAAATACTGTCATTCTGCCAATAGCTGAGATGGCAGGCAGGTGGTGTTTACTCAGAACCAGGTTTCAGCAGTGAGGGTGCAGGAGAACAATGGAAACAGGTAAGCAATCAAGTTACTAACAACTGTCCCAGAGGCTCAGACACTCTCTTCTGACCTCCACCTGCACTCAGGACACAGGTGCACTTACATAAATGCAGGCAATACACTTGTATGCATACAATAAAAATTAATAATTTTTTTTTTTAAAGAAGAATGTAGTTGGTCAGACTGTCCAGCCAGTTCCCACGTCAGGAAGCCGTGTCTTCATCCAAAGAGAAAGATGCCAACCACAGTCTCTATCCACTTGTAGCACCTCTGGGAAGAGGGTAAAGTCACCCTTTCCTAGAGAGCCAAAGCTAAGTGAACTCATGACCTATACAACTGTCCATTAAAAAAATGCTGCAAGGAGCAAGCCACTGAGCAGCATTTTTCCATGGCCTGTGCTTCAGTTGCTGCCCTGAGTTCCCACCTTGGCCTCCCTTAGTGGTAAATTGTGACCCAGATGTGAGCCAAATAACGCCCCCCCCCCAAAAAAAATGCTGCAAACAAGCAGAGGTAGGCAGATCTCTCTGAGTTCAAGGCCAACCTGGTATACATAGCTACATAGCAAGCTCCAGGGTGGGTGGGGCTACAGGGGGACCCTGTCTTGAAAGAAAGAAAGAAAAAAAAAATGCTGCAAACGTTATCAGGTGGGAAACAGTATGGTTGGAAACAAGCCAATTCTCCAAATGAGACCCGGGCACCCTAGAAACCTGAGACATTGTCAGGGACTACACAAACCCAAAACTAAGCTATATAAGGTGGTACACACCTGTCATCCCAGCACTTTGGAGTCTGAGGTAGGAATGCTGACAGTGTGATCAGCCTGGGCCTTGCAGTGACTCCTAGGCCAGTCTAGAGTACAAAGTAAAATTCTGACTCAGAAAGGGGACTGGGGGTGAGCACTGGGGATATAGCTCAGTGGTACTGTGTCTGCATAATATTCCTGAGGCTCTGAGTTTAACCCCCAGCACCACATAAATCAGGTGTGGTAGAGGTTAGAGGATCAGGAACTCAAGCTCATCCTCAACTACACAGCAATAGACAATGAGGCCAGGTTGGGATGTATGGTAACAGGACTGAGTGGAAAGAATGTGGCTACACAGGCATCAAGACCTGAGGTCAGATCCCCAGCACTCCTGTTTATTTTGTTTGTTTGTTTGTTTGTTTGTGTGTGTGTGTGTGTGTTTTGGAGACAGGGTCTCCCTGTAGCCCAAAAGGCCTAGAACTCTCCATATAGACCAGGCTTGCCTTGAACTCAGAGATCCACCTGCCTCTGCCTCCTGAGTGAACTCCAGGTTCAGTGAGACACCCTGTTTCAAGGGAATAAGTTGAAGAAAAGTGGTAAGATAGCAGACATCCTCTGGCCTCCATGTGCACCTGCATATATCCCCCCCACACACACACACACATGCACTCACATAAATAAGTAAATAAAGGGCTGGAGAGATGGCCTAGCGGTTAAGAGCGCCGACTGCTCTTACAGAGGACCCGGGTTCGATCCCCAGCACCCACATGGCGGCTGAGAACCATCTGTAACTCCAATTCCAGGAGAACTCCAGTTCCAGGGGAATCCGACACCCTCTTCTGACTTCTGCGGCATTGTATCACATGAGTGCACAAACCTACATGCAGACAGTACAGTCATACACATAAAAAATTAATAAAATTTTTTTTTAATTTTAAAAAATCGGTAAATAAAGTCTCTAAAAAAAAAAAATATATAGCTGTTTCTTTCTTTTTTTTTTTTTTTTGAGACATGGTCTCCCTGTAGCCTTACCTGTCCTGGAACTCACTATGTAAACCAGGCTGGCCTTGAATTCACAGACATCCACCTGCCTCTGCCTCTGCCTCTGCCTCCCAACTGCTGGGATTAAAGGTGCGTGCCATGGGGCTGGAGAGATGGCCTAGAGGTTAAGAGCACCAACTGCTCTTGCAGAGGACCCGGGTTCGATCCCCAGCACCACATGGTGGCTGAGAACCATCTGTAACTCCAATTCCAGGAGAACTCCAGTTCCAGGGGAATCTGACACCCTCTTCTAACCTCCGCAGCATTGCATGACACGGTGCACAGACCTGCATGCAGACAGTACATTCATACACGTAAAAAATAAATAAAAATATTAAGAAAAAAAATTAAAAAGGTGCATGCCACTACGCCTGGTAACAAATAATCATTTTTTTTAAATCATAAAAATTTATCTGGGGGGGCTGGAGAGATGGCCTAGCGGTTAAGAGTGCCGACCGCTCTTACAGAGGATCCGGGTTCGATCCCCAGCACCCACATGGCGGCCGAAAACCATCTGAAACTCCAGTTCCAGGAGAACTCCAGTTCCAGGGGAATCCGACACCCTCTTCTGACCTCTGAGGCATTGCACGACACGGGTGCACAAACCTGCATGCAGACAGTACATTCATACACATACAAAAAAAAAATTTATCTGGAATGAATTCCGCTCCAAATATTTAAAAAAAAAAACAATTTCCAGATAATCCACTGATGAAGTCACCAGCAAAACCAAATATTTTAAAGGGAATAATGAAAAAAGATGAAACATACTAAAATGCAGACACGAAAGCACAAACACCACATGGAAGACAATCACCGGCTTTCAAAAGCTTTACATGCACAGCAAACAAGTCTTCCTGGACTAGCCTTCTACCTTGACTCTGATGGGGAATGAGCATCGTATGTTTCCAAATAGCTACTGGAGTTTTTGTTTTTAGTGCCTGGAGGGAGCACTGAATACATCTCCACACACACACACACACACCCCAGGCACTGCCACTGCACTTCTTGCCCTGCCCTAGAAGACAGGCAACATGTGCTTACAGAAGACAATTCGAGATAATAGCTGTGCAACTGCCAATCTGACCACTACCCAGTGCACACACGTACTGAAGCCTCACACCATGCTAAACCAAACTCAATTACTATGCACCAATGACAAAATGTAAGAGGGGGACAAGGTCCTAGCACTTGAGAGGCTAAGGCAGGAAGAACACTAGAACTCAAGCCCAGCCTGGACTAAGAGTGAGATCCTGCTCATAAGTAAGTAAGTAGTAAGTAAATAAATAAATAAATTTAGGATAAAAGAAATAAAAACAGAGAGAGCAAAAATAAATAGAAAAAGGAGATACTAAATGTTTTGTTTTGTTGGGTTTTTTTTTTTTTTGGTTTTTTTTTTTTTTGTGTTTTCGAGACAGAGTCTCCCTATAGCTCCAGCTGTCCCGGAACTCACTCTGTAGACCAGGCTGGCCTAAATAGTAGAGAAATAAAGGAGATTTGTAAAGATGATAAATCAGAAAAAAACAAGGGCAGGTGTTGGGGGGGGAAGGCAATGATCAGCACAGGAAACAAAGCCTCTCACTGTAGACCGCAGCTACTCCATGGGGAAAAGGACCCACACCAGGAGATCAATGAGCTCCTGATAAGCTCCTCGAAAGCCACAAATTATACAACTGACATAAATTAAATAGAAAAATCTAAACCTCAAGTTTGCAGAGAAATAAAATTCACAACTAAAACTTCACCATTCAGTTTTAGGCCCTGATGGCTTCACTAGGAAGTCCAAAGTTTTCAGAATAAAATAAAACCAATCACATTCAAATACTGCACAGAACAGAAAGGGAAGATTTTCCAACATCTCTTTTGGGGTCTGCATCAACCTGATACCAAAACAAGAAAAAAAAAATCATTATGAAAAATACTACAGGCCAGTATCTGTCAAGAAACTGACACAAAAGTCAAGTACTGTACAGTCAAGTCAAGTACAAGAGGACTGCAGCAGGTTGAGGCCAGCATGGACCTCCGTGTGAGACACTTTCTCAAATACTGCCCAACCCCCAGCAAAAATATTAGTATGTTATAGCCGGGCGTGGTAGTGCACGCCTTTAATCTTAGCACTCGGGAGGCAGAGGCAGGCGGATCTTTGTGAGTTCAAGACCAGCCTAGTCTACAAAGTGAGTTCCAGGACAGCTGGGGCTACAGGGAGACCCTGTCTCGAAAAGACAAAAAAATAAATAAAATAAAATAAAAATTAGTATGTTATCAACTCCAACCTACCAATATACAAAAGAGCAATACTCTCACACAGAGCATCTGCCCTGGGGATTAAAGACCATGTCAGCACTCAGACATCAACTGGGGTGACCCACTGCAACCAGGAAGTCTCATGTTTCATCTCAACTGACACAGAAGAGGCAGTTGACAACATTCAATTGTGTACCCATGAAAATTCCCATGCTCACTGGGTGTGGTGGCACACACCTTTAATCCTAGCACTCCAGAGGCAGAGGCAGGCAGATCTTTGCGAGTTCAAGGCCAGCCTGGTCTACAGAGTGAGTTCTAGGACAGCTGGGGCAACCAAAAAAAAGAAAAAAGAAAAAAAGAAAATACCCATGATCAGTTGAGAGCACTGGTGAACACCTTGGAGTGAACAGTGGACATTCACCATGTTAACAGTAATGAACTGAATGCTTAAGTCCCCAGGACTAGGAACAAACAAAATATCTTCTTTTACCACTTCTACTCAGTATTCTTCAAGAGGTCCTAGTCATTTCATAAGTAAAAAAAAAAAAAAAATAACAAGCCTATAAATTAGAAAGGAGTACAACAGTCTTTACTTATTGGTGACACGATCTTGTAGATAGGTAGAAAAATCTTTTAAAATTTGTGGTTTTTTTTAATTTGTTTTAAATACCATTAAGAAAGTTTAGCAAAATCACAATGTATAAGTCAATATACAAATTGTCAATTACATTTCTGTAGACTAGGAACAAGCAACTAGAAAATGGCACTGGGAAAACACCACTTACAACACAACCAAAAGCACTGAAATTCCAGGGATAAATTCAATGAACTATATAAAAAAAACCTGTACCCTGAAAAATCCTAAGCCTACTTTAGATACAGCATGTCCATGGACTGCAGACCTCAGCAGGGCCAGCACACCAATACTCCCCAACTGAGCTAACATACTCCAAACCAAAATCCCACCAAGTGCTTTTGGTAGAAACCAAGTTGATTCAAAAATCCTTGAAGAATGCAGACAACCTACTACTGGTAAAACAATTCTTTCCTTAATAAAAAGGATTCAGTTCAAAGACTTACAGTCCCCAAATTCAAGCACTACTATAGACTACTGTTTGTTTAAGCACAGATCACCTGACGTTACCATGGAACTAGTCACCCAGGTCAGTAAATAAGGAGCATCTAGAGACAGACTCCTGTGTGCAGGAGCTGCCACAGTGCTGTGCAGAGGAAAGAGAGATCTCCACCATGGCCGTCTCTAGCTGTTCTTTGTGTAAACAACAGATGACCCTCATTCCTCCCCTCATGAACAGTGGATGAACTCAAGGTCCACTAGAGAAGTCAAGCAAGAGCCAAGACCAGCAAACCTCTAGAAGGAAGCACTGGAGCAAGTCCCTCAGCCCTGGGATGAGGCAGAGATCTCTTAACTAAAAGAATATAAACTGAGCTGCAAAATCCAGGAAGCCTTTGCTTTGGTAGCCATTGCTAAGAAGTGGTAAGGAGACCAGGCTGAGAGCACAAGGTCACAGCACACATTTCTAACAAGGCACTCATTTTCTTTTAAGTTCTATCATTTTTTTTTCTTTTTTTTTTTTCACATAAATTTATTTATTTATTTTTAACAAATCTAGACCCATGTTCCCGCTCATTCCCCCACCCCACCAGAGCTCGTGCATTCTGCCAAACATGCTTTCCATCTCTTAGTCTTTCTCAATATTTTCCATGGGGAAGTTGACTGTTTTGAGCAGAAGTTCACTGTTTCAGTCAGTTCTTTGATGCAGTATTTTCTGTT
>VZQC01011991.1:3902915-3942410 GCA_009823505.1 Rhizomys pruinosus
GAGATCTCAAATCTCAAGAGTCACACAAGCGTGCCTTTAATACCGGCTGGGAGGATAACTCCGCCCCCACAGCCACTAGATCTAATCAAGCCAAAGACCACACCTTTAATCCCAGCTGGGAGGATAACTCCAACCTCACAGCCACAAAGGCCAATCAAACCAAAGACAGCAGGACCAAAAGATCAACAATCAGCTCGCCAAGACACCCAGTTCCTACCTGTCTCCCCCTCTTCCTGCCGCTGGGCTCAGGAGATCTCCAAGTTCTATCATTTTTAAAAAATTTTTTTAATTAATTTTATTTATTTCTGTATGTGTGTATGAATGTACTGTCTGCATGCAAGTCAGTACACCCATGTCGTGCAACGCCGCGGAGGTCAGAAGAGGGCGTCAGATTCCCCTGGAATTGGAGCTCTCCTGGAACTGGAGTCCCGGACGGTTCTCGGCCGCCATGTGGGTGCTGGGGATCGAACCCAGGTCCTCTGCAAGAGCGGTCGGCGCTCTTAACCGCTAGGCCATCTCTCCAGCCCCAGTTCTATCATTTTTATGTATATGAGTGTATAGCATGTGTGTAAGTGCACCCGTATTGTTCAGTGCCTGCAGAGGTCAGAAGAGGGCTCTCACTCTATCTTGCTGTCCAGCCTCACTTTATACAGGTGTATTTAGAGAAGCTTCAACTATGTTTCTATGTCCATATTACACATGCAAACAAGTAAAAACTGCAAGGTTATGAAATGTCAGCCACACTCACAGATGGCAAGATTACAGGTAAATTATATTTTGTCCTTTTTGCCCATACATTCGATAATAACCATGCCATTTCTTCTTTTTTATTTTATTTATTTATGTGTATGAATGGACTGTCTGCATGTAGATTTGTGCACCTGTGTTGTGCAATGCCACGGAGGTCAGAAGAGGGTGTCAGATTCCCCTGGAACTGGAGTTCTGGAATTAGAGTTACAGACAGTTCTCAGCCGCCATGTGGGTGCTGGGGATCGAACCCCGGTCCTCTGCAAGAGCAGTCAGTGCTCTTAACTGCTAGGCCATCTCTCCAGCACCCCCCCCTTTTTAATTTCTATGCCATTTCTTATTTGAGGTAGAATGCTACACAAGAGGTATCCCTACAGGCCATAGAGCAGCCAGGTACAGCACTGACCAACACACACACACAAAATAATAAATCTTGTGCAGGGCGTGGCGGCACACACTTTTAATCCTAGCACTCAGGAGGCAAAGGCAGGCAGATCTCTGGGAGTTCAAGGCCAGCCTGGTCTACATAGTGAGTTCCAGGACAACTGGAGCTACAGGGAGACCCTGTCTCAAAAGGACCTAAATAAATAAATAAATACAAACAAACAAATAAATAAATAAATAATAAAAACTTTTCAAAAGAAAATTTGAGCATTCTTTTGCTGCACGCAGTTACAAAAACAGTTATAAAAACAGAAACTCATGAATCAGCTCCAACCACATACATCCCTGAATTTCCAAACACAAACCCCATTTTGCCCCACTTACAGTGCTCTGGAGTAAGGCCCACCTGCCAGACTACTATGGACACTTCACTGGACACAGTATTACGCAGTTCCAAATGACAGCCCCAGTGGCCACAGCCCATCACAGGCACTCACAGTAGGAGGAGAGCTGGACAACACTCACCTTGTTGATCCAGAACACCATGGCATCCTCAAGGTCGTAAGGAAGTTCTTTCGAGGCGCTGAATGTGGAGAAGCGCTTGACACTGGCAACCACCTTCTCAATGCTGATCATCTCCACGGTGTAGGCCATCATTAGGGCATCTACCATTGCCATGTGGGAACTCTGGGGGCAGAGGCAGCAGTCAGCACCCTAAATAAGCCTCCTCCTTCATCGGTTCCAATGCAGGAAGATTTTCTTCCAGGCTTCCGCAAGAAGAGACAGCACCAGCTGACACCCATCCATCCCTGGCACTGCTCTCCAGCGTGCAGCAGTGGTCCAGGGTCCTCGCCTCTCTCATCAGCAGCTGATGCACTTCCTCTATTACCCTGGAAAAGCTGTGCAAAGAGACTGCTCCTTCCCTCTGCCTCTAAAGACCTTGGACTGCCACCAGAGTCCTCCTATGTGTCACACCCTGCCTTCTTTTTTTCCACCCATGATACATCACCCTTAAACAGAGTGAAAAACTCACAGCATGAAAAATGCCAAGAAACAGGTTAACAAAAGAAATGTGGGGGAACCAGTGGGCTCAGTGCCAGCCTGGTCTGAAGAGGCACAGTAATGGCATCGCCTAGGAGGACCAGGAACTGATTCTGACTAATAAGTGCAGCCATCCAGCAGGGTGGCTGAGCAGTGGTGTGCCCTGACACACTTGCATTTGCACACCTCACTGCATTATCACAGTGAGACAAAGGGCTAAAAGCAAGCTGCTCCCTCCAGAATGATGCCACACTTAAATATAGGCCCACCATTAAGAACCACCAGTGCACACGGGCAGACCTCACATCTGTCATCTGACACCAGGGCACCGAGCCTTGCATGCTTAGCCAACATGCCCTCAGACACTCACCATCTTAACAGGCGCATGGCTGAGATCAGCATCTGTCACAGGGGAACCGTCACTCTCCATCACATAGAGGCCCTTCCGAGACAGGGCCTGGATGACAGACTGGTGCCCTTGCAAGGTGGCCACCTGGTCTCCTTTCAGGATGAGACTGCAGACTCGGCAGTACAGCTCACTGGAGAGAAGCAGCTTGATGACAGGTGGCTTAATGTGCTCCTGCTCATACTGGTCGATGTAAAAAGGGTCTCTGAGATCCTCCGGGATGTTGTCTAGGAGAGGAGAGCACCAGTGAGTGGACACACCCATTTCAGTCTTTGAGCATCACCAGGATGAGGGGCACCTTTCAGCACAAACCCATCAACCTGGGGACAATCAACACACAAAGGTCTGGGGCCAAATGAGAGCCTCAACATCAACAGAGGCAACAAGAGTTTGACAGCTGCAACCACCACCTGAACTCACAATGTAAGACACAGGCATTAAAGACCTGGGGTGCTTACGGGGCCAAAACAAAACCAGGATGCCATGGAGCTGTGATGATGCAGTACCTGGTGGCCCTGGAGGAAGGGGCTGCAGCACAGCTTCATTAGTTCTGGGGGGAAGCATTACATGTCCTCTTTCCAATGTCAGGCTCAGAGGTAACAGAGGCTCAACAGCCTCAACTTTATGGAAGAGAGCCAGATCTGGTGCAACTGTAACTACAACAGAACAATGACAACCAACCCTTTATTCATCTTTGGTTTTGGTTCAGGGCTGGAGAGATGGCTTAGCAGTTAGGAACACTGACTGCTCTTCAGAGGACCCAGGTTTGATTCCCAGTTTGATTCACACTGCGGCTAAGAACTGTCTTAGGCCAGTCATGGTGGTGCATGCCTTTAATCCCAGCACTTGGGAGGCAGAGGCAGACAGATCTCTGTGAATTCCAGGCCAGCCTGGTCTACATAGCCAGCTCCAGGCCAGCTAGGACTAAAAAAAAAACAAAAAAAAAAAAAACCAACTTNACTGGAATGGAGTTCTCCTGGGAAATTGGAGTTACAGATGGTTCTTAGCCGCCATGTGGGTGCTGGGACCGGAACCCGGGTCCTCTGCAAGAGCGTGGTGCTCTTAAACCGCTAGGCTATCTCTCCGTCCCTTTTCTTTTTTTTTTGCTTCTCTCCTTTTTTTTTTTTTTAAATTTTCTTTTATTTATTTCGGTATTGTGTATCATTGTACCGTCGCATGCAGGTTTGTGCACCCGTGTCGTGCCATGCCGCGGAGGTCAGAAGAGGGTCTCGATTCCCCTGGAACTGGAGTTCTCTGGGAAATTGGAGTTTCAGACGGCTCTCAGCCGCCATGTGGGGCTGGGACTCTACCCCGGGTTCCTCTGTTAGAGCGGTCGGCGCTTCTAACCGCTTGGCCATCTCTCCAGCCCATTGATCACTTCCTTTTAAATAGCTTAAATAATGTTGATTGTAGGTCACTTAATTTTTTTTATTTTATTTTTATATTTTTTTGGTATTTTCAAGCAAGGGTCTCCCTGTAGCCCCCGCAGTCTGGAACTCACTCTGTAGACCAGGCTGCTGAATTCCAAAGATCTCCCTCCCGAGTGCTAGGCTTAAAGGCATGCACCACCACGCCCGGCTTGTAGGTCCACTTTAAATGGCTGATAAAATTCTGCTGTTAATCCACTCTGGGTCTGGGCTTTTTTTTAGCTGGAAGTTTTGTATTACTGTTTCTATATCCTCATCCGTTATGGGTCTGTTTAACTGTTGATCTCTTCTTGGTTGCGTTTTGGTTTGAGTTCCATGATTTCAGCTATTCATCAATTTCTTTTAGGTTTTCCAGTTTGGTAGAGTATAGATTTTTTAAAGTGTCCCAGGGATTTTGTTGTGTTGTATTGTTGCTTTTGTTTAATTCCAGGAGTACTTTTACTTCTTTCTTTATTTCTCCCTGGACCCATTCATTCTTTTGTTCAGGAGTGTGCTGTTTAATGTCCATGAATTCCTGTATTTACTAGGCTTCTTTTTGTTGTTGATATTAAGCTTTATTGTCTTATGGTCTAATAAAATATATGGAATTATTTCAGTTCTTCTGTATTTGTGCGTTTTCTTTGTCCAGTATGTGGTTGATTTTTGGAGAGGTTTCCATGGGGTGCTGACTACTTCAGTAGTGTTGTTGGTCCCTTTGGTCGTATCATATTGTTCAGTTTCAGATGTCTCTTCGTTTATTCTTTGCCCAGTTGACCTAGCCAATGGACCACAGTTGGGTATTTAAGTCCCCTGCTACTAGTGTACTAGAGTCAATCTGTCTTAAAAGTCCCGTAAAATTGTGTTACGAAAGTTTGGTGCACTTGAGTTTAGTGTGTATAAATTCATGATGTGCTATTCTTGGTTAATTATTCTTTTGATAAGAATGGAATGACTCTCTTTGATTAGGTTTAGTTTGAAGTCTCTTTTATCTGATATTAGAATCGTGGCTCTGCTTGTTTTTCTTAGTGCCATTTGCTTGTACTATTTTTTCCATCTTTTTACCTTGAGATGATGCCTGTCTTTGAGATCTACATTATTTCTAATCATTTTGGTTTCTGGTGTATTCTTCCCCTAGGTTTTTATTTGCATAATAGTACTTTCATTAAGTATTTTCTGTTGGTACGTTTGATTATAGTTGCTCCTACTTCCACTTTTTTACATGCTTCAAATATTCTCTGAAGGGATGCCTTATGAGGCCAAGACTTCTTTTAGCTTATTTATGTCATGACCATTTTTCCTTTCCCTCAGCTTATAATTTACCTTTTTGCTGGATAAAGTATTCTGAGCTGACATCTCTAGTCATTTAGAACTAGAAATACTTTAGACAAGCTCTTCTGGCTTTCATCGTTTTCACTAAAAAGTCAGCTATTAAACTGATGGGTTTTCATCAGTGACTTGTTTTTCTTTGGCCACCTGTCATATCCTCTCTCTGCTTTGAACATCTATGTTTTTACTATGATATGACAAGAAGAATTTCTTTTCTGGTTATGTCTAATTGGTGCTCTGTGTGCTTCTCATGTCTCTGTGGGTAAGTCTTCCCTTAATTTATGGAAGTTTTCTTCTACAATTCTGTTGAAGGTATGATCAATGACATTATCCTGTGATTCTTCTTCCTCTTCTACCCCTATGATGTTTAGTCTTTTCATGGTGCCCCATATTCCATTCTGTATTTTTTTAAAATTTTTTTCATAATTTTTTTTATTTAATTCTGAGCTTTAGTTGTTCATGTTGTCTTCTATTCTTGATATTCTGTTTTCTACTTCATTGTTTCTGGTTATTGAGGCTCTCTCTTCCTCCCTCCATTCTTTCCAAATGGTTTGTGGAGATTTCCGCTTCCTTTTTCATTCCCCAGCTTGAAATTTCTTCATGTTTTTATATATTTTGTAGATTTCATTCCAATTAGTTTTTAATCAATAATATGCCCATTCTTTTAATTTATCGTCTTCCTTTTAGTTCTTTCATTTCTTTGTATTTGTGGTTTTTTTTTAAATTTTTTTATTTTATTTATTTGTGTATGTGTAATGATGTACTGTCTGCAATGTAGGTCTGTGCACCCACGTCGTGTCAACGGCCGGCGGAGGTCAGAAAGAGGGTTTCAGATTCCCTGGGAACTGGAGTTCTTCTGGCAATTGAGCTATAGACGGTTCCTCTCAGCCGCCATGTGGATGCCGTCGGGGATCGAACCGGGTTCCTCTGCAAAGAGCAGTTGGGTGCTCTTAACCATAGGTTTAGCTCTCTCCAGCCCTGTGGTTTTTTTTTTTTTTTTTTTTGAGACACGGTCTCCTATAAGCCCAGCCTTGGCCTAGATAACTTCACTCTGTAGGCCAGGCTTGGCCGTGAACTCAGAGATCAGTTTTCTGCGGCTTTCCTGCCTCTGCCTTCTCCCCAAGTGCTGATTAACGGTGTGGTGCCACCACGCCGCCCAGTAATCAATAGTTCTTTTTTTTTTCACATACATTTATTTTTATTTTTTTTTTAAAGCAAATCTAGGACCGTGTTGTTTCCCGCAACTTCCCATTCCCCCACCCCGCCAAGGCTCATGCTTCTGCAAAAAAATGCTTTTCATTCTCTTAAGTTTTCTCAATATTCCTCCATGAGGCAGTTGTTGACTGTTTTGAGCAGAAGTTCCACTGTTTCAGTCAATTTTTGATGCAGTCTTTCTGTTGTTGTTGTTTTCTCAATATGCATCAACCCCCAACTGCTTTGGACAAAAAGCTCAGGGGGGCTACACAAGAAAATACCTTACAACTGGGTACTTGGCACTAGCATCCACAGAGTGAGGGATACCATTTCGTCGTTGTTTTTCTGGACCGATGTGTTATTTTCACTCACGCATGATGCCGCTAGCTTCCAGCCCTTTTTTCTCGCAAAGTCTTGTGATGGTCGTCTTTTCTTTACTGCTGCATAGCTCCATTTGTTAGATGTAAGCCGACATTTTTTCTGTCCACTTGTCAGTTGAGGGCATTTAGGTTGGCTTCCACGGCTCCTTGTATTGTGAAAGAGAGCCTGCAATAAACATGGCCGTGCCTGTATGCTCTTATGTGGTGGCGTACAGTCTTGAAGGGTAAGGTACAAGTGCCACAGGAATGGTATGGCTGGGTCGGGTGGCAAAGTTCTTTTTAATTTCCAAGTCGTTTTCACCAAGAGTCTCTCCCCCACTCACACTGCTTTCCCATAGTGGCTGTAACGAGTTTACTTCCCACTTAGCAGTGGATGCGTGTTCCCTTACCCCACAACCTCTCCAGCACTTGGTATCATTTGTTTTCCTTGATCTAGCCAGTCTTATTGGAATAAGAGATGATATCTTAAATGTGGTTTTGATTTGCAATTTCCCTTACTGATTAGTGATGTGAACCAGTTCTTGAGGTGTTTCTTCAGACATCCTTCATATTCCCTCAACTTGTGAAGTTCCTGTTCAGTTCTTTTGTCCCATCTATTGAGCGGGTCGTGGTTTTTTTTCTCTTTTCTTCTTGTTTTTTTTGGAAGTAGTTTATATATTCTGGAAATGAATGTCTTTGTCAGATGTATCATGCAGTGCAAGGGTGTTTTCCCCCACTCTGGTGGGATTTTTCTTTCACTTTCCTTGATTGTTTTTTTTGATGTACAGAAGCTTTTGAGGTTTAATGAGGCCCCATTTGTCTATTGTCGACTAGTTTCTTGTTGCGCTGCTGTCTGATTTAGGAAGTCTTTCTCTTACGCCTCATGTCTTGTAGTCCTGCTGCCAACTTTTTTCTATCACCTTACAAAGTTTGGAGTTTCACGCTGAGGTCTTTAATCCATCTGGAGTTACTTTTGTACAGGGCGAGAGGTTAGGGGTTTAATTTCCTTCTTCAAAGTGGTGATCCAGTTTTGGCCAACAACCAACTGTCTGGAAGATGCTGTTCTTTCTCTTCCATTGTGGCTTCTTGGCCCCCCTTGTCAATATAAGATGGCTGAAATTGTATGTGCTCTAGATTTGGATCTTTGTTTTGTTCCATTGGTCAACAGTACTGGTTTTTGTGCCCAGTACCCAGGCTGTTTTTATGGACTATTTTTAAGCCCTGTAATCATAATTTGAAGTCTGGTATAGAGATCCCCCCCTTGTGTTAGCTCTTTTCACTCAAGGTTGTTTTGGCTATTGGGGTCTCTTTGGTTTTTTCCAAAATGAAATTAAGAACCTTTTGTTTCCAAAGCCTGTGAGAAACTCTTGGGATTTTGATTGGAATTTTGCGTTAAATCTATAACAAGAAGTTTCACGGTAACAATGGACATTTTACAATGTTAATTTTCCAAATCCATGAGCATGGAGGTTTTTTACATGCTCTGATGTCCTTCTTTCAATTTCTTTCTTTAAAAGGTTTAAAATTTTTTTTTTTTAGGTTTTTGTGTTTGTTTAGGTTTTTTTTCCTTATTATTTTTTTTTTTTTATTGTTTTTGAGGCTATTGTGGAGTGAGGTCTCTTTGAATTCTTTCTCTCCAGTTGCTTGTTGTTGGTGTAAGAAGAAAGGCCATTGATTTTTTTACAAGGTTAATTTTTGTAATCCTGCCAGCTTTTGCTGAAGCCTTTTAATTTTCGGTCTTCTGTTTTCTAGGAGTTTTCTGTGGTGGCAGTTTTTAGCATCCTTAAGTAAACAATCATATCTTTCAGCAAAAGGATAGTTTTGACTTCCTTTTTCACATTAGACCTCCTTTAATATCCTTTTCTTGCCTTATTGCTCTAGCAAAGTGTTGTCAGCACTATATTGAAGAGGAGTGGTGACAGGGGGGCAGCTTGCCGTAGTGTTCCTCCTTTAAAGGGAATGTTTCTTCATTTCCCCCATTTAGGTATGATTATTGGCGTGTGGGTTTTCCTGTATATCAGTGGCTTTGCATTACAATTGAGGATGATCCCTTTCCAAATCCAATTCTTGTTCTAGGACTTTAAGCAATGAAGGGATGCTGGATTTTGTCAAAGGCTTTTTCAGCATCAATGGAGATAATGGTATGGTTTTTGTCTTTGATTCGCGTTTATTGTGTTTGATGATGTTTTATTGATTTTCGTATGTTGAACAACCATCCCTGCTCTCTGGTATGAATCCAAACTTGGTCATTATGGCATGATCTTCTTTTTTTTTTTTTTATTTATTTTTGTCATGTGTATAAATGTACTGTTCTGCATGGTAGAGTTTGTGCACCCGTGTGCGTGCAATGCCATGGTGTCAGAAAAGGGGTGTCGGAATTCCCTGGAACTGCGAGTTCTCCTGGAATTGAAGTTACAGACGGTTCTCATGCAGCCGCCATGTGGGTGCTTGGGGGTCGAAACCCGGGTCCTCTGCAAGAGCAGTCGGTGCTCTAACGCTAGGCTAATCTCTCCGTCGGATCTTATCTTCTTGATGTGGGTCTGTATGTTGATTGCCCAGTATTCCTGTTTAGGATTTTGGCATCTGTGTTCATGAGGGAGATGCGGTCTAAATAATTCTCCTTTTTTGATTGGATCTTTGCCCTGGTTTTGGGAATAGAGTTGATGCTCGGCTTCATATGAAGGAAATCTGGAGAAGAAATTCTTCTCTTGATTGTTATACTTCTCAACCAGTTTTCAGTAATAATGGTTTGGTACGGTCTTTTTTTTGAGAATTTTATGATTCTGCTGTGAAAACTGTCTTGGGCCCTGGGCTTTTTTTAAGTGGGAGGCTTCTTACTACATCCTCCTATTTCTTCATATGTTATGGGTCTGTTTAAAGGTGTTTGATCTCTTTCTTGGTTGGAGGCTTTGGTGATTCCTGCGGATTTCAGATATTCATCGCATTCTTTCTAGGTTTCTAAAACTTGGTAGAATATAGGTTCTTGTAATTCATCCATATAATTTTCTGGATCTTTTCCTGTCGTTGTGTCCGTTGTGATATTTCCCTTTTCATCAATGGATTGTATTGATTTGGGAGTTGTTCCTTCTTTCTCTTTTGTTAACTGGGCTAGAGGTCTGTCTATCTTGTTTATTTCCTTTTCAAAGAAACCAAACTTTTGGCTTCATTTTACATTTTTTTTTTTTTGTGTATTTATTTCTTTGTTTCTATATATTGATTTCTTCCTCTGATTTTTTGTTATGTCTTCCTGTCTGCTGCATTTAGGGTTCAATTTGTTTGTTTGCCTCTCAAAGTGCTTTTAGCTGTAGTGTTCAGATCATTCACTTACGCTTTTTCTTTTTTTTTTTTTTAGTGGACCCGGGCTATAAACTTCCTCTGAGGGACTGCTTTTAAGTATCCCATAGTTTTGTTGTGTTATAATTGTCATTGGTCATTCAGTTTAGGCATGTTTTTATTTCTTTCTTTATCTTTCCTTGACCCATCTATTCATTATTCAAGAGTGTGTTGTTAGTCTCATGTGTTCTTGTAGGGCAAGAAGGGTTTGTCCTGGTGTTGATGTTGAGCTTTATTGCACTGTTGGTCTGACAGAATGCAATGAAATTTATCTTTAAAAAATTCAATCTTTTTGTATTGTGAAGGTTTCTTCTGTGTCCCAGTATGGTGGTCGAATTTTGGAGAATGTTCCGTTGGGGGTGCTGGTAGTAGAAAGTGTGTATTTCGGTATTAGGAATTGGATGTTCGGTAGAGCGGTTCTATGCAGGTCCATTTGTGTATCATATCGTTCAGTTTCAATAGATGTCTCTCTCTGTTTATTCTTTTGTCCTGTTGACTATCCAAAGGACTCAAAAACTAGGGGGTATTGGAATCCCCCACTATTGAGGTGTACTAGGGGGTTAGTCTTGTGACTTGTGGTCCTGGAGAATTGTCTTTATAAAGTTTGGGTGCACCAGAATTTGGGGCATATATAATTCATTATTGTGAAATCTTCTTGTGAAATGTTCCTTATGAAATGAAAATGTAATGGCCTTCTTTGTCCTTTTTGATCTTTTCTTTAATCGAAGTCCTTCTTTGTTTCCCGATATTAAAATAGCAACACCTGGCTTTTTTTTTAAATACCATTTGCTTGGGAATATGTTTTTTCCATCCCTTTCCAACTTAAGGTGGTGCCTGTCCTATAGGTAAGATGTTGTTTCTCTTGTTAGACAGCTATCGATGGATTTTGGTTTCCTAATTCCAGTCTCGTCCTATGTCTTTTCTTTTTAATTTGGGGGAATTTAAGTTCCATTAATATTTAAGGGTTATGACTGATAGGTTTGTGTTGCTTTCCTTTTGCCTTATTATCCACTGCGGTTTTGATTTGGGTTTCTACTTTGCAGTTATGCTTTTATTGATTTCCTCTTTCTAGGTGCCTGGGTTGGTTGCTCCTTTCTTCTTGTTCTTTGAAATTGCTTCTTAAAGGCTTTCCCTCATGAAGGGTTGTTTTTAATGGACAATTATTCTTTCAAAGTTGTTTTATGTCAAATGGACAGATTTTTCTCTCCTTCAACTTAATTGACATTTTTTGCTGGGTATAGTAACCTGGATTGGCAGAGTCTAATTTGTCCCTTAAAATAACACTGGGAATGTCGCTCCAGTTCTTCTTGCCTTTCATCGTTTGCGTGAAGAAGTCAGTTGTAATTCTGATATGGTTCCCCCTTAATTAGTTTCACTTGGTTCTTTATTCTTTTCTTGTGGCTTTAAGGCTTTTGTTCTTTTGTTTTGGGGTGTCTAGCATTTTTAACTATGGATTGTGGTGTTGGAGAATTTCTTTTTCTGATCTTGTTCCTTTTTTGAGTTTCTATTTACTTCTTGCTATTGGTATTGGTTTGTCCTTTTTTAGTTTGGGGAAGGTTTTCAAATTCTGTTATTCTGGTTGGAAGATCTGTCAAGACCATTCTTCTTGGGGTTTCTTCTCCTTCCTCTATTTCCTATAATGCAGAGGTTTGATCTTTTCATCAGTGGTCCCACGCGTCCCCTGGTGTGTTCCATTTGTTGGTATGGTTAAAATTTGTAATAAGCTATGCCGGTGAAGGTTTTTTAGGTGCTGTGTTATCCTGTCCATAGGGGTTTCGGTGATTATGTGTTGGTCGTGTTCCATGCTTGCTCGGAGTGTCTCTGAGGGCTTTTTTTTTTTTTCCATGTCCTCTCTGAATGGATGAGTGTTTGCTATCCTCTTTTTCCATTGCCTCTTCTGATTTCTTTTATTATTTATTTACCTTTTATTTGGAGCTTCTCGATCTCTTTTTTGGTAGATCTTCTTGTTCTGCGTTGTGTTTGGTTCTTATCTTTTTGGTATGGGATCTTTTCAGTGTTTCTACTTTTTCTGGAGCTTTTCATTCTCTCTCTAGTCCTTCCTTGAGTTCCATCATCCCTCCTTTCTCTTAGTTCTTTAATTTGTTCTTTATGAATCTTTGTTAGTTCTTTAATATGTTTCCCAATTGTGTTTCTGATGATCTGTGCCTTGGGTCATCCCCAGAGGGATCCCACTGAGGCGTCTTCCATAGGGTTGGTAAAGACTTGGCACGGGATTATCCCTGCCCCTTCCCCAGTGTTGTCTCTTCTTTGAGTCCTGGCATTGGGCCTTCTCCTTGCCGTCTCCCGCTCCCTTTCTTCTTCCGCTGGGCTCAGGAGATCTCCACTGTTGCTCTTAAGACTCCATATCCCGGAAGTTTATATCTCTAGAGTCCTCACTTATAGGAACTCTTTTTTTTTTTTTTTTTTTTTTTTTTTTTGTCTTTTTTGAGACAGGGTCTCTCTGTAGCTTGGGCTGTTCCTGGAACTCCTCTTTCAACCCAGACTGGCCTTGACAAACTCTCACAAAGATCCGGGGGGGGCCTGCCTCTGCACTCCCAAAGTGCTAGGAATTTAAAGGCAAATGCCGCCAACCCCACGCCTGGGCTATAGATCATGTTACCAGGAACTAGTAAGTGTTTTTAAAAGGTCCATATCCTGAATTAATATTAGGGAGTCCCCTCACTGTAGGACTCTGGTACAGGACTGGTTAGTGTTGGCAGAAGTTTATTATTTTGAGATTTTTTCATGTTATTGGGTTTTTTTGTTGTGTTTTGTTGCTTGTACTTTGGCCCATTTGGGTTTCTTTTTTTTTCTTTTTTTTTTTTTCTTTTTGTATGTGTATGAAGTGTAACTGGTCTGCATTTTAGGTTTGTGCAGCCCGTGTGTGCTGCGGAGGTCAGAAGAGGGTTGTCAGATTTCCTGGGAACTGGATTTCTCCTGGAATTGGAGTTTATTACAAGACGGTTCTTGGCCGCATGTGGGTGCTGGGGATTGAAACCCGGGTCCTCTGAAGAGCAGTCAGCGCTCTTAACCACAAGGGCCATCTCTCCAGCCCTTTGGGTTTTTTTTTGCTGTGTTGATTCTAGTGTGAAGCTCAGATGTTTCTTTTGAGTTTGCAGACTGACTTTGATTATATTTGCTTTTAGGTGTTCTTCATTGTTCTTATTTGCATACAGATGTGGTTAGTTTAGGCTTCAAGCTCTCACCTCTAACCTTAAGCTTTGTATACTGGAACAAGACGCAGCACCCTTCCCAACCTCAGCCTAGTCAAATAGCTCCCCCAAGTTGGGCCAGAGCTGATGCAAACACTTAATGGCCATGACCTCTCAGGGCTGAACCTCTCATCTTGGGAAACCTGCACCATGAGGGCCACAGGCCTTCCTGGCTTTTTTTGTGGAAAGATTACAACACCTCTGCTGACTGTGCAGCGGAGTCCCCCACGCAAAGTGGGTGAGCCCCAGTCACCCACCTGGAGGTGCACCTCAAGAAACACCGTGTAAACACCTCCTGGTCGTCCCTGCCAAGGTCTATACCTGGGGCCAATGGGAGGGAGGGCCAGCCCCCTCCCTGATGCCCTAGGGCCACATCCACAGCACGTTGAGCTGCAGCACTAAGGGTCCAAATGCCCTCGGATCACCTCTGATGGTCCCCAGTGCTCACAGGGGCCTCTATGTCCCCCCTCCTTGACTTTGCCTCGTCTAGTTTGTTCACCCACCAAACAACTGACCTCTGGCCCTGGGTGCCGCCATCTTGAGCTCCTTTTTTTTTTGTTAAAATTTTTTTTTCCATAATCTGTCATTCATTTTCTTTTTTGAAAACTAACTTATCACATTTTTCTGCCTTTTCTTGTCTTTTTTTTCTTTTTCTCTTTCCCCTCCTTTGCCTCCCTCCTCCATCTTAGTCTGCTGGTAAGTTGAGGTTTTTGCCTCTGGCTTTTTTGCAAGCATTGCTCTTTATTTTGGTTTTCCTTTGTGTTTGTTATATTTAGGGTTTACCCAGGCTTTTCCCTGCTCTGGCTTTGAGCTTCACCATGATTTGGTGGCCTGTCTCTCCAGTGCTGGGGTCTAGGCAGCGCTACTACACGCCCTGTGCACCTCGGGTCTGGCTCCAAATGGCCTCCACTGCTGTGTCGTAGTTTCTCTCTGCCTATTGATGTGCAGGCTGCAATGGATTTTTGACAAACAGGTTCTCTTGGTCCTGGCTAAGGACATATTGCATACTGATTCTGACATCCGTTCCCTCCTCGGGAAATCCTTCCCTCCTGGCCTCTGATAGTTAAGCCAAGCCTGTACACCCAAGACAGCACTGCAACAGAGAGCTTTGATACCTTGCTTTTTCCTTAGGTAATTTGAAGTGGGCTCTCCCTGATGTGTTTGGGAGGAGTGGGGTAGCTCTATAGTTACCAACCTCTTGGCTAGCACTCAGTTTCTTCGGCGTGCCTTCCTTGCCTGCACAGCTGTGGGTGCACCACTAGTCTGCCTGCCTCAGCCTTCTGTTCTCATGGGCCCTTTCTCTGGAGACTTCAGCTTCTGTGGACAACTGTTTTTTCATGTTTTGTGTATCAGATTGCCAAGACTGTTTTTTTCTCTTTTTTCCTTCTTTCTTAGGAAAAGCCCCTCCCTTGGGCACATAGACACCTGAATTCAGCCACGTGTCCAGAATAGAGCTCCTCTTCTCACCATCACCGTCTTTTGGTCCCTGGTCCTGGTCCTGTGCTATGCTGGGTGGTGTCCAGGCCTGTCCTCTTGTCTTCTCTGTGTGCTGGGAGCAGACAGAGACCATAGCTCCTTCACCTTCACCTTCCCTTACCCTTGACCCTATCTGCTCTAGTCCATCCCTTTGTTCTGTACCCTAGAGTGTGTAAGCCTGGCACTGACCACAGCCCGTCTGAAGGCAGGCATGTAGTGTGTGCTCAGTTAGGACCTGTTGAATGAGTTAGTGAAACATCACACTTGTTTTTTCTATGAAATTCTGACTGGTTTCATTTAGAATGCTTCTTTTTTTTTTTTTTTTTTTTTTTTTTTTTTTGTCTTTTTCGAGACAGGGTTTCCCTGTAGCCCCCAGCGTTTTTTTTTTTTGAACTATCTCTTGCACTGTAGACCAGGCTGGCCTTGAATCACAAAGATCGCCTGACTCTGCCTCCTGAGTGTAGGATTAAAGGCGTGTGGCAACCCCACGCCCCAGCTTAGGATGTCTTTGTTCTAAACAGCAGCATATCGACTTGCTAGAAATTAGACAACAGGTGGTAGCCACACAGCTCTTCTTTCTGAAATAGACTGAGCTGGCTGCTAGGAACAGTCACAGCCCTGGTGGAGTTGGGAGGATGAGTGTTTCTGGATGTGGGTTGCTCTCCTAGAGGAACCAGGAAGAGGAAGTTCCATTGCTAGTGGGCCATGCCAGTTTCTGACTGGAATGGAGGGAAGCTTGAAGGCTGTGGTGGAACGCAGCTGGATCTGGAGCTTGTTTGATAGCCTATAGCATTGTCCGGGCTCCTTGTCATGAAATCTGAAATGTAATGGTAAATTCTCAGCAGTGTTGTTGTTGTTTTGTGTAGGATTCAGAGTGGGTGATGACAAGAACACACTTCAAGGCTGACTGTTTTGCAAGTGGCCCAGGGAAACATTCCTACCGTGGCCGTTGTGGTCTGGCTGCCTTTTTTTTTTTTTTTGTTCTTTTCTTTCTTCTTGCCACATACTAGTGTTACAAGGCTGCAATGTGTCTTTGTGTGATGCTTGGCTGTGAGCTCCATCATCCACCCTAGGGGGCTTCCTTGCCTCTGTCAAAGGCCAGCCATCTCTTGTGCCAGTGTCATGTCCCATCATCTCCTCGTCTCCCTTGCAGCAGAGCAGAGACCCTCTGGGGTCTCTCTTGGGTTGCGCTGTTTCTGCTCTTAGTGAGGAGACTGCTGTCATCTGGTGAGAGGAGAGAGTGGCCAGTCATTGTGGCTTGAGATGTTCCATGTCTGACATGGAGATGGCACACAGGAGGTTCAAGGTGGCTGAGGCTAGAATGGATATTGGGATTCCCCTACATGCATGATATTTCAAGCCTGGAATGTCAGAGGAGTGAACAGGGTGTGGTTCCCTGGGGTGAAAGTAGAATGTCTCTTGGCAATTTTTTTTGGACACAAAGAAGGAATTGAATAAGAGCCCGGAGGTGTTGGGGGGAGTGTCCAGGGAACCAGGTAAAGAAGGCATGCTTTCTTGCCAGGGAGCCCTGACTGCTGGTCAGTAGGTCATTTGAGTAAAGTGGAAGCCAAGGTGACTCCTTTCATGGTAGCAGTGTGAATTTGGAGTATGGGCTCCCCAGCTTGGAGCTCTCCCTGACTTGACTCGTTCAGAACCAGATCTCAGTCTCTACGGTGTGCCGTGTGGCCTCCCAGCTCCGGCCTCCTCTCCTCTCCTTTTGTCTTGCTCACAGGCAGTAGAGAAGATCTTGCCTTAGTTGTCTGACCAGGCAAGCAGAGGGGTTCCCTTGGGCAATACACAGGCCCCATCCTTTTGTTACTGAAACTGTAGGTGGCTTCAAAATACAAGGCTGCTGGGCATGATCATTGAGCATGGGGTTTGTCATATACTAAGCCTGGTTGGAGCGTGTCCAGCCTTCCAGACCTGGAGCCTGGTGTTTAGCACTGTTCGCCAGTCAGTTTGCTGTAGTGACCAAATTTTATATGCACAACAGTACTTTAAAACTAAAGTGTGTACATAAACTTTCTTTCGCCATTGGGTTTAGAATAAGAATTGAGCCCAGGTGTGGTGGTGCACACCCTTTAATCCCGCCACTCAGGCAGGAGGCGAGGGCAGGCAGATCTCTTGTGAGTTCAAGGCCAGCTTTGGCCTTACATAGCGAGTTCAGGATAGCTGGGGCTTACAGGGGCACTTCTTTTAAAAAAGATCAAAAGGGCTGGAAGAGAGGCCTATGCGGTTGGGAGCGCCGCCGACGCTCTTGCAGAGGACCCGGGTTTGATCCCACGCACCCACATGGCGGCGATGAGCCATCCTGGAAACTTCCAATTTCCGGAGAGCCTGCCAGTCCAGGGGAATCCGGACCAACTCTCTTCTGAACCTCCCGCGGCATTGCACGACCCACGGTGTGCACAAACTGCATGCAGACACATCTTCATACACAATAAGAAAATAAATAAAAAAATTAATTAAAAAAATACTTTTTAAAAAAAATTTACGATAAAGAAAAAAAAAAAAAAGGATTGAGCTGGGTGTGGCGGTTCAAAAATCCTTATAAAAAAAAATAAAATATCCCAGCTTTTGAAGAGGGTAGAGACCAGGTGGATCTCCTTTGAGTTCAAGCGGCCAGCTACAAAATAGTGAATTCCCAGGACAATTTAGGGGCTACAGGAAGAACCCTGTCTCAAAAAAGACCCTCCCCACAAAAAATCAAAAATGAACTGTTGGAAATTGTGGGGCAAGGGATAGCGTGATGGCTGTGTGGGTTAAAGTGCTTGTCATATGACCCTGACCCCCCCAAGTTTAAGCCCTGGAACCCACCATATAAAGGTGGAAGGAGAGGACTTGTGACTTCTCGCACCACAAGTTGAAACCCCACACACCATGTGTTATACTTGTGGCCACCCCCCCATACATACACTTAATAGTAAGTGAAAATTTGAAAAATGTGGGGTAATGACAAGGATCCAGGGACTTGTAATCAGACTTGATTCTCAGAATATAGTTCCTACAAGCAAACAGAAGGAGAAGGGAGCAGATAGGACACCCTCCCCACCCCGCCCCAGGGGTCCTCTGGAGATTGGGTCTTTTTTTTTTTTTTGATCTTTTTTTTTAAAGTATTTTTTTTAATTAATTTTTTTTTATTTATTTCTGTATGTGTATGAATGTGTCTGCATGCAAGTTTGTGCACCCGTGTCGTGCAATGCCGCGGAGGTCAGAAAAGAGTGTCGGATTCCCCTGGAACTGGAGCTCTCCTGGAATTGGAGTTTCAGATGGCTCTCGGCCGCCATGTGGGTGCTGGGGATCAAACCCGGGTCCTCTGCAAGAGCGTCGGCGCTCCTAACCGCTAGGCCATCTCTCCAGCCCTTTTTGATCTTTTTTTAAGACAGTGTTCCCCCTGTAGCCCCAGCTATCCTGGAACTCGCTATGTAGGCCAAGCTGGCCTTGAACTCACAGAGATCTGCCTGCCTCTGCCTCCTGCCTGAGTGCTGGGATTAAAGGGGTGCACCACCACACCTGGCTCAATTCTTATTTCTAAACAGCATGGCGAAAGTTTACACACTTTAGTTTTAAAGTACTGTTGTGCATATAAAATTTGGTCACTACAGCAAACTGACTGGCGAACAGTGCTAAACACCAGGCTCCAGGTCTGGAAGGCTGGACACGCTCCAACCAGGCTTAGTATATGACAAACCCCATGCTCAATGATCATGCCCAGCAGCCTTGTATTTTGAAGCCACCTACAGTTTCAGTAACAAAAGGATGGGGCCTGTGTATTGCCCAAGGGAACCCCTCTGCTTGCCTGGTCAGACAACTAAGGCAAGATCTTCTCTACTGCCTGTGAGCAAGACAAAAGGAGAGGAGAGGCGCAGCTGGGAGGCCACACGGCACACCGTAGAGACTGAGATCTGGTTCTGAACGAGTCAAGTCAGGGAGAGCTCCAAGCTGGGGAGCCCATACTCCAAATTCACACTGCTACAGTGAAAAGGAGTCACCTTGGCTTCACTTTACTCAAATGACTACGACCAGCAGTCAGGGCTCCTGGCAAGAAGCATGCTTCTTTACCTGGTTTCCTGGACACCTCCCCAACACCTCGGGCTCTATTCAATTCCTTCTTTGTGTCCAAAAATTGCAAGAGCACATTCTACTTCACCCCAGGGAACCACACCCTGTCACTCCTCTGACATCCAGGCTTGAAATATCATGCATGTAGGGGAATCCCAATATCCATTCTAGCCTCAGCCACCTTGAACCTCCTGTGTGCCATCTCCATGTCAGACATGGAACATCTCAAGCCACAATGACTGGCCACTCTCTCCTCTCACCAGATGACAGCAGTCTCCTCACTAAGAGCAGAAACAGCGCAACCCAAGAGAGACCCCAGAGGGTCTCTGCTCTGCTGCAAGGGAGACGAGGAGATGATGGGACATGACACTGGCACAAGAGATGGCTGGCCTTTGACAGAGGCAAGGAAGCCCCCTAGGGTGGATGATGGAGCTCACAGCCAAGCATCACACAAAGACACATGCAGCCTGAACACAGTATGTGGCAAGAAGGAAAGAAAAAAAAAAAAAAAAAGCAGCCAGACCACAAGGCCAGGTAGGAATGTTTCCCTGGGCCACTTGCAAACAGTCAGCCTGAAGTGGTTCTTGTCATCACACTCTGAATCCTACACAAACAACAACTGTCTGAGCAATTACCATACATTTCAGATTCATGACAAGGAGCCCGGACAATGCTATAGGCTACAAACAGCTCCAGATCCAGCTGCGTCCACCACAGCCTTCAAGCTCCCTCCATTCCAGTCAGACTGCATGGCCCACTATGCAATGGAACTTCCTCTTCCTGGTCCTCTAGGGCAGCAACCATCCAGAAAGCCTCATCCTCCCACTCCACCAGGGCTGTGACTGTTCCTAGACAGCCAGCTCAGTCTATTTCAGAAGCTGTGTGCACACTCTGTGCTTCTAATTTCTAGCAGTCGATAGCTGCTGTTAGAACAAAGCATCCTAAGCTGGGCGTGGTGGTGCACGCCTTTAATCCTAGCACTCAGGAGGCAGAGTCAGGCGGATCTTTGTGAGTTCAAGGCCAGCCTGGTCTACAGAGTGAGTTCCAGGACAGCTGGGGCTACAGGGAAACCCTGTCTCGAAAAGACCAAAAAAAAAAAGAAGCATCCTAAATGAAACAGTCAGAATTTCATAGAAAAAACAAGTGTGATGTTTCACTAACTCATTCAACAGGTCCTAACTGAGCACACACTACATGCCTGCCTTCAGACGGGCTGTGGTCAGTGCCAGGCTTACACACTCTAGGGTACAGAACAAAGGGATGGACTAGAGCAGATAGGGTCAAGGGTAAGGGAAGGTGAAGGTGAAGGAGCTATGGTCTCTGTCTGCTCCCAGCACACAGAGAAGACAAGAGGACAGGCCTGGACACCACCCAGCATAGCACAGGACCAGGACCAGGGACCAAAAGACGGTGATGGTGAGAAGAGGAGCTCTATTCTGGACACGTGGCTGAATTCAGGTGTCTATGTGCCCAAGGGAGGCTTTCCTAAGGGAAAAAAGAGAAACAGTCTTGGCATCTGATACACAAACATGAAAAAACAGTGTCCACAGAGCTGAGTCATCCAGAAAGGGCCCATGAGAACAGAAGCTGAGGCAGGCAGACTAGTGGTGCACCCACAGCTGTGCAGGCAAGGAAGGCACGCCGAAGAAACTGAGTGCTAGCCAAGAGGTTGGTAACTATAGAGCTACCCCACTCCTCCCAAACACATCAGGGAGAGCCACTCAAATACTAAGGAAAAAGAAGGTATCAAAGCTCTCTGTGCAGTGCTGTCTTGGGTGTACAGGCTTGGCTTCTAGTCAGAGGCCAGGAGGGGAAGGATTCCCGAGGAGGGAACGGATGTCAGATCAGTATGCAATATGTCCTAGCCAGGACCAAGAGACCTGTTTGTCAAAATCCATTGCAGCCTGCACATCAATAGCAGAGAGAACTACGACACAGCAGGAGGCCATGGAGCCAGACCGAGGTGCACAGGGGGTGTAGCGCTGCCTAGAACCCCAGCACTGGAGAGACAGGCACCAAATCATGGTGAGCTCAAAGCCAGAGCAGGAAGCCTGGTAAACCCTAAATATAACAAACACAAAGAAAACCAAATAAGAGCAAGCTGCAAAAAGCCAGAGGCAAAAACCTCAACTACCAGCAAGACTAGATGGCAGGAGGGAGGGAAGGAGGGAAAAGAAAAAGAAAAAAGGACAAGAAAGGCAGAAATGTGAAAGTTATTTTTCAAAAAAGAAAAATGAATGACAGATTATGGAAAAAAAAAATTTTAAACAAAAAAAAAGGAGCTCAAGATGGCGGCACCCAGGGCAGAAGGTGCAGTGTGAACAACTGAGGCAAAGTCAGGGGAGGGGGACCTAGGGGCCCCTGTGAGCACTGGGGACCATCAGAGGTGATCCGAGGGCATTTGGACCCTTGGTGACTGCAGCTCAAGGCTGTGGATGTGGCCCTAGGGCATCAGGGAGGGGGCTGGCCCTCCCTCCCATTGACCCCAGGTATAGACCTTGGCAGGGACGACCAGAGGTGTTACACGGTGGTTCTGTGAGTGCATCCCTCCAGGTGGGTGACTGGGGCTCGCCTCACTTTAGCGTGGGGGCCTCCAGCTGCACAGCAGCAGAGGTGTTGTAATCTTTCCACAAAAAAAGCCAGGAAGGCCTGTGGCCCTCATGGTGCAGGTTCCACCAGAGGGGTTAGGGCAGGCCTAAGTGTTGCATAGCTCTGGCCACTGGGGGGCGATATTTGCTGGTGAGGTGGGAGGTGCTGCTCTGTCCAGTACAAAGCTAGAGGTGAGAGCTTGAAGCCTAAACTAACCACATCTGTATGCTAAATAAGACAATGAGAACACCTAAAGAATATAATCAAAGTCAGTCTGCAACTCAAAGAAACATCTGAGCTTCACACTAGAATCACAACCAGCAAAAGAAACCCAAAGGGGCTGGAGAGATGGCCTGGTGGTTAAGAGCGCTGACTGCTCTTGCAGAGGACCCGGGTTCAATCCCCAGCACCCACATGGCGGCCAAGAACCGTCTGAAACTCCAATTCCAGGAGAATTCCAGTTCCAGGGGAATCTGACACCCTCTTCTGACCTCCGCAGCATTGCACAACACGGGTGCACAAACCTAAATGCAGACAGTACACTCATACACATACAAAAAGAAAAAAAAAAAAGAAAAAAAAAGAAACCCAAATGGCAAAAGTACAACAACAACAACAACAAAAAACCCAATAACATGAAAAATCCAAATGATAACCTTCTGCCAAACACTACTAGTCCTGTACCAGAGTCCTACAGTGAGGACTCCCTAATATAATTCAGGATATGGACCTTAAAACACTACTAGTCCTGTACATGAGTCCTATAGCCAGGCGTGGTGGCGCATGCCTTTAATCCTAGCACTTGGGAGGCAGAGGCAGGCGGATCTTTGTGAGTTCAAGGCCAGTCTGGTCTACATAGAGAGTTCCAGGACAGCCCAGAGCTACAGAGAGACCCTGTCTCAAAAAAGACCAAAAAAAAAAAAAAAAAGAGTCCTATATTTATTTATTTGTGTATTGTAATGATGTACTGTCTGCATGTAGGTCGTTGCACCCACGTCGTGCAACGCCGCGGAGGTCAGAAGAGGGTTTCGGATTCCCCTGGAATGGAGTTCTCCTGGAATGGGAGTATAGACGGTTCTCAGCCGCCATGTGGATGCCGGGGAGCGAACCCGGGTCCTCTGCAAGAGAGCAGTTGGTGCTCTTAACCACAGGAGGGCATCTCTCCAGCCCTGTGTTGTTTTTTTTTTTTTTTTTTTGAGACAAAGGGGTCTCCCTATAGCCCCAGCTGGCCTAGAACTCACTCTGTAGGCCAGGCTGGCCGTGAACTCAGAGATCAGTCTGCCTCTGCCTCTGCCTCCCAAGTGCTAGGATTAAAGGTGTGTGCCACCACGCCCAGCTATAATAGTTCTTTTTTTTCCATACATTATTTTTATTTTTTAACAAATCTAGACTGTGTTCCCGCCCATTCCCCCACCCGCCAGAGCTCATGCATTCTGCAAAAATGCTTTTTCATCTTTAGTCTTTCTCAATATTCTCCATGAGGATTTGACTGTTTTGAGCAGAAGTTCCTGTTTCAGTCAATTCTTTGATGCAGTCTTTCTGTTTGTGTGTTGTTTTCCAATAGCATTACGCCCAACCTGCTTTGGACAAAAGCTCAGGGGGGCTACACAAGAAATACTTAAACGGGGTAATTGGCACTAGCATCCACAGATGAGGGATACCATTCGTCGGTTGGTTTTTTCTGGGACTGTGTACGTCACTCAGCATGATGTCCGCGTAGCTCCAGCCATTTTCCTCCAAAGCTTGTGATGTCGGTCTTTCTTTACTGCTGCATAGAGCTCCATTGTGGTAGATGTACCACATTTTTCTCTTATCCACTCGTCAGTTGAGGGGCATTTAGGTTGGTTCCACGCTCCTTGCTATTGTGAAGAGAGCTGCAATAAACATGGCCGTGCATGTATCTCTGTGGTGGCGTAAGTCTTGAGGGTAAGGTACATGCCCCAGGAATGGTATGGCTGGGTCGGGTGGCAAGTTTATTCCAAGTCTTTTCCCAAGAGTTTCTCCACACTGCTTTCCATAGTGGCTGTAACGAGTTTACATTCCCACCAGCGTGGATGAGTGTTCCCTTTACCCCACAACCCTCCAGCACTTGGTATCATGTTGTTTTCCTGATCCTAGCCAGTCTTAGTGAGTAAGATGATATCTTAAAGTGGTTTTGATTTGCAATTTCCCTTATGATTAGTGATGTTAAACACTTCTTGAGGTGTTTTTCCAGACATCTCTAATTCCCTCACTTGTGAAGTCTCTGTTCATTCTTTGTTTCCATCTATTGAGCGGGTCGTTTGTTTTCTTTTTTCTTTGTTTTTTGAGTAGTTTATATATGGAAATGAATGCTTTGTCAGATGTATCTGCAGTGAAGGGTTCCCCAACTCTGTGTGGAATTTCTCGTCACTTCCTTGATTGTTTCTTTTGATGTACAGAAGCTTTGATTTTAATGAGGCCCCATTTGTCATTGTCGACCTTAATTCTTGTGCAGCTGCTGTCTGTTGATTTAGGAAGTCTTTTTCCTACGCCTAGTCTTGTAGCCTGCTGCCAACTTTTTTTCTATCACCTTCAAGTTTGGAGTTGTCACGCTGAGGTCTTTTTCCATCTGGGTTTACTTTTTTGTACAGGGCGAGAGGTAGGGGTTTAATTTCATTCTTCTACAAGTGGTGATCCCAGTTTTGGCCAACACAACGTGCTGAAGATGCTGTCTTTTCTCCATTGTGGCTTCTTGGCCCCCTTGTCAAATATAAGATGGCTGAAATTGTATGTGCTCAGATTTGGATCTTTGGTTTTGTTCCATTGGTCAACAGTCTGTTTTGTGCCAGTACCAGGCTGTTTTTATGAGACTATAAGCCCTGTAATATAATTTGAAGTCTGGTATAGAGATCCCCCCCTGTGTAGCTCTTTTCACTCAAGGTTGTTTTGGCTATTTGGGGTCTCTTTGTTTTCCAAAATGAATTTAAGAACTTTTGTTTCCAAAGCCTGTGAAGAAACTCTTGGGGATTTGATTGGAATTGCGTTAAATCTATACAAGAGTTTCAGTAAATGGACATTTTTACAATGTTAATTTTCCCAAATCCATGAGCATGGAGGTTTTTTACATCTTCTGATGTCTTCTTCAATTTCTTTCTTTAAAGGTTTAAAATTTTTTTGGAGGGTCTTGATGTCTTTGGTTAGGTTTGTTTCCTAGGTATTTTATTGTTTTTGATGCTATTGGAGTGGAAGGTCCTTTGAATTCTTTCTCCATTGCTTGTTGTTGGTGTAAAAGAAAGGCCATTGATTTTTTTTTAAGGTTAATTTTTTTTTTTTTTTTTTTTTTTTTTTTTTTTTTTTTTTTTTTTTTTTTTCTGGTGGAGTTTTTTAGCTTCCCTTAAGTAAACATCATATCATCAGCAAATAGGGATAGTTTGACTTCCTCTTTCCAATTAGTCTCCTTTAATATCCTTTTCTTGCCTTATTGCTCTAGCAAGTGTTTCAAGCACTATATTGAAGAGGAGTGGTGAAAGGGGGCAGCCTTGCCGAGTTTCCTACCTTTAAAGGGAATGTTCTGTCATTCCCATTTAGGATGATATTGGCTGTGGGTTTCCGTGTAATATGGCTTTGTTACATTGAGGAATGATCCCTCCAATCCAATTCTTCTAGGACTTTAAGCATGAAGGGATGCTGGATTTTGTCAAAGGCTTTTTCAGCATCAATTGAGGATGATGGTGTGGTTTTTGTCTTTGATTCCGTTTATGTGTGTATGATGTTTATTGATTTTCGTATGTTGAACCATCCCTGCACTCTGGTATGAATCCAACTTGGTCATGATGGATGATCTTCTTTTTTTTTTTTTATTTATTTTTGTATGTGTATAATGTACTGTTCTGCATGTAGGTTTGTGCACCCGTTGGCGTGCAATGCCATGGGGCGGAAGGGGTGCGGAATTCCCCTGGAACTGGAGTTCTCCTGGAATTGAAGTTACAGACGGTTTCTCAGCCGCCATGTGGGTGCTTGGGGGTCGAAACCCGGTCCTCTGCAAGAGCAGTCGGTGCTCTTAACGCGCTAGGCTATCTCTCCAGTCGGAGATTTCTTGATGTGGGTCTGTATGTGATTTGCCAGTATTCTGTTTAGAATTTTGGCATCTGTGTTCATGAGGGAGATGGGTCTATAATTCTCCTTTTTAGTTGGATCTTTGCCTGGTTTTGGTAATAGAGTGATGTGGCTTATAGAGGAATTTGGGAGAATTCTCTCTGATTGTTATACTTCCAACAGTTTCAGTAATAATGGTTGTAAGGTCTTTTTTGAAATGTTTTATAGAATCTTGATGAAACTGTCGTGGCCTGGGCTTTTTTGTTGGGAGGCTTCTTACTACATCCTCTATTTCTTCATATGTTATGGGTCTGTTTAAGGTGTTTGCTCTTCTTGGTTGAGCTTTGGTGATTCCCAGGATTTCAGATATCATCCATTTCTTCGAGGTTTTCAAACTGGTAGATTATAGGTTCTTGTAATTCCCAATAATTTTCTGGATCTTTTCGTTGTCCTGTTGTGATATTTCCCTTTTCATCAGGGATGTATTGATTTGGGAGTTGTTCCTTCTTTCTTTTGTTTGACTGGGCTAGAGGTCTGTCTATCTTGTTTAATTCTTTCAAGAACCAACTTTTGGCTTCATTAAATTTTTTTTTTTTTGTATTATTTTCTTTGTTTATATCATTGATTTCTCCTCTGATTTTTGTTATGTCTTCCTGTCTGCTGCATTAGGGTTCAATCTGTTTGTTGCCTCTCAAGTGCTTTTTTAGCTGTAGTGTTAGATCATCCACTTACGCTCTTTTCTGTTTTTTCTAATGTAGGCACCCAGGGCTATAAACTTCCTCTTAGGAATGCATTTTAAGGTATCCCAAGTTTTGTTGTGTTATTGTCATTGTCTTTCAGTTCTAGGAATGTTTTAATTTCTTCTTATCTCTTCCTTGACCCATTCATTATTCAAGAGTGTGTTGTTTAGTCTCCAATGTGTTCTTGTAGGCAGGAGGGCTTGCCTTGTTGATGTTGAGCTTTATTGCACTGTGGTCTGACAGAATGCATGAAATTATTTCAATCTTTTTGTATTTGTAGAAGGTTTCTTCTGTGTCCCAGTATGTGGTCGATTTTGGAGAATGTTCCGTGGGTGGCTGAGTAGAAATGTATTCTAGTGTATTAGGATGGAATGTTTTGTAGAGGTCTATGCAGGTCCATTTGGTGTATCATATCGTTCAGTTTACAGATGTCTCTCTGTTTATTCTTTTGTCCTGTTGAATTCCAAAGGACTCAGTGGGGTATTAAATCCCCACTATGAGTGTACCAGGGGTTAGTCCTGTGACTTGTGGTCCTGGAGAATTGTCTTTATAAAGTTTGGTGCACCAGAATTTGGGGCATATATATTCATAATTGTGAAATCTCTTGGTGAATTGTTCCTTTGATGAAAATGTAAATGGCCTTCTTTGTCCTCTTCTGATTTCCTTTTACTTGGAAGTCTTTTTTTTGCCGATATTAAAATAGCAACACCTGCTTTTTTTTAATACCATTTGCTTGGGAATATGTTTTTCGATCCCTTTCACTTAATGGTGCTGTCCTTAGGGGAAGATGTGTTTCTTGAAGACAGCATATCGATGGATTTTGTTTTCCTAATCCAGTCTCTCCTATGTCTTTGTCTTTTGATTGGGGAATTTAGTTCCATTATTTTTTTTTTTTTTTTTTTTTGTGTTCTTTTCTCTTTCATTTATCTATCTGCGGTTTTAGTTTGGTTTCTACTTCTCAGTTATGCTTTTATTGATTTCTTTTCTAGGTGCCTGGGGTGTTGGTTGCTCCTTTCTTCTTGTTCTTTGAATTGCTTCAAGCATTCTCTGAAGGTTGGTTTTATGGACATGTATTCTTTCAAGTGTGTTTATGTCATGGAAGATTTTTCTCTCTCCTTCCATAATTGACATTTTTGCTGGGTATAGACCTGGGTTGGCAGCTTATTGTCCCTTAAACACTGGGAATGCTTTGCTCAAGTTTCTCTTGCTTTCATAGTTTGCGTTGAGAAGTCAGTTGTAATTCTGATAGGTTTCCCCTTATAGTTCACTTGTTCTTTTTCTCTTGTGGCTTTAAGGCTTTTGTTCTTTGTTTTGGGTGTCTAGCATTTTTAACTATGATGTGGTGTGGGAAATTTCTTTCTGATTTTTCTGTTTGGAGTTCTATGTACTTTCTTGTATTGGTATTGGTTTGTCCTTTTTTAGTTTGGGGAAGTTTTTCATCTGTTATTCTGTTGAAGATCTGATCAATACCATCTCTTTGTGGGTTCTTCTCCTTCCTCTATTCCTATAATGCAGAGGTTTGATCTTTTCATAGTGTCCCACAGCTCCTGGTGTGTTCCATTTGTTGTGTATTTTTAAAATTTTTCATAATCTTCCCTTGAGGTTTTTTAGTTGTCTGTGTTATCTTCCAGGTCGTGATAGTTGCTTTGTTCGTGCTTCCTCCATTCTGCTGTTCTGAGGGTGTTCCATTCCTTTCCTCTGAATGGATGAGTGTTTGATTTCTTTTTCACTTTCCTCTTCTGATTCTTATTATTTACTACTTCTTTTTGGAGCTTCTCGATCTCTTTTGTAGTTCTTTGGTTCGCTGGTTGGTTTCTTTATCTTTTTGAGCATGGGATCTTTTCAGTGTTTCTACTTCCTTCTGGAGTTGTCATTTCTCGCCAGTCCTTCTTGAGTTTCCCACCCCTTTTCTTTTTCTTTAATTTTGTCTTTATGATCTTGTAGTTCTTTAAATAGTTCCCAATTGTGTTCTTATATCTGTGTCCTTGGCCATCCCAGGAGGATCCCACTGCAGGAGTCTTCCTAGGGTTGGTAAAGCTTGGCACGGGATTATCCTGCCCCTTCCAGTGTTGTCTCTTCTTGAGGTTCCTGGCATATGGGCTTCTCCTGCCTGTCCCCGCTCTTCCTTCCGCTGGGCTCAGGAGATCTCCATAGTTCTCTTAAGATCCATATCCCGAGTTATATCTAGGAAGTCCTCACTATAGGACTCTTTTTTTTTTTTTTTTTTTTTTTGGTCTTTTTTGAGACAGGGTCTCTCTGTTAGCTCTGGCTGTCCTGGAACCTCTATGTAGACCAGACTGGCCTTGAACTCACAAAGACCGCCTGCCGCTGCCGNACTGGAATGGAGTTCTCCTGGAATTGGAGTTACAGATGGTTCTTAGCCGCCATGTGGGTGCTGGGGATCGAACCCGGGTCCTCTGCAAGAGCGTCGGTGCTCTAACCGCTAGGCTATCTCTCCAGTCCCTTTTCTTTTTTTTTTGCTTCTCTCCTTTTTTTTTTTTTTAAATTTTTTTTATTTATTTCGGTATGTGTATCATTGTACTGTCGCATGCAGGTTTGTGCACCCGTGTCGTGCAATGCCGCGGAGGTCAGAAGAGGGTCTCGATTCCCCTGGAACTGGAGTTCTGCTGGAATTGGAGTTTCAGACGGCTCTCAGCCGCCATGTGGGTGCTGGGATCGAACCCGGGTCCTCTGTAGAGCGGTCGGCGCTCTAACCGCTAGGCCATCTCTCCAGCCCATGCTTCTCTCCTTTTAAATAGCTTAAATAATGTTGATTGTAGGTCACTTAATTTTTTTTATTTTATTTTTAGTTATTTTTTTTGGTATTTTCAAGACAGGTCTCCCTGTAGCCCCGCATCTGGAACTCACTCTGTAGACCAGGCTGCCTGAATTCCGAAGAGATCTCGCCTCCCTGAGTGCTAGGCATTAAAGGCGGCACCACCACGCCCGGCTTGTAGGTCCACTTTAAATGGCTGATAAAATTCTGCTGTAAATCCATCTGGGTCTGGGCTTTTTTTTAGCTGGAAGTTTTGTATTACTGTTTCTATATCCTCATATGTTATGGGTCTGTTTAACTGTTGATCTCTTCTTGGTTGGTTTTGGTTTGAGTTCCATGATTTCAGATATTCATCCAATTTCTTTTAGGTTTACAATTGTAGAGTATAGATTTTTTAAAGTGTCCCAGGGATTTTGTTGTGTTGTATTGTTGCTTTTGTTTAATTCCAGGAGTACTTTTACTTCTTCTTTATTTCTCCCTGACCCATTCATTCTTTGTTCAGGAGTGTGCTGTTTAATGTCCATGAATCCTGTATTTACTAGCTTCTTTTGGTGTTGATATTAGCGTTATTGTATTATGGTCTAATAAAATATATGGAATTATTTCAGTTCTTCTGTATTTGTTGAGTTTTTCTCTTGTCCCAGTATGTGGTTGATTTTGGAGAAGGTTCCATGGGTGCTGACTACTCAGTAGATGTTTGTTGGTCCTTTGGTGTATCATATTGTTCAGTTCAATGTCTCTTCGTTTATTCTTTGCCCAGTTGACCTAGCCAATGGACACAGTGGGTATTTGAAGTCCCCTGCTACTAGTGTACTAGAGTCAATCTGTCTTAAAGTCCGTAAAATTGTGTTACGAAAGTTTGGTGCACTTGAGTTTAGTGTGTATAAATTCATGATTGTGATATTCTTGGTTAATTATTCTTTTGATAAGAATGGAATGACTCTCTTTGATTAGGTTTAGTTTGAAGTCTCTTTTTATCTGATATTAGAACGTGGCTCCTGCTTGTTTTTCTTAGTGCATTTGCTTGTATATTTTTTCCATCTTTTTACCTTGAGATGATGCCTGTCTTTGAGATCTACATTATTTCTAATCATTTTGGTTTCTGGTGTATTCTTCCCCTAGGTTTTTATTTGCATAATAGTACTTTCATTAAGTATTTTCTGTTGGCTAGTTGATTATAGTTGCTCCTACCTTCCACTTTTTTACATTGCTTCAAATATTCTCTGAAGGGATGGCTTATGGGCAAGATTCTTTCAGCTTATTTATGTCATGAATTTTTCTTCCCTCAGCTTATAATTATTTTTGCTGGATAAGTATTCTGGCTGACATCTCTAGTCATTTAGAACTGATCTTTAGACAAGCTCTTCTGCTTTCATCGTTTCATGAAAAAGTAGCTATAAACTGATGAGGTTTTCATCAGTGACTTGTTTTTCTTGCCACCTGTCATATCCCTCTCTGCTTTGAACATCTATGTTTTTACTATGAATGACAAGAAGAATTTCTTTTCTGGTTATGTCTACCATTGGTGCTTCTGTGTGCTTCTCATGTCTCTGTGGGTAAGTCTTCCCTTAATTTATGGAAGTTTTTCTTCTACAATTCTGTTGAAGGTATGATCAATACATTATCCTGTGATTCTTCTTCCTCTTCTACCCCTATGATGTTTAGTCCTTTCATGGTGCCCGATATTCCATTCTGTATTTTTTAAATTTTTTCATAATTTTTGCTTGATCAATCCAGTTGTTTCATGTGTCTTCTATCTTGATATTCTGTTTTCTACTTCATTCTGTTATTGAGGCTTTCTCCCATTCTTTCCAAATGGTTTGTGGAGATTTCCGCTTCCTTTTTCATTCCAGCTTGAATTTTCTTCAATGTTTTTATATATTTTGTGATTTCATTCCATAGTTTATCATTACCTTCTTTTAATTTATCTGTCTTCTTTTAGTTCTTTCATTTCTTTGTATTTGTGGTTTTTTTTAAATTTTTTATTTATTTATTTGTGTATGTGTATGATGTACTGTCTGCATGTAGGTCTGTGCACCCACGTCGTGCAACGCCGCGGAGGTCAGAAGAGGTTTCAGATTCCCCTGGGAATGGAGTTCTCCTGGCATTGGTATAGACGGTTCTCAGCCGCCATGTGGATGCCGGGGATCGAACCCGGGTCCTCTGCAAGAGGCAGTGGTGCTCTTAACCAAGGAGGCATCTCTCCAGCCCTGTGTTTTTTTTTTTTTTTTTTTTGAGACAAGGGTCTCCCTTAGCCCAGCTGGCCTAGAACTCACTCTGTAGGCCAGGCTGGCCGTGAACTCAGGATCAGTCTGCCCTGCCTCTGCTCCAAGTGCTAGATTAAGGTGTGTGCCACCACGCCCAGCTATAATAGTTCTCTTTTTTTCACATACTTTTTTTTTTTTTTTTAACACAATCTAGACCATGTGTTTCCCGCCCATTCCCCCCCCGCCAGAGCTCATGCTTCTGCCAAAAATGCTTTTCATCTTTAAGTCTTTCTCAATATTCTCCATGAGGATATTGACTGTTTTGAGCAGAAGTTCACTGTTTCAGTCAATTCTTTGATGCAGTCTTTCTGTTGTTGTTGTTTTCTCAATATGCATCGACCGCCCAACTGCTTTGGACAAAAAGCTCAGGGGGGCTACACACAGAAATACTTACAACTGGGTAATTGGCACTAGCATCCACGATGAGGGATACCATTCGTCGTTGTTTTTCTGGGACTGTGTTATTCACTCAGCATGATGTCCGCTGCTCCAGCCATTTTCCTCCAAGCTTGTGATGTCGTCTTTCTTTACTGCTGCATAGAGCTCCATTTGTGGTAGATGTACCACATTTTCTCTATTCCACTCGTCAGTTGGGGCATTTAGGTTGGTTCCACGTCCTTGTATTGTGAAGAGAGCTGCATAAACATGGCCGTGCATGTATCTCTGTGGTGGCGTAAGTCTTGAGGGTAAGGTACATGCCCAGGAATGGTATGGCTGGGTCGGGTGGCAAGTTATATTCCAAGTCGTTTTCCCAAGAGTTTCTCCACACTGCTTTCCCATAGTGGCTGTAACGAGTTTACTTCCCACCAGCGTGGATGAGTGTTCCCTTACCCCACAACCGCTCCAGCACTTGGTATCATTTGTTTTTCTTGATCCTAGCCAGTTTATTGGAGTAAGATGATATCTTAAAGTGGTTTTGATTTGCATTTCCCTTAATGATTAGTGATGTGAACAGTTCTTGAGGTGTTTCTCAGACATCTCTCATATTCCCTCACTTGTGAAGTCTCTGTTCAGTTCTTTGTCTCCATCTATTGAGCGGGTCGTTTTTTCTTTTTTCTTTGTTTTTTGAGTAGTTTATATATTTGGAAATGAATGCTTTGTCAGATGTATCTGCAGTGAAGGGTTCCCCCACTCTGTGGGATTTCTTCACTTCCTTGATTGTTTCTTTTGATGTACAGAAGCTTTGAGTTTAATGAGCCCCATTTGTCATTGTCGACCTATTCTTGTGCCAGCTGCTGTCTGATTTAGGAAGTTTTCTACGCCTTGTCTTGTAGTCCTGCTGCCAACTTTTCTTCTATCACCTTCAAGTTTGGAGTTTCACGCTGAGGTCTTTATCCATCTGGAGTTTACTTTTGTACAGGGCGAGAGGTAGGGGTTTAATTTTCATTCTTCTACAAGTGGTGATCCCAGTTTTGGCCAACACCAACTGTGCTGAAGATGCTGTCTTTTCTCCATTGTGGCTTCTTGGCCCCCTTGTCAAATATAAGATGGCTGAAATTGTATGTGCTCAGATTTGGATCTTTGGTTTTGTTCCATTGGTCAACAGTCTGGTTTTTGTGCCGTACCAGGCTGTTTTTATGACTATAAGCCCTGTAATTAATTTGAAGTCTGGTATAGAGATCCCCCCCTGTGTAGCTCTTTTCACTCAAGGTTGTTTTGGCTATTTGGGGTCTCTTGTTTTTCCAAAATGAATTTAAGAACTTTTGTTTCCAAAGCCTGTGAAGAAACTCTTGGGGATTTTGATTGGAATTGCGTTAAATCTATACAAGAGTTTCAGGTAAATGGACATGTTTACAATGTTAATTTTCCCAAATCCATGAGCATGGAGGTTTTTTACATCTTCTGATGTCTTCTTCAATTTCTTTCTTTAAAGGTTTAAAATTTTTTTTTTTGTAGAGTGTCTTTGATGTCTTGGTTAGGTTTGTTTCCTAGGTATTTTATTGTTTTTGAGGTCTATTGGAGTGGAAGGTCTCTTTGAATTCTTTCTCCCGTTGCTTGTTGTTGGTGTAAAAGAAAGGCCATTGATTTTTTTTTAGGTTAATTTTTGTAATCCTGCCACTTTGCTGAGCTTTTAATTTCGTTTTCTAGGAGTTTTCTGGTGGTGGTGTTTTTAGCATCCCTTAAGTAAAATCATATCTTCAGCAAATAGGGATAGTTTGACTTCCTTTTTCAATTAGTACCTCCTTTAATATCCTTTTCTTGCCTTATTGCTCTAGCAAGTGTTTCAAGCACTATATTGAAGAGGAGTGGTGACAGGGGGCAGCCTTGCCGAGTAGTTCCTACCTTTAAAGGGAATGTTTCTGTCAGTTTCCCCATTTAGGATGATATTGGCTGTGGGTTTCCTGTATATTGTGGCTTTGTTACATTGAGGAATGATCCCTCCAATCCAATTCCTTCTAGGACTTTAAGCATGAAGGGATGCTGGATTTTGTCAAAGGCTTTTTCAGCATCAATTGAGAGATATGGTGTGGTTTTTGTCTTTGATTCCGTTTATGTGTTTGATGATGTTTATTGATTTTCGTATGTTGAACCATCCCTGCTCTCTGGTATGAATCCAACTTGGTCATGATGGATGATCTTCTTTTTTTTTTTTTATTTATTTTTGTATGTGTATAATGTACTGTTCTGCATGTAGGTTTGTGCACCCGTGTGCGTGCAATGCCATGGGTGCAGAAAGGGGTGTCGGAATTCCCCTGGAACTGGAGTTCTCCTGGAATTGAAGTTACAGACGGTTTCTCAGCCGCCATGTGGGTGCTTGGGGGTCGAAACCCGGTCCTCTGCAAGAGCAGTCGGTGCTCTTAACCGCTAGGCTATCTCTCCAGTCGGATTGATCTTCTTGATGTGGGTCTGTATGTGATTTGCCAGTATTCTGTTTAGAATTTTGGCATCTGTGTTCATGAGGGAGATGGGTCTATAATTCTCCTTTTTTGTTGGATCTTTGCCTGGTTTTGGTAATAGAGTGATGCTGGCTTCATATAAGAAATTTGGGAAGAGAATTCTCTCTGATTGTTATACTTCTCAACAGTTTCAGTAATAATGGTTGTAGGGTCTTTTTTGAGTTTTATAGAATCTGCTGTTGAAACTGTCTTGGGCCTGGGCTTTTTTAGTGGGAGGCTTCTTACTACATCCTCTATTTCTTCATATGTTATGGGTCTGTTTAAGGTGTTGATCTCTTCTTGGTTGAGCTTTGGTGATTCCCAGGATTTCAGATATTCATCCATTTCTTCTAGGGTTTCAAACTTGGTAGAATATAGGTTCTTGTAATTCCCATATAATTTTCTGGATCTTTTCTTGTCTTGGTCGTTGTGATATTTCCCTTTTCATCATGGATTGTATTGATTTGGGAGTTGTTCCTTCTTTCTTTTTGTTAACTGGGCTAGAGGTCTGTCTATCTTGTTTATTCTTTCAAAGAACCAACTTTTGGCTTCATTAAATTTTTTTTTTTTTGTATTATTTTCTTTGTTTTATATATTGATTTCTCCTCTGATTTTTGTTATGTCTTCCTGTCTGCTGCATTTAGGGTTCAATCTGTTTGTTGCCTCTCAAGTGCTTTTAGCTGTAGTGTTAGATCATTCCCTTACGCTCTTTTCTTTTTTCTATTTTAGGGCACCCAGGGCTATAAACTTCCTCTTAGGGACTGCTTTTTAAGGTATCCCATAGTTTTGTTGTGTTATAATTGTCATTGTCATTCAGTTCTAGGAATGTTTTTATTTCTTTCTTATACTCTTCCTTGACCCATTCATTATTCAAGAGTGTGTTGTTTAGTCTCCAATGTGTTCTTGTAGGCAGAAGGGCTTGTTCGGTGTGATGTTGAGCTTTATTGCACTGTGGTCTGACAGAATGCATGAAATTATTTCAATCTTTTTGTATTTGTAGAAGGTTTCTTCTGTGTCCCAGTATGTGGTCGATTTTGGAGAATGTTCCGTGTGGGTGCTGAGTAGAAAGTGTATTCTAGGTATTAGGATGGAATGTTCGGTAGAGGTCTATGAGGTCCATTTGGTGTATCATATCGTTCAGTTTAAGATGTCTCCTCTGTTTATTCTTTTGTCCTGTTGACTATCCAAAGGACTCACTGGGGGAATTGAAATCCCCCACTATGAGTGTACAGGGGTTAGTCTGTGACTTGTGGTCCTGGAGAATTGTCTTTATAAAGTTTGGTGCACCAGAATTTGGGGCATATATATTCATAATTGTGAAATCTCTTGGTGAATTGTTCCTATGATGAAAATGTAATGGCCTTCTTTGTCCTTTTGATTTCTTTTACTTGGAAGTCTTTTTGCCGATATTAAAATAGCAACACCTGCTTTTTTTTTAATACCATTTGCTTGGGAATATGTTTTTCCATCCCTTTCACTTAAGGTGGTGCCTGTCCTATGAGGTAAGATGTGTTTCTTTGTAGACAGCATATCGATGGATTTTGTTTTCCTAATCCAGTCTCTCCTATGTCTTGTCTTTTGATTGGGGAATTTAGTTCCATTAATATTTAAGGTTATGACTGATAGGTTTTGTGTTGCTTTCTTTTGCCTTATTATCCATCTGCGGTTTTGATTTGGTTTCTACTTGCAGTTATGCTTTTATTGATTTCTCTTTCTAGGTGCCTGGTGGTTGGTTGCTCCTTTCTTCTTGTTCTTTGAATTGCTTCAAGCATTCTCTGAAGGGTTGGTTTTATGGACATGTATTCTTTCAAGTTGTTTATGTCATGGAAGATTTTCTCTCTCCTTCAACTATAATTGACATTTTTGCTGGGAAGTAACCTGGGTTGGCAGCTATTGTCCCTTAAACACTGGGAATGCTCTTGCTCCAGTTTCTTCTTGCTTTCATAGTTTGCGTTGAGAAGTCAGTTGTAATTCTGATAGGTTTCCCCTTATAGTTCACTTGTTCTTTTTCTCTTGTGGCTTTAAGGCTTTTGTTCTTTGTTTTGGGTGTCTAGCATTTTTAACTATGATGTGGTGTGGAGAATTTCTTTTCTGATTTTTCTTTGTTTGGAGTTCTATTTACTTTCTTGTATTGGTATTGGTTTGTCCTTTTTTAGTTTGGGGAGGTTTTCATCTGTTATTCTGTTGAAGATCTGATCAATACCATTCTCTTGGGGTGTTCTTCTCCTTCCTCTATTCCTATAATGCAGAGGTTTGATCTTTTCATAGTGTCCCACAGCTCCTGGTGTGTTCCATTTGTTGTGTATTTTTAAATTTTTCATAACTTCCTTGAGGTTTTTTAGTGTGTCTGTGTTATCTTCCATGGTCGTGATATGTTTGTCTGTCCTCCATGCCGCTCGAGAGGTGCTCCAGTTCCTTCCTTCTGAATGGATGAGTGTTTGTTTCCTTTTTCACTTTCCTCTTCTGATTTCTTTATTATTTATTTCTTTTTTGGAGCTTCTCGATCTCTTTTTGTAGTTTTTGTTCGCTGGTTGGTTTCTTTATCTTTTTGGACATGGGATCTTTTCAGTGTTTCTACTTCCTTCTGGAGTTGTTCATTCTCTCTCTAGTCCTTCTTGAGTTTCCTCATCCCTCTTTTCTTGTTCTTTAATTTGTTCTTTATGATCTTGTAGTTCTTTAAATATGTTCCCAATTGTGTTTCTGATATCTGTGTCCTTGGGCACTACCCAGAGGGATCCCACTGCAGGAGTCTTCCATAGGGTTGGTAAAGCTTGGCACGGGATTATCCTGCCCCTTCCAGTGTTGTCTCTTCTTTGAGTTCCTGGCATATGGGCTTCTCCTTGCTGTCTCCCGCTCTTCCTTCCGCTGGGCTCAGGAGATCTCCATAGTTCTCTTAAGATCCATATCCCGAGTTATATCTCAGGAAGTCCTCACTATAGGAAAAAATTTAAAAAAAACCACAAATACAAAGAAATGAAAGAACTAAAAGAAGACAGATAAATTAAAAGAAGGTAATGATAAACTATGGAATGAAATCACAAAATATATAAAAACATTGAAGAAAATTCAAGCTGGAATGAAAAAGGAAGCGGAAATCTCCACAAACCATTTGGAAAGAATGGGAGAAAGCCTCAATAACAGAATGAAGTAGAAAACAGAATATCAAGACTAGAAGACAACATGAAACAACTGGATTGATCAAGCAAAAATTATGAAAAAAATTTAAAAAATACAAGAATGGAATAATCGGGACACCATGAAAAGACTAAACATCATAGGGGTAGAAGAGGAAGAAGAATCACAGGATAATGGTATTGATCATACCTTCAACAGAATTGTAGAAGAAAAATTTCCCAAATTAAAAAAAGATACCCATACAAATACAAGAAGCATATAGAACACCAAGTAGAGAAAACCAGAAAAGAAATTCCCCAGGCTGTATCAGTAAAAACACTAGATGTTCAAAGCAAAGAGAGGACACTGAGGATGGCAAAAGAAAAACAAGTCACTGATAGGGAAAACCCTATCAGAATTATAGCTCATTTTTCATTGCAAACGATGAAAGCCAGAAGAGCTTGGTCTAAAGTATTCCCAGTTCTAAATGATGATAGATGGATGTCAAACCAGAATACTTTATCCAGCAAAAATATCTATTATAATTGAAGGAGAAAGGAAAATGTTTCATGACATAAATAAGCTGAAAGAATTCTTGCCCAGTAAGCCATCCCTTCAGAGAATATTTGAAGCAATGTAAAAAGTGGAAGGTAGGAGCAACTATAATCAACTAGCCAACAGAAAATACTTAATGAAAGTACTATTATGCAAATAAAAACCTAGGGGAAGAATACACCAGAAACCAAAATGATTAGAAATAATGTAGATCTCAAAGACAGGCATCATCTCAAGGTAAAAAGATGGAAAAAATATTACAAGCAAACAGCACTAAGAAACAAGCAGGAGCCACTATTCTAATATCAGATAAAATAGACTTCAAACTAAACCTAATCAAAGAGAGTCATTCCATTCTTATCAAAAGAATAATTAACCAAGACAATATCACAATCATGAATTTATACACACTAAACTCAAGTGCACCAAACTTCGTAAACACAATTTTACAGGACTTTAAGACAGATTGACTCTAGTACACTAGTAGCAGGGGACTTCAATACCCCACTGTGTCCATTGGCTAGGTCAACTGGGCAAAGAATAAACGAAGAGACATCTGAACTGAACAATATGATACACCAAATGGACCTAACAAACATCTACTGAGTATTCAGCACCCCATGGAACCTTCTCCAAAATCAACCACATACTGGGACATAGAACAAATCTCAACAAATACAGAAGAACTGAAATAATTCCATATATTTTATTAGACCATAATACAATAAAGCTTAATATCAACACCAAAAGAAGCCTAGTAAATACAGGAATTCATGGACATTAAACAGCACACTCCTGAACAAAGAATGAATGGGTCAAGGGAGAAATTAAGAAAGAAGTAAAAGTACTCCTGGAATTAAACAAAAGCAACAATACAACACAACAAAATCCCTGGGACACTTTAAAAATCTATACTCTACAATTTGTAAACCTAAAAGAAATGGATGAATATCTGAAATCATGGGACTCACCAAAACTCAACCAAGAAGAGATCAACAGTTTAAACAGACCCATAACATATGAGGATATAGAAACAGTAATACAAAACTTCCCAGCTAAAAAAAGCCCAGACCCAGATGGATTTACAGCAGAATTTTATCAGCCATTTAAAGTGGACCTACAAGCCGGGCGTGGTGGTGCAGGCCTTTAATCCTAGCACTCGGGAGGCGGATCTTTGTGAATTCAAGGCCAGCCTGGTCTACAGAGTGAGTTCCAGGACTGCTGGGGCTACAGGGAGACCCTGTCTTGAAAAGACCAAAAAAATAAAATAAAATAAAATAAAATAAAAAAATTAAGTGGACCTACAATCAACATTATTTAAGCTATTTAAAAGGAGAGAAGCATGGGCTGGAGAGATGGCCTAGCGGTTAAGAGCGCCGACCGCTCTTACAGAGGACCCGGGTTCGATCCCCAGCACCCACATGGCGGCTGAGAGCCGTCTGAAACTCCAATTCCAGGAGAACTCCAGTTCCAGGGGAATCCGAGACCCTCTTCTGACCTCCGCGGCATTGCACGACACGGGTGCACAAACCTGCATGCAGACAGTACATTGATACACATACAGAAATAAATAAAA